>CM037855.1:175807121-176407121 GCA_021234595.1 Delia radicum | reverse complement strand
TTTTTATAGATTAGTTTCTGAGATACACTTTTAACCTATTTTGGACCCTATCGCCTAAAATAGGCAATGAACAAAATGTTGGTATATATATATTTTTATATAAATAGAACATTTTTGGTCTTCAAAATTTAGTAACGTCATGATGCTTGTTAGGAAAAGACCTAACCACGTGGTTGATTACTAAGAAGACAAGAATGGAGCAACATTGATTATTAATAGGTTTTTTGTTAAAGTTCTGCCTATTATATAGGCTCTAGCTTTTCTAAAACTTCGGGTTCTGATGAGATCTTTAGCCAGATCGAAATACTAGTATCAACCTAGCTAATATGTTTGATTTGCTTTATTTTTGTAAATATACGGAGGTTGAAAGCTCGTTATAAATTGAAAAGAACGTACTGTTTATTTTTCGTGCCGAACAAGTGGTATAAATTTTATTATATGGTTTGAGGGTTAAGGGCCAGGCCGGTTTGAGGATTTAGGACCAGAACAAAATAAAACAGCTTTTTTGGTTATTCGAATATTTTAGTGGTAAAAAGGGGGTGAAAATTTTAAAAAAGGAGGAGGGCCATATATGTAAACCTTTTTCTTTCGTTCTATTTAATATAACAACCCCTAACATGAATCTGAAGTCAAAATAGAATTATAACCACAAACAAAAAGTCGGTAGTGAAAGCGTTAATATAAACTGTATGATATTAAAATACAGATATATGTAGCTTTATCTTATTCAATGAAAAAAATATGTCTTAAGCTGCATTTGAATTTACCATCGAAATCTAGTTTAAACCATGACATAACAATACCAGGTAGACTTATTAAAAATATGTTTTCTCGATTTCGTAATCTAGTTTAAACTGGATTTTAGGGCTAATGTAAACGCAGCTTTGGTTACTTCTATCATGGGCTGCCTACATTCAAATTATTCGTTACATACATATCGAGCTTAAGCAAAGAACATGAAGACTAAAAGAAGAACTAACTTATCTGTTACATTTTATATGCCAACTGGTTTTAAGGAAACCATTTTTCTATAGGTTTTTTTAATGCATATTTTTTTGTATATACAAACAAAATTTTGTATTATTTATACAAAACGTATGCAGAGAATGCATTAAACAACACAAAATAACTTCAAAATTTAAAAACAGCTCAAAAGCATAAAAATTAATTAATACAAAGTACCACTGTAAACACATTTTTTCGAAACTCTTAAAACCAGTTCAGGTTTTTAAAAGAGAGCGTTGGATACGGGTTGAGGAAACCCCCAAAAAGACGTAAGCGCCAAGTTGTTGCAATAATTTAGAAATTAGTTAAAGTTCTGTGATGTTACAGTATTATTTATTTAATTAATTATTTATTTATAATTCTGAATAGTGATGTCCAGTTTTTATTTACAAATAAATTTTATATATTATATTTTCTGACTATGTAACAAAGAACCATTTTATACCTTTACGCTTCTGAAGAAGTTTGAATAAAGCAAACGAAACGTTGAGCAAAAACATGATAAATTGATTTTTATTTACAAATAAAACAGATTATTGACCAAAATAGCCCGTAAGGAAACACCTTTTTAAAATCTAATTTGAATATTACTATTGGTCACAACAACAAAAATCTTGTTAGCCACGATGTTAGATTTTCAGTTTTTGACAAAGAGGAGACGGAGGAGATTAGAAAAATAAACAAAAAATCTAAAAATAGAATATTTGTGTTGTTAATGTTGTCACTTCTGAGTATAATATACAATAACAGAAAAAGCTAATAGGAAATAAAACTGTAATTTAGCTGCATTAGATTCGAGGCCATACTTGGGTGTGATCGCTAAACGGTCATGACTTGGTATTGCTGCGTTTGTAATGTAAGATGAGCGCAGGTTTGATTCTTACAGCCGCAGGTTGTTGAAAAATGTATCATATAGAGACAATCTGACAATTATAAGACACAAATAATAATACAATTTAAATGGAAAATAACTGATGAGCCTGTCCATAAAAAGGCAGAAACTAGTCTAGTCTGATTTAAAAATTAATAGTCTTTATAATTTTTAGAGAAAAACTTTTATTCTTCTTCTTAACCTCAACATTTCTAAAAAAAAATCTTTATATTTTGATCATTTACATCATTGCTCAAAATTTTAATTTCGCCAATTCCTAATGCACAAACTACAGTTTGTTTAGATATTTCGTGACAGCAAGGTGTTGCTTATATTATTCTTTATTGAATAACTCAAAATCTTCGACACGCTTCAGCATGTATTATGCAGCGTTGGATTCGCAATTCAAAAGACTATTATTGATATCCAATATGTATATATTTTCTTTCGACCAAGCAACAAATAGCGCAAAAAAACAAAAATGTGCTCATATTAGGGCCTCTTATTTAAACCCTAAAAGTGATATTTTGCAGCTAAACAAAAATTAATTTGCATTATGTTTTGGTCAATTTCATTGCAATCCGATAAACCAAAGAAAAATTAAATAAAAAAGTTAAAAAAGCTTCGCTTATTAAATTAAGATTTTGGCTCTTACGTCTTTTTGGCGGATAGGGATCGATATACAGTTTTGTAAATTGACATTTGCATGCAACAAATTTAACGTATAAATTAACACATAATTCTTGGGTGGGAAAACTACAAACTTTAAGATTATTGTACAACAACAACTTTTCATTTTAAGTTATAGTTTAAACTTTATTGTTATAATTTAGTAAAACAACATTAAAAAATAATATAAAATCTCATATTCGAGAGTGAATTTAAATAGAGACAATTTAGTAAATTGTACAAACAAATTAAAATATTTATTGCTTATTGTATCTAATAGATACATTTACTTCTGTATTATAATTGTGGTCATTTTGGAACCTAGAGTTAAAAAAGTCTGGGTCATTTGTGCCGATATATTTTTTTGGAATCCTTTATCAATTCTAAGATAAACAAAACAAGACATGTCTACTATTGAATCCTGAGAAATCTGACTTACTTTCAAAAATCGAAAATTTTTTTAGAAATTTTAAAAATCATCATTAGTCAAATTTCGTTAGTGGACATGTTAAGCTCACTGACGTCATCAATCTTTTTATTTTACCTTCAATTTTTTAATTTTCAGACGTCGAAAACAAATACTTCCATGTTCTTAGTTATATGTACTAAGTTTCTGATATAGTCTGATAACAAACAACAACTAGTGGTGATACAAAATTAGATTTAAAGCCGTTGAATATTTAAATATCTCAATTATGTGCTTATAAAAAATATTAATTGTGAGTTATTTAATCGTTTTCACCTTAATTGTATCATTTATTATTCGATTGCATCGGCCTACGGATATTATATCAAATTACTTTTTTAATAATTAGGTATTGCAATTCAATACTAAAAATCGTGGAATAAAACTTTATTTTGTCGGTTTTTTGATATCTAGAGTCAATGATGACAAATTTTGGTATTGGAAACATGTTTGTTGAGCCGACTTAATTCTAGTTTGTGTATAAAATTTAAGGGAAAATCCGAAGTGTAGCTATAAAGTTAAAAATTCGGCCGAACTTTCTGAGGCCGAACAGTGAATTTATTGCTTAACTAAAGACTTTTCTTCAATTTTGACAATCAAAATAGCCCAATAGACATTTTTCCATCCGCCAAATTTGTCCATAATGCTTTAAAATACCGAATACAGACCAAATGAATTTTCTGGCCGAACTGTTCGGTCGGACACTAAAAAACTACAATATTTAAGCAATTATAATAAAATTTAAAAAAATGGTTTATTCAAAAAATTATTTTTGGGATAGAAAAACACAATATTATATTATTATTCTAAAAATTAAAATTTAGAATTCGGACTACCATGGCAACCCTGGTAACCATTTTATTATAGACCCTTGTTTTTAATGGCAAAATCGGGTGTTATCGTGGAGCCTTGGGTGATCATCTGAGAAATAAATTTTGTTTCACACACGAATAAATACATTTGCAAAAATTAAAAACACCCAAAAAAATCGTTGTTTTTCATTTAAAAAAAAGTACTAGGCAAAAATTTACAAATTTTTATGTTGGGGACTTTATTTTTTTTTATCATCTACAAAACAAAACAAAAACCGATTGGAAATAGGTCCATCCGTTAAGACTGCACAGTGGCACCCGATTTTCAATATCTTGTTTTGAGAAAAAAGTATTTAAAGTAAATATTGCTCATGTAAAATATAGGGCAAGGAGTTTGCTTAACAAACTGATACTTTTTTATTTCTGCGATTTTGTTTCCAAAAGTTCAAACTATTTAAATATGAAAAAAAGATAGATCTAATGCTGGTAAACCCCTTAACATGTTTACTCTTAAGTGCAATTAACAAAAATTCGCGATATTGCGATAATTCCGATTTTTGAAAGTAAATCAGCTTTCTATGGATTCAAAAGTGGACATGTGTTCTTTTGTTTATCTTAAAATTGATAAACAATTCCCACAACAATAGATTTTCACAAGAATTATTAAAAATTATTTTATTTCGCAATATTTTGCTATTTTCCATATCCCAGACATTTTTTGACTCTTCACTGAAATAAATAACATCTCTCCCATCTCATATTAAGAGAAATATAAATTTTCCCAAACTTTTTCATTGAATTCTTATTTTTTAGTATGAGAGTTCAAGATTTCAATTCCAAAAAGTCGTGATGATAACTACATTTGCAGTTGAAAAGGTGTACACTACATTTGCCCTTAAATCGACCGCAATTTGTAGTTATTTTTAACTGTTCAAAATTAACTGTCGAATGTAGTAAAAACTACTTCAAATGTAGTAAAAACAACAATACCAGCATTTAAAAAAAAATATTATTAAAACAAAAAACTTTTTTGTAAATATTTTTAATCTGATTCTATTATTTAATAAACACACTATTGTAAAATTATATTTACACAAAATATTACTTTAAATATTCACGTTTAAAGCTTATTTTCCAAATTATTTCTACCACATGTCTGTCTTTAAGACAAACATGTGGTTTGTTTTCTTTTCGTCACATTGAATTAATATATAAATATTAAATAGCTAAAAAAATTTAATAATATTAAAGTAAATAAATTTATTTTCTATTCCAAATCTTACCTTAATATATTATTTATTGATTCAAATTTACAGCGTTTTAATTTTATTTGTCTATCTTCTTTAACATCCATTCTCTTTTACACTAAAGATAAAAGAGAAAAAATGTATAAACAAGCATCCGCCATTTTGGTTTTACACTGCCATTTTGGTTTTTGTGTATCTTTTTATATACACACACTTTGTCAAAAAGTCAAAAAAACTGCATTAAATAACTGTTACCGAAATACGTTTATTTTGATAGGTTGTTTAAAAAATCCTCAAACATTAAAAAATAATTTCTAAGTAAAACAACGGCATTTGTAGTTAAAACGCATTACTGCACAAATAACTGTCATTTAGTAATTGTAGAACTTTTCTGAGTGTATAGATTTTGAATAAAATGTTACATAAATACTTAACATGGGGCCTAAGGCCACAAATGGTCTACTGGTCGTTCAATACTATTGTTAAACCGATGATCACCTATGCTGCCCTTGCATGGTGGCCAAAAGTTGAACAGAGTAAGGCAAGGGATGCTCTTAAGAGAATCTACCGTCTTGCATGTGTTGGCATTACAGGGGCCGGCGGAACTTGCCCGACGGATGCCTTGGGGGTTATGCTGGGGATCCCGCCATTGCATATTTCTGTATTGGAGGTTGCCAGTATGGGTTTTTCTAGACTTAGTGAATTCGGTGGCATGAGGGGGGGGCGACCTAGGGGGTCATATGAGGATCGCGCGAATCTTAATTTCTAAGGTTGCGGACAGAGTGTCACCGGAGTGGATCTTTGATAGATATTTTGATGTGTTATTGTTTGACAGAGACATGTGGACCAATCAATCCTGGGAACCGGAAGATGGTTCTCAGGTGTGGTTCACTGATGGATCTAAGCAGTCGAATGGGAACACGGGTGCGGGCGGCGTCTTTGGACCAGGCTTCCAGCGTGCTTTACCTATGGGAAAATATCCGTCCATTTTTCAGGCGGAGATTTGGGGGAATGCCTGCAGGGGAATGCCTGCGAAGGGGAACTCGCAGATCTCGAATCTACATTCTTTCTGACAGTCAGGCGCTGCACTGAGGGCCTTAATGGCTTATAAGGTGTCGTCCGGGTTGGTCATGAGGGGCATTAGGGCAATGAGAGGGCAGATTGTCTTGCCAACCGCGGGGCCCGAAAGCCCTTTATTGGTCCTGAACCATTCTGTGGAGTACCTGCTGGGTATGTTAGGGAAAGTCTCAGGGCATGGAGAGAGTCTGAATTCTCTGGTTACTGGGAAAACTCTCCTGGTCAGCGCCAGGCTAAAAGATTGATCTCTTTTTCCAGTAGGGGTTTGAGGACCCTGGCGTCGTACTTAACTGGACACTGTAATCTCAGATACCATCTGCACAAGAAGGGTCAATCGGACACGGATATGTGTAGGTTTTGCGAGATGGTGTCTGAGACCTCGGAGCATGTTCTCTGCGAATGTCCCAGGCTTTGTAATAGGAGACTTAGGTTTCTAGGTGATCGCTTCATTTCGCCTTCCGACATCGCGAACATTTTGCCTTTATAGGTAGCTTGAGTCTGAAGGTAACTTTAGGCAGCACAAAAGACCCACATTGGTCGCGGTGCATAGTGCCTTCTGATCTAATCTAATCTAACAAATGTAAATATGTTACGGATTTTTAGTTTAGCAAACGTGGTTGTTTTATTTTTTTATTCCCGAGAATCCCGACAAAAATCTCGGAAATCCGGAAGTTAAAAACCCTAACTACAACTGAAAACTAGTAGTTTTTAAACACCACTTGTTTTCGAATAACCCGTGTTTTCTTAACTATTCTTTTTTAGCTTTACTATATTAAATTTACAAACTTCATTGTTAAAAACTCAATGTTCTGAAAATGTTTCTTTAAAATCTGGACCGAATTACGGTATTCATGATTGACTGAAATCCTTCGAAAGCAGTTTTTTTAATCAGTAACTACAAAAATACTAATAATGAAAACCACCAATTTTTATATTTATTTTTAACCAAGGACCGAACTACAACATCCCTGACCGAAAAAAATTCGTTTTAATGTTTAATTTTCAGAAATAAAAAATTTATTTCGCTAGCAAAAATACGATCACGAATGCCTTAGAATAATAATTATTTGAACAAAACTTCACAGATTAAAACAATACTGTAATCCCTGTTAGATTGCGAAATTAATCTACTTGATTAACCTTAATCACCCTTTTTAATCTACGTCGTTTACATGTGCGTTTTTTGACAGTTAAAAGTTTAACTTGACAACTGAAAGATTAAATTCGTCAGTTTAAAATATTAAGGTGGGGCCTTAAAGTTATGTTCAAGTTGATTTTTACCTGACTTTGTATTTATGTTTTTTAGCGTTGCCTACCGAAATTATATACCAAAACACATGATTATAGAATACGTTTAGAAATAGTAGTCAGATAAAAAGTCTGATTAACTGTTAATCAAAAAGATTTAAAAAAAATGGTTAAATCAACTTGTTTAGTGATTGATTATGCAGTTAATCCAATTTTTAGGAGATAAACTTTTTAGTGTAAATTCCCTATAAACTCCTAATTAAATTGTCAAATTCTATACAAAATTTTGATCAAAAACTATAAGTTTTTAAAAACGACTAGTTTTTGGTTCTAGTATCAATTAGGCATAAAGTTGAACTCTGCTAAAATAAATTCCACGAATTAAATTGTTTTAGAAGTGTCCAATTTATTTTATTATGCTAAAAGTTTGATTATTTTGAATCAATTCACATTTTGCTTGCTTTTTCATTTTTTTAGGTGGGGTATGCCTTCTTTTAAAACTGTTCTTCGTGCCATTGCCTCCAAATGGATTGCCAATGAGGAACAATTAAAATCTACTGGCTTAGAAGTTATCAGTGCTATTCAAAAGTCTCTAAGTGAAAAATCAACTGAAACTGTTTTTGAACCGGGTAGTGCAGATTCTAAACTGCAAGAAGCTTTACGCATCTTTAACCAACGTTATGATACCGAACATGGTGGCTTTGGTACACAACCGAAATTTCCCGAGGTATCAAGACTAAATTTTCTATTTCACGCCTTTATTGTAACCAAAAATGTAGATATTTTGGATATGGCTGTACAAACATTACATTGCATAGGTCGTGGTGGTATTCATGATCATGTTTTCGGTGGTTTTGCTCGTTATTCAGTGGATCGTAAATGGCATGTGCCACATTTTGAGAAAATGCTCTACGATCAAGGCCAACTGATGGCAGCTTATGCGAATGCATATAAATTGACTAGAGACGAAACTTTTCGAGAATATGCTGATGGTATATATCGTTATCTAACAACAGATTTACAACATCCTTCAGGTGGATTTTATGCTGGAGAAGATGCTGATTCTTTGTCCAAAGCTGAAGATGAGAAAAAAGTGGAGGGTGCTTTTTATGCTTGGAGCTTTAAAGAGATTAAGAAAGCTATAGACGATAATGTTGAAAAATATAAAGATTTAAATATGGATATTAAACAGATATTTGAAATATATTCTGATCATTATGATATTAAACCACTGGGTAATGTTGATCCAGCCAGCGATCCTCATGGTCATCTAAATGGTAAAAATATTTTAATTATAAGAGATTCTATGGAAGAAACATGTCAGAAATTTACTCTTGAACAACAGCAATTGAAACAAATTGTGCGCATAACTAATAATATATTAAATGACATAAGAAAGCAAAGACCTAGGCCACATTTGGACACTAAGATTATATGTTCCTGGAATGGTTTGGTACTTTCGGGTCTTTCCAAGTTGGCCAATTGTGGTGGTGATAAACGTGCCGAATACATGGCTACCGCTGCCAAACTGGTCAAGTTTATGCGTGAAAATTTATATAACGAAAAGGAAAAACTATTAAAAAGATCCTGTTATGGTGTAGCCGTAAATGATGCTACACTGAAAGAAAACTTAGAGTAAGATTAAAGCATTTCAAATAGTGTTAAAAAATTTTCTTTAATTTGATTGCTTTTTATTTATATCAGAAGCGAACGCATTGATGGTTTCTTAGATGATTATGCCTTTTTAATTAAGGGTTTATTGGATTATTATAAGGCCTCTTTGGATGGTTCTGCTTTACGCTGGGCCAAAGATTTACAAGAAATTCAAGATACTCTATTTTGGGATACAGAACATGGTGCTTATTTCTATTCAAAAGCTAATTCACCCAATGTTGTGGTACGTCTTAAAGATGGTAAGTGAAATTGATAATAATTTTTATTTCTCCACACTCGCACATCAAACATACACTTAAATTTTTTATTTGTTATAATTGTTTCTAAATTATATAAAAAAGTAGAAGCTATAAATTGAACCACTAAAGGCTGAATCAGCCAGACGTAATCGTAAACGTATCTGGGTATAAAACATTTTATAAGTTAAATAAGAATAGAAGATGTTGTGTAGTGCTTGTTGTTTCATTTCTATACATTATAAAGGGTCCGCCAAATAACTTCTTTTTTTTTGAAAATGCTATAAAAATAAACTACTGAATATTTTCTCAAATTTCTTTTTTTACTTGAAAGTACAATCCTTCCGGTTAATAACGGAAAATAATTTCATTCAAATGGCTGCCTCGGCTGGCCATGCAGTAGCCTACACGATCGGTCCAATTTTTAAGCATATTATCGATTGTGTGCAGGTGTATTTCACCAATGGCTTCACGAATATTGGCCTTTAAAGCGTCAATTGTAACAATTGTAACACACTTATCTTTGAAGGCACCCCACAAATAATAGTCCAACGGTGTCAAATCGCAGCTCCGAGGTGCCCAAACGACATCAGCTCTGCGGCTGATAATGCGATCTTCAAAAACAGGGTGCAAAACATCGAGTGTAGCTTCGGCTGTGTGGCACGTAGCGCCGTCCTGTTGAAACCAAATGTTGCCAATATCCTCCTCTTCAATTTTTGTGAACAAAAACTCGTTCAACATGGCCCGATAACGATCGCCATTGACTGCAACGGCCACTCCTTGCTCATTACCATGATTTTCAAAGTAATGTCGCAATATTTCCCAGCGTTGTTCAAGCGTATACACAACCATATTCGTTCAGCGGAAGGAAAAAACTAATTATCTGTCAAATCAGACATGAGCTAAGTGTTACCATTCACGAAATAAGCACTAGTTGAAAAAAAAACGTTAGATGGCGGACCCTTTACATATAGAAAACGTAAACGGACAACAAAAATCTGTTTTGATCAGATTTTTTCTGTGTGCTTAATAAATAAATACTAATCCTAATTGTTTACATGCTAAGTTTTACTAAATTTTTTTTATATTATTCGTTTTTGGTCTAAAATTTGCCATATTTTTTAGTTCAATTGTCCCTATTTATTATTTTTATACCATTCTTATCCCCATTGAAAAGATATTGATTGTGGGCTATTTTTTACTAGAAATGTTCGGAGTTAAGAAAATATTTTTCTAAAAATTAAAATGTTACAAACAATTCCGATTTAATTTAGTTTTGAGACTTACAAATTTATTTAAATTTCTATTCAAAACCTTATTACTACATTTATACATACTGTAACCAAAAACTAGTAGTTTTTAAAAACTATTTATATATAATTGTCAAATTCCATATAAATTTGAAGTCAAAAACTAGAAGTTTTCAAAAACTACTAGTTTTTGGCTATAGTATAAATGTGGTATAAGATTCTTGTTTATGACGAAATTTTTCCCACTTTAATGCAAAATATCGCACACCCAGTTCAAAAGTGACTCAACTCAAAATTTTAATTTTTCGGTTTTATATGCTTAAACTATGCACAATATACTTGTTTATCTATAAAAAAAAATATCAGTGTGTTTTGTTGTTGTTAACTGTTGCTAAAAAACAGTTATGTCGTTCTTTATGTTTCAATTGGTATAAAGTTGCAAATGTTTTTTTCGATTTCTGAAAAATTTTGAGTTGTCACTTTTGTACTAGGTGTGCGATATTTTTAAAATTGTTTTTTTGTATGAAGTGAATAACCTTTTGTGTATGTTTTAGCCGATGTTTAATCGTGCTAAATCCATCCGCGTTAATCATTTGTCTTTAACGAAGCTAAAATTGAAGCGGGTTTAAAGAAATACATTTTTAGTATTATTAAAGATTACGCTTTTTTATATTTGAAAAAATTTTTTGAAAAAGTCATCGAAAAAGTGCAAAAATTTAGTTTTTCAAATAAATATTTGCCGACTATCGATAATAATTTGTTACTTTTTTTGTTTACGATTGTAGCCAAGATGTAAATTACACACTGCTACAAAAAACACTTTTTGTCAGAACTTGAAAACCGACCTAGTGTGGGTTGTAGGACTAGGTGAGGACATACAAAAACCGTTGTAAAAATTTTTAAACACCCTCAAAATTTTGAGTTATTTTCAAAAAAACTGTTTTAGGGTAGGTCGTAGCACTTTAGTACCTCTAACTCACACATTTTTTTAACCGATTTCAAAATTTTAAACAGTTTTGGAAAGGCAAAGAATTAAGCTTTCATGAAATGTATTCATAAAATATATATTCCAAGAAATTAGTCAAGTGTTTATCAAAAGTATCTCATTTTTTCCTAATTTTTCAAATTCAACAAGAGTTATTTAAATTTTTTTCTATGAAAACCTATCTTTTTTGCACTGTATTTTAAAGACAGTTTTATATAGAAAAAAACGAGATATCATTTGCTAAAATCGGTTAGGTTAGGAAGGGTTATGTGCCCAAGGGCACAACTCCACTCGGAGACCAATACGGTCCATTGTTAATCCCTTCAGAGAAAAACGGTAAGAAAGAATAGAAATAGACAGAAAGATAGATTGAAAGATAGATATAAAGATAGATATAAAGAAAGATAGAAAGATAAAAAGAATATCAGTTTATACAAAGTGCTCGTTACATACAGACGTGTTTGTTAAACCTCGCTTTGTTTATATCGAAAAATTTTTTTCCTAACTCTCCGTGCTCTAAAAAAATATATTTTTATTTCTCTCGCTAAATTTAAAACAATAATTGGTTTTCTGATCGTGCATTAACCATGGCCTCCTCCTCGGGAGGAAACTATTTTTCAATTTTGGATCCGGACAAATCTCCAGAACCAAAAAGAAAACAAAAACCCTATAATATTAACAATGTCCTCTTAGTGTCCAAGGCTTTAGAAGGTATTTCAAATGAACCTGCAGAAAAAATTAGCTTCACAAAAGATGGAAATCTACTAATTCTTACCAAGAATGAAGCACAAGCTAATAGGTTTTTAAAAGCAACTACACTACCAGGAGTATGTACAATTGAATGTTGTTTACATCCTACACTAAACACTATTAAAGGTGTTGTTTTTGCACCATCCTTAAAAGAATTAAAAGAAGAAGATATTGTCAATGGACTTAAAGACCAAGGAGTAGTTGATTGTAATAAAATCACTAAATTTAATAACAACACTGTTACATACACTCCATTACATATCTTGCACTTTAATCAATATACCTTACCTAAGGAAATAAAAATAGGATTCCTCAATTGTAAAGTTCAACCCCATATTCCTAGCCCAATCCAGTGTAAAAACTGTTTTAAGCTTGGACACACAAAAAAATATTGCACAAGCACTGCTACATGTGAAGTTTGTTCATCTACGATACACGATCCTGTTCCATGTACAAAATTGCAATGTACAAATTGCAATCATGCACATAGATCCAACAACAAAAAATGTCCCGTTTTCAAAAAACGTCAAGAAATATTAAAATATAAAATAATAAATAAGACCACATACAAAGAAGCAGCAGAAAAAACACCACCAACAGAATCATTTGAAAACATTACTGAAAATCTCGAAACAGCAATCGAAGAAAGAAAAAAAAGAATTAACTTGCAAAAAAATAATAACAATCAAACCCCTATTAACTCTACCAACACAAAAATAAATACTACACCTACTGCAACAAGTCTTCTATCATCTTTAGACGAAGTTTTAAATAAAGCCAAAAAAAAACGATAAAACAACCAAATCAATTACAACTCAAGAACACAATAAAGAAATTACAAACCAAACTCAAACTCAAACAACAGTTACAAATAAACAAAAAAACCCCCAATTTACATACAACACGCTCAAGAGAATCATCTCGTGACAGAAATGATAAAAACAAAACAAATGTACTCACTGCTGCAAAAATTACTGAAAGACGTTATTCAATAGATGGAGAAGAAAATATGGATACTTAATACCACCTTTAACTTACAATGTATTAACTACTTAATAATACTTTTTTTTTACTTCTTATGACATCACTAAACATTATTCAATGGAATATTAAAGGATATTTCAACAATTATATAGACTTCCAACTTATTTTAAAAGATCAGTATCCACATTTTATATCATTACAAGAAACTCACATCCCTCATAATATGAACTTAATCCCACCAAAGGGATTCTGTTGTTACCTACAAAACCATTCTGCAAACACAACGGCAAAAAACGGAATTGGCGTATTCATTTGTGATTACATCCCCCACAAACGTATCTACAATTCATCAAAATTACTAAATATCTCAATAGAAATAATGCTGAACATAAAATTCACAATAATATCCGTATACATACACCCCGATGAAACTTTTACTTTACAGGACTTTAATAATCTTTTTAGTAACATCAACACTCCTATAATTTTAATGGGAGATGTAAATAGCTGGAATGTTTTATGGGGTTGAAACTCTAATAACGTACGTGGAAAAATTATCGAAAACTCTTTAAACCAAAATAACATATGTTTAGTAAATGATGGTAATCCTACACATCTGTCTACACATAACACTTTTACTAACATCGATATTACTGGCTGTTCGCCCTCCCTTTTACCATTTACGAATTGTAAAACGCTAGACGACCTTCACAACAGCGACCATTTCCCTATAAAAACAACTATATCCACTGGCATAAGCAATCCTACCAAAATACCTAGAAGAAAATTCAATCTCAAAAAAAGCTAACTGGGAACTTTTTGAAGCAAAAGTCGATATGGAACTAAGTAACAAGATACTATCAGATAACATTAACAAAAACAATGCCATAGTTACAAAAGCCATAAGATCTGCCGCTAATCACCACATACCGCAAACTTCTACTACTCCAAGGCGGTCCGTTCCTTGGTGGAATACAGCGTTAACCAAACTTCGAACTGAGAAAACAAAAAGCTGGCAAACATTTAAAAAACATCCCAGTAATAATAATCTTATTTTATATAAAAAATCTAATGCCAAATTTAGACTGGAGTGCAAAAAAGCTAAAGCTATTAGTTTTGAAAACTTTACTAAAACAATATCTAGAGACTCTCCGTTGTCTCTTTTATGGAAAAAGGTCTCCATGATCTCTAGCCGCAATACATCAAAACCTATAACAGCAATATGTACTGATAATATCATTATTACAGAATCAAAAAGCATTGCCAACTTTTTCGGCAGTAAATGGTCTGAAAACTCCCTAGATAGCAACTTTTCGTCAGAATTTAATTTAGCCAAAAGCAGTTCTTTAGCTAATTATAACAATATATGCGCTACTAACAATCATTCCAAAAAAATAGAAACGCCACTTAATATATGTGAGTTATTATCAGCTATCAATAAAGTAAAAGGAACAACACCTGGATTCGACAGAATCTCCTATGAAATGATTAAACATCTATCCTACTCCAGTAAAACTTTACTCCTTCAGCTTTATAATAAAATTTTTGACTCGGGAATAATTCCACATTTGTGGAAAACAGCAATTATTGTTGCTATTCAAAAGCCAAATAAAAGCCCAACAGAATTTTCTGGATATCGACCTATTTCATTACTACCTTGTCTGTCAAAACTTATGGAAAGAATAATTGCAAACCGTATTACATGGTACAGGAAACGAGAAAACTTATCGCCGTAAATCAAGTTGCATTCAAATCGAAGCGTGGCTGTGCAGATGCCTTACTACATATTGATTTTTATGTATCAAAAACACTCTCATCGAAAAATCACACATCAATTTTAGGAATTGATTTTGAAAAAGCCTTTGATCGTGTTGGACTACATGTTATATTAGACACTTTGAATAAGTGGGGCATTGGGCCAAAAATTTTTAACTATGTTAAGCATTTTTAACTGGTAGAACAATTAAAGTTAAAATAAACGAAGAGCTTTCAAACAATTACCCACTCGTAAACGGAATACCACAAGGATCTCCATTGTCCGTCATTCTTTTTCAAATAGCTTTCAATGAAATAAGCAGCATTATAAAAAAACACAAATATGTTGACCATTGCCTCTATGCTGATGATCTCTACGTTATGTGTAAAGACAACGATACATCAAAAATGAATACTTCATTTAAAAAAGTAATAATTGACATCGAAGATTGGACAAAAACATCAGGAGCAAAAATATCTTAAGAAAAATCGTCTATTCTGCATATTTGTAGAAAACATAAATGCAAGTCTACAAATCTGATCGTCAGAGATACCATAATCCCACTTGTAAATAAACAAAGAATATTGGGAGTGATCTTCGAAAAAAATTATCGCTGGAAAGAGCAAATTTTAAACTTAAAAAAATCCCTCACGTCTCGAACAAATCTAATTAGGTACCTTGCTACCAGGAGCTATACGCACATTAACACGCTTATATATTTAGTAAAAACACTAATTTCTAGTAAAATAGATTATGGATTATTTTTATACGGAAACTGCTCCAAATCGAATTTAAAATATATATTAAAACACCATATCATCAAGCAATCAGATCCGGCACATTAGCTTTCCGAACAACACCAATTAAAATCCTACTTATGGAATCTGGTCTTCCATCTCTTGAACAAAAAATTTCAGAAACAAAAAATAGACTTCTGCCTAAACTATTATCATTCAACAACTCTATAATAGATTCAGACGTCTCTAAAGCAATAACAGCAAAAAGAATTCCCAGAATTAAATCAACTATATATCAATGTATCAACAGCAATTTAATAAATTACAAACAAAAATTATCTACATTCTACACAAAACATCCGGTTTGGACATATGACAGCAATTTGTGCAATATGACCCTTTCAACCCATAAAAAACAGTTCACCCCTAACGAAGTATATATACAACTTTTTTATCAAATAATATCGTCGTATAAAAATCCTGAATGGCAGTACTATTTTACAGATGCATCAAAAAATAATCACAACACTGCATATGCTGTTGTGGATAATAATGGAAACACACTAATATCTAAAACGCTTTCAGATATTGCAACAATTTTTACTGCTGAAGCAGCCGGTATCTTACAAGCAATATATATTGCTAGTAAATCAAAAAAGAAGACGTTAATATTCTCAGATAGCCTATCAGTTATAACTGCCATAAAAACACAGCAAACACCAACTGGCGTTCTGTGAATAAAATTCGTGATTTACTAATCAACTATAATGGTAAAATTAAGTTAATATGGATTCCAGGCCACGCCGAAATATACGGAAACAACTACGCTGACTCAGCTGCGAAATACGCATGCTCTGCTCCAATAATAAGAGATATACTAACAGAAAAAAAACGATTTTCGTAATGCAATAATTAATGCACTCGAACTCCAAAAAGTTAATGAAATGAGAAGCTATTACCATCCCCACTACTCACAAATAAACCCAATTATTAAAATTCCTATATACCCAACAGATGTCAGCAAACACAAAATAAAAATATTCTCCCGATTACGTATGGGACATACAATTACCACACATCAACACCTCATAAACAACAATTATACAAATACCTGCCAATTCTGTGGATCTATAGTTACAGTCAAACATCTTCTATCGACTTGCCCTAATTTAAGATATCTTCATTCTAAACATCTTTTAAACAACGGTACTGATGTCCTTAAGGAACCCTCCAGGGAAAATATTAACTCCATATACAACTTTATATCTAGCATAAAAATTAAATTTAATTTTGAAAATATTAAAACATTATAATAGCTGATGGCCCTGGCAGCCAATGCTAATTTCCTCATATTACTCTTGTATTTACTTATGAGTTTAATATTATATAAATAAATAAATAAATAAAAAGAATATATACTCCCCAGAAACCAGCTCCTATCGTCCCCTTGCTAGAAACAGCCGTCCTATCTCCCTGACAAATCTCATCACATCTACTGGATTGCATCCAGCGACACACCCAAGTTCGTCGTGAAATCTATCTCCTAGCCATTTCTGTCTGAGACCCTGCAACCTAGGACAGTGGCACATTATATGCTCAACTGTCTCCAGTTCCTCAACGTCCTCGCACAACCTGCAAAAATCCGGTATGTCAATGTCCCATCTGTTTGTGTAAGCCCTGACAGAACAATGACCGGTCAGGAACCCCGTAAGGGTCCTGAGACCCTCCCTGTCCAGTCCCAAAAGAACCTTGGTTGCCCCTGCGTCCAATGCGGGCCATAACGCCCTAGACACCCTGCAATCCATTCTTTCCTCCATGATTGGTTAACGGTTTCGCGGAATCCCTTCCGTATAACCTCAAACTAGTAACATAGTGGGGGCTTTACCCCGTAATCAGTTTTAAAGCGTAATCAGTTTTCTTCCCAAACCCGTTAAAAAATTTAAATCGGACAAAAACTGACTGAGGTTTTTTTAGAATAACTTCTGAATTTGAGGGTGTTTCTGAAATTTTTTGACACAATTTGTAATGTACTCAACAAGACCTAGAACCCACGCTAGGTCGTTTTCCAAGTTTTTTTTTTCACTGTAGCACCGTGTTATTGTTTGATTATAAAACTGCTTTGTTAAATTTAACAGCAAAAAAAGTAGTGGTTTGAAAGTAGTGGTTTGAAAAAGAAACAGTTTATCCATAATGAGTTAACAATCAACTTCAACATGGCATTTTCAAAATATTCAAAGTAATTTTAAGTTATATGTAATCGTAACAAAACTTCATCAATTTTACATAAAAAATATTTATAAAAAAAATAGTGAAACAATTTGTACGTCCTGTCCTGATCATCACATTTTGCCCCAACGTCCTTTTATTAATAAAATTATTATTTATTTTAATAAGTTGCTTTTATGTTATAAAAACTCTAATCATTTCATATCATCATGGATTTCACTTTAAAATATGGATATGCCGCAATATGGAATGGAATTCAAATTCACTCTGATACAAGCTTTTTTTTAACAAAGAACAACCACAAATTCTCTACTTACCTGTTTACTTTTCTTCCAGATCATGATGGCGCCGAACCATGTGGTAATAGTATATCTGCACGTAATCTTATTCTACTTTCTCACTACTTAGATGAAAATAGCTATCAAAATCGTGCTTCTAAACTATTTGAATTTTTCTCTGATCAGCAACCTTTTGGCTATGTTCTTCCCGAAATGTTATCTGCCCTAATGATATACGAAAATGGTCTAGATTTAGTTGCTGTAGTAGGACCCGATTCTCAGGAAACGAAACGTTTTGTCGAAATTTGTCGTAAATATTATATACCCGGTATGATTATTGTGCATGTCAATCCTCAGGAGCCCCAAGAAGCTTATAATCTGCGTGTCCAAGAGAAATTTAAAATGATCAATGGTCGACCTACAGTGTATATATGTCATGATAAGGTTTGTCGTATGCCTGTTACAGATCCAGTTAAATTAGAGGAGAATTTAACCGAGAATTTCTTTAGAGGAAGACTTTAAAGTTTGAGTATATATTGAGATTGTTTTTAACTAAAAATTACATAATTAGGTTTTTCTTCCTTAGCATAGGTCTAGTCTCGAAATATATATATTTTTTTAGCTTACTTTTTTGGCGCTTTTTTGTAATTAATATGAAAGATGTATTAACATGAGAGTTGTTATTATTGCAATTTGTTTTAAAAACTTTTATTAACTGTAACTGTTATTTCTTTATAAAGATATATAAATATATTTTAAATAAAAAGTGTATGTGCTTTAAGTACGAAAATCTAGTTTTATATGGTTTTTATTTATTTTTTTTAGATATGTTGTATAGTGGATAAATGCAAAACTCAAACGCATATAATCATATTTTATATATATAACCTTAAATTATTTTTATCAAATGTTTCTTTACTCATTAAAGACACGTCGTAGGTCAGCTGGATATTTTGCAACCAAACTTATAGAACAATGCTTCATTAACCCATTTTTTTATCAAGCATAGATTCCGTGCAAATTTGTTTACAAAACTTGGTAAGAAGATACTCGTACGTTGGTCTCCCAGTATGCATTTTCAGAAAATTTTATAGTCAAATTGCGCACTCTGGTGGTGGTATAATTAATTGTATGTATAGTGCTTAAAGGGTTAATATTTTTTTTTAAATAAATTTTTATGTATTAACAAGTCAAATATTTAAAAAATTGCAAATAATTTTGATTGTTGCTTTAGAGATAATATCACATTTTTGATATTAAAAGCAAAAACAAACTAATTTTCCTCATACTTTTATTTTTCAAAGAAGGGAAAATCTTCATTCGATTAGTAATTTTTTTTAAAAAAGTACATGTTGAATGAAAAATGTTGCTATTTCTAAAAGTTTTCTTAAATATGCAATGAAAATGAAAATTATTCAAGTTCGAGGCCATATACTCTATATTTCTTCATTAGGATATTGTCCTAACAAATAATCTATAGAGTTTTTGTTTTCAAATTTATTATTTGACCCTTTCAGGAATGTGTTGATAGATCTATTTCGGGAATTTTCTAGGTTCCCATCATCAGAACACGTTTTGAAAGCGGTAACAATCCCATGCCAAACCTCAAGCATTCATATGAACTAGTTTACTCACTACATGAGAACTAATATACATATGAGTTTGAAATTAAAGATTATAACCATAGATCAAAAAATAAATTGAAAACTTGTTTGATGTGCAAGATCCACCTCTGGTGGATATTCAATACACGTTTTTTTTTTTGTTTCTCTCTCATTTTTTATATTTTGTTAAGTTAGTTAACAAAACAGGGAAAGTAAACTAGGCGGTACTCTGCCTTTTTTCACAAGTTTGTTATAATTTTTATTAAAAATAAAAATTATGTTTTTTCGACCTTTAATTGTGCAATGAAAATGAAAATTATTCAAGTTCGAGGCCATATACTCTATATTTCTTCATTAGGATATTGTCCTAACAAATAATCTATAGAGTTTTTGTTTTCAAATTTATTATTTGACCCTTTCAGGAATGTGTTGATAGATCTATTTCGGGAATTTTCTAGGTTCCCATCATCAGAACACGTTTTGAAAGCGGTAACAATCCCATGCCAAACCTCAAGCATTCATATGAACTAGTTTACTCACTACATGAGAACTAATATACATATGAGTTTGAAATTAAAGATTATAACCATTGATCAAAAAATAAATTGAAAACTTGTTTGATGTGCAAGATCCACCTCTGGTGGATATTCAATACACGTTTTTTTTTTTGTTTCTCTCTCATTTTTTATATTTTGTTAAGTTAGTTAACAAAACAGGGAAAGTAAACTAGGCGGTACTCTGCCTTTTTTCACAAGTTTGTTATAATTTTTATTAAAAATAAAAATTATGTTTTTTCGACCTTTAATTGTGCAATGAACTTGAATAATTTTCATTTTCATTGCACAATTAAAGGTCGAAAAAATATAATTTTTATTTTTAATAAAAATTATAACAAACTTGTGGAAAAAGGCAGAGTACCGCCTAGTTTACTTTCCCTGTTTTGTTAACTAACTTAACAAAATATAAAAAATGAGAGAGAAACAAAAAAAAACGTGTATTGAATATCCACCAGAGGTGGATCTTGCACATCAAACAAGTTTTCAATTTATTTTTTGATCAATGGTTATAATCTTTAATTTCAAACTCATATGTATATTAGTTCTCATGTAGTGAGTAAACTAGTTCATATGAATGCTTGAGGTTTGGCATGGGATTGTTTCCGCTTTCAAAACGTGTTCTGATGATGGGAACCTAGAAAATTCCCGAAATAGATCTATCAACACATTCCTGAAAGGGTCAAATAATAAATTTGAAAACAAAAACTCTATGGACAATATCCTAATGAAGAAATATAGAGTATATGGCCTCGAACTTGAATAATTTTCATTTTCATTGCACAATTAAAGGTCGAAAAAACATAATTTTTATTTTTAATAAAAATTATAACAAACTTGTGAAAAAAGGCAGAGTACCGCCTAGTTTACTTTCCCTGTTTTGTTAACTAACTTAACAAAATATAAAAAATGAGAGAGAAACAAAAAAAAACGTGTATTGAATATCCACCAGAGGTGGATCTTGCACATCAAACAAGTTTTCAATTTATTTTTTGATCAATGGTTATAATCTTTAATTTCAAACTCATATGTATATTAGTTCTCATGTAGTGAGTAAACTAGTTCATATGAATGCTTGAGGTTTGGCATGGGATTGTTTCCGCTTTCAAAACGTGTTCTGATGATGGGAACCTAGAAAATTCCCGAAATAGATCTATCAACACATTCCTGAAAGGGTCAAATAATAAATTTGAAAACAAAAACTCTATGGACAATATCCTAATGAAGAAATATAGAGTATATGGCCTCGAACTTGAATAATTTTCATTTTCATTGCACAATTAAAGGTCGAAAAAACATAATTTTTATTTTTAATAAAAATTATAACAAACTTGTGGAAAAAGGCAGAGTACCGCCTAGTTTACTTTCCCTGTTTTGTTAACTAACTTAACAAAATATAAAAAATGAGAGAGAAACAAAAAAAAACGTGTATTGAATATCCACCAGAGGTGGATCTTGCACATCAAACAAGTTTTCAATTTATTTTTTGATCAATGGTTATAATCTTTAATTTCAAACTCATATGTATATTAGTTCTCATGTAGTGAGTAAACTAGTTCATATGAATGCTTGAGGTTTGGCATGGGATTGTTACCGCTTTCAAAACGTGTTCTGATGATGGGAACCTAGAAAATTCCCGAAATAGATCTATCAACACATTCCTGAAAGGGTCAAATAATAAATTTGAAAACAAAAACTCTATAGATTTATTTGTTAGGACAATATCCTAATGAAGAAATATAGAGTATATGGCCTCGAACTTGAATAATTTTCATTTTCATTGCACAATTAAAGGTCGAAAAAACATAATTTTTATTTTTAATAAAAATTATAACAAACTTTCTTAAATATGTTTATCGATACCAATAAGTCGCATTTATTACCCCGTTCTTCCTTATATTTTTAAACATTTTTTGAAAAAATTGCTTTCCAAAAAGAGAAAAATAGAGTTTTTCAAATCATTATATGGCATTCCTGGAATTACAAATTTAAAATGCTTTTAAACCACGTTTTTAGACAAGAGTTCAAATTTTAATATGCTTTTTACTGCATCGTTACATTACCTTCGTCTCAAAAGTTATAGACTCTTAAAAATTGATGTGTCTTTAAAAACACGTTGGTAAAAATCAGATTAAGAAATTTTTGTAATTTTGTTTGTGTCCTCTTGTGGAAATATTTGCAACCATAGTTGAAACTTTGACAGAATATAAATCCTAGACGGTTGAAAATATTTTAAAAATTTAAGTTTTGTATAATTTTGTAAAGAAGAGTTATACCGCAGTGGGCGTTGTGGTGTAATGGTTTGTAATGGTTGTGGTGTAATGGCCACATTTTTGTTTTACTTGAAATATGGGGGAAAAGGGCTGTTCCGTAAAAGACCCATAAAACCCGAACCGTTTCGAATATCGGAAAAAGCTCAGACACCACCCCCCCTCCTCGATAACTCCGACACGTCTGGATCTGGAGGTCCAATTTTCGATGACTTTCCAACATTTGTGGCCGTATATTGGCAATAACGCGGCGAATGTTGTCCTCCAAGTGGCCAATTGTTTCGGGCTTATCGGCGTAGACTTGCGACTTCACATATTCCCGCAGAAAATAGTCCAGCGGCATTAAATCGCACGATCTTAGAGGCCCATTCACGGGTCTGAAACGTGAAACTATGCGGTTACCAAACGTTTCCTTCAATAAATCAATTGTGGCACGAGCTGTGTGATAGCTAAACAATATTCGCTTATGAAAATCGAGATATGTATTTCAAACAGAACTATGATTTTCAAAATAAATTTACACAATTTGGAAGCGTCAGTCTATTCATGTTGAAATGCCAAAAAAATCTAAACATAAATCATTTGACCGCTGACAAAATGGCCGCCAGTTAAAAAAGTGTTGCCAAATTAAAGTTTTATACCTGTAAAAAAAACACCCTTTATAAGAACAGCAAAAATAAATTTGTTGAATTTACAAATATTTAGTTATATTTGAGCTAAATTTTAGTTAATTAAAAGTAACAAAATAATGTGATAAAATTCGCAAAAACATGGGCGTTGTGGTGTAATGGTTAGCGCGTTGGACTGTTCCACAGATGGTCCCGGGTTCGATTCCCGGTGACGACAACATCAATTTAGAAAAATAATATGTATGAGTTTTCTATCACTTATATGTATCGCTGCGCCCACCTTCGGTGTTCCCATAGCACTTAACCCAACCGAAGTAAAATAATGAATCAGGGCTATGAAACAAAAAGCTTCAATAAATTTGCAAACTCTACATCAGGTGGCGAGCAACAACTGTTCTAAGACTTATCTACTCGCGCAATTACAGTGTTGCCATGTTTGACGCCCTTCATCTTTCACCACCTTTCATCTCTCCAATATCACCTTTCCAAAGAAAGCAAGAATTTCCTGTGTTGCTTCTCTTTTAAAAAAAAAAAAAAAAAAAAAAAAAAAAAAAAAAAAAAAACTTCTAACTACATAGGCCGAGAAGGTCTCGAGTAGAATCCTCAAGGCCATAGAAGGCGAGCTAGACCAAGGTAAAGTTGAAGACGCAGCTTATAAGACGAACTACGACAGATTTGTTAAGACAGATTTTGTTGACCAAATTAACAATATGAATAATTGAAAAAAATTGTCGAGCATATGAACTAGTTCAATAAATGGAAATGAACTAGAATGCCCAACTCTAATTATCTTTATCCAGTAAAAAAAAATAAAGCCGTTTAAAAGTGCTGGATTGAAAACGAAACCATGTGTCAATAATGAGGTAAATTCTTCTTGGAGGCAGAGAAGTCACAGAAAAAAACCCTCGGACAACAAGGCAACGCACTCTGTATCTTTTAGTTTTCGAAATTTTATTGAAATTTCCATTTTTTCCCCGTTAGAAATTAATAAAAAATTTTGTAGAAAAAATGTCGAAAAACAAGTTAAATTTGTTTAAAAGTTTTAGATTTTCAGATGATCGAAATTCCTCCAAAATCCGAATTCGATCCGCACTACTGTACAGTGTACAAAACATACAAAGGATATGCTGGGAATTTATATTTAGTCTGTTGGCAAAGAATGTTAATAATTGGAGAACTGACACCAAAACACAAGGCACTGTGCTTAAAAAATAGATGTTGCAAGGCTAAAGAAGGCTTATCAGATAAGCTATTTAAAAATTATGGCGAGGAGTTGATAAGGTTGATAAGTATCAACTAGAGAAAGGCACTTGAGCGAATTTGGACACACACTCACTCACGCTCACGAGAGAAAAATTCCACTCAAGCACAATTACTCACGAACATTTTTTTACTACTCACACTCACGCTTAATTGAGTAAATTCAGATTTTCTCACACTCAGGCGTGATTCACGTGAATCAAGCAAAATTCGCAAAACAAAATCTTAACGGAGAATAATAAAATGTAAAAATTAAGGTAATTGTGAATGTTTAACTCAAAATTGCTCTGAATATGTAATTTTGTATTTTTTTTTTATATTTTAAAAATGCAAAAATATTAAATCGGCAAAAATTAATTAAAAAAAAAACATTTAAAGAGCAAAAATTTTTGTGTAAAATTCTACTCACGCACGCAAAAATTTGGCTCACGCACACTCACTCACGAAGAATTGTTTTTATTCACTCACTCGTGAATCACGCAAATTTCTACTCACGTGCCAATCTCTAGTAACAACTAAGGGCCTGCATGAATGTGCTGCAAAATATTATATTACGTGATGCTATTTTGACGGTTTTTAGTACTTAAAATAGTAAAACAAAAAATTGAAATTTTAGCTTAAGCTTGATTCGTACGGTATCCACCCCTGTCCACTCATATCTAATATTTCCCAATATTGATGATGTGAAATGTCATTTCAAAAGAGAATTTACAATAATTTGTCAATTCGTGTCACCAATAGGGCAGTCCCAAAATTAGCCGACCTAACAAAGAAAACACAACAAATTTGTGAAAATTCTTTTTTTGGCTTCGATAAGAACTGCCTAGCTCCTTAAAATAGCCATCAACCGCATACTCTACCTCTCATTTTTTTAAGTTTGAAAATAGAAAACAATCTAAGGGAGCTTTATCTGGCGAATAAGGTGCATGATAAAGCAATTCGAAATTTAATTAATTGATTTTGGTCATCATCTTCACAACATATTCACGACTCTGTTTTTGTTTTATTGTGTGCAAACGCGGCACCCATCTTGCGCGCAGATTTCTTATCTCCAAATGTTTGTCAATATGCGATGTATAGCACTTTTTGAATTCCTATTATTTCAGTCAGCTCACGCACCTTTAGCCGACGATCATATAATACCATTTTGGTCTACCACTACGGTGTTCGTGTTGGCAACTCGTAAGGCTTCGTTTAAACTCTGCCAACCAATATTTTATAGTCGTAAACGAAGGAGCAGACTCCCCAGAGTAGAATCTAGCTCGGCTTTAATATTGGTTTCGCTGAGACCTTTCAAATGAAGGTATTGAATTACATAACGGTGAACAATTTTGTCCATGTTTACAAATTCACTGAGATCGTTTATTTTCGATGGCTCAAAAAAAACACGCCTTAAAACTTATGTTTTATAAGGTTGTCACTTTTCACCAAAGTAATTTTTCTTCAAACTACTGCCGCCATCTATACTAATTTTGGGACTTCCCTAGTTGTAGATATAGGTGGACAGAGATGGATAGCGTGTGAAATGCCTCTTATAAAAAAATGTTTTGCAAACCATTCATGCAGACCTTTAATATAATCTCCTATTAAAAAAAAAGAACGTATTCGTGTTCAGTCTCATACCAAACAAAAAAGAAGACCCTACCATCTGCCCCAACCTATTCTCCACTCAATTATACACAAATTCCAAGCAACAACTATTATCAAACTACTATTGACCATAAACGCTCATTACGCCTGATCATAGACAATACACAAGAAACCCAAGTCGACACACTCTTTGTCGATTATATATGTAGCTACTTTCGAAACATCGATAAGAGAAAGGCTTTATATCACACGACATTGTACATCTGGTAAAAAATGTAAAGTAAGTAAACTCCACTATAATTGTAATAAAAAGTTTTGATATTTGATAGAAAAAAAGTATGATCTCAAAAACTTTATATTTTAATAAAAACTAAAAATTAGCGAATTTTAAAAAAAAAAATTGCTTTAATCATATCTATTCTCTAGATATTTTTTTTATTTTTCTTTCAGATCACGATGGTGCTGAACCATGCGGCAATAGTGTATCAGCTCGTAATCTCTTTCTACTGTCTCATTATTTCGATAAAAAGAGCTATCGCGAACGTGACTCCAAACTTTTCAAATATTTCTTGGATCATAAATCTTTTGGACATGCTTTACCCGAAATGTTATCTGCCTTTATGCTATACGATAATGGTCTTGATGTGGTAGCTATAGTTGGACCAAATTCAATAGAAACTAAACTTTTTGTTGAAATTTGTCGTCAGTATTATATACGCGGTATGATTCTTGTCCATATCAATCCTCTTAAGCCCCAAGTAGGCTGTAATCAGCGTGTCCAAGATAAATTTATAAATTTCAATGGCCACCAACCGGCAGTGTACATATGTCATAATAAAATATGCCATATGCCTGTAACAGATCCAGTAAAATTGGAAAAAACATTTAAGAGAAATAATAAGTCAGAAGAAAGTGTGTCCCCTGACCACACATGGGGCTAATGAATTAAGTGACTAATGAAATGATGATTTCATTATCATTGCATTGATATCAATGGTAATGAAATTATTTTCATTATCATTTTTTAATTAATGATAATGATTTGAGGATTTAATTTCATTGATTGATGAAAATGGGTTAAAATTCCATTGACATTAATAATGAATCAATTAAAAAAAAATAAGTACCATTGAAAAATAGGCTTTTAAAATTTTGAAAAATCGCTCAAATCAGGGATGGAAAGCCCTATCTCAGAAATAGTTAATGAGTCCGAAATTTCCAAAAATTATATAGATATTAATTTTCTGTCTGGTTTGTAACCAAGTAAAGTAGAACGAAATGGAATGGAACGAGTGGAATTGGAACACTAAACACAGAGAACGATATGAAATAAAACGGGGAATGAAATTTGAGTATTGGTAAACAAATAATTAAGTCACCTTGTGAAAATTTTCTAAAAATAAATCCCTCGGAATTCCTTCCCAAACCGACATCAGTTGTATAATCGGGGCGTGTTTCGTGGGTCAACTTTGAATAAATTTTGGCCATTTTGTGCAATCTAGCTTAGTTTTCGAGATACTGGCCATTTTGTAAAATGGTAATTTTTTTTTAAATGGCCAGTGTCTCCAAAACTAAACGAGATAAGAAAAATCGGAAAAAATGTTTGCTCCTCAGAAGTATTAACCCTGATAATACAAATAGGCTGGGTTCAGGAAGGATCGCGAAGTATTATTTTTTTATGAAACACCCACAGTGTGTCTTAATTATTAGTTTACCCATATACGTACATGAAAATACAAATTTAAATACTCTGATAAGAGAATAGAAATTGGTCCAAAATGGAACGATATGGAGTGGAACGGGGAACAAGTGGAATCGGAACACTGAACACATTTGTATTACGGTACGTATTGCTGAGGAAAAGTTTTGTCCGTTTTGCTATACCTCGCTTAGTTTTTGAGATACTAGCCATTTTATAAAATGCCGTTTTTTTTAAATGGCCGGTATCTCCGAAACTAAACGAGATAGGGCAAATAGACAAATGACTATCTGAATTATTATAAATTCAGATAGTCCGATAAAGCAAAGTTCGTTCACAGTTGAATACGATTTCGTTACCTGTAACTAATGTTTTAATTCCACTCGTCCCCCCTTCCATATAGTTCTTCATGTTTAGTCTTTAAATTCCACTCACTCACTCCGTTCCATTAAATTTCGTTACAATTATCGCTTCGAATTTAAAAATATCGCTTCGAATTAAAAAATTTTACATTCCATCCATACAATGGCATCTTTAAAAAAAATTATGTATTTTTATTTTCCAATCCTGTTTTCAACCCAGGATTTTTTTTTTTTAACAAATGCTTTTTTTAGCAATTGAAGAGCTTGCTTATTTTATTGTAAAAACTTGATAAGCTGCATTTATTGTTTTATGGATTTTCGCTGTTTTCTAGACATCCATTGCCTAATATTTTATAGAAGTCTTGCTTAAACACTGAATACAAGTACCTAGAGTACAAAAGTCTAGCAAAAGTTAAATTTTTTGCATTTTTTTCAACTTTTAAAAGGCGAAAACAAACTTAAAATAAAATGTGACTTATCAAGTTTTTACAATAAGGCCTTCAATTGGAATTGTTTTTTATCATTTAATGGTAATGAAATTTGTTTCATTTTCATTAGTATCAACTAATGGTAATGAAAAATTTCCATATGTGCCCCTGACGATTATCGATTCAGTAAAATTGGAAGAAGTGAATTCATTAAAGTGTGAAACGTATTCTCGAGATTTTCCGTTACAAAAGTGTTATTTTCTTTTAAATATCGGAGTCAGTCTAAAAAACGTATTCCTTTTATATGGAACTGTAATTAAAAAAATTATCATTGCAATTTCATTTAAATTTAACCCTTTACTGCATGGTGTTACGTATATGTAACAAATATTTTGAGCCATGTGAATGAATCGAATTAAAATTTTTTTTTCTCAATTACACAGCGCTACTAAATTGAACCCTAAATCAAAAACAAGAGTACCGACCATTGATCCAAAAAATTTTGGCCACGCTGATTTCAATAGCGTACTCAGTTTTTTCACTTATAGCCCAGATTTTTTCGAAAATGTTTTAACGCAGTTTTTTATACATAAGATATTACAAATCAAATATTTTATCTTAGTTTTTTATGGAAAGCACTTAAAAGACCTTCATTAATAATCGGGTATCAATTTTGGTAAATAAATGTGCAGCATTAACAAGTAAATCCGCGTTTTTCTCAATTTTTACTTTATTTTACCATTTTTAAACAATTTATCATCCCATTTCGCATTTATGTGCATAAGCAAAAATACAAATCTAAACAATTATTTCATGGAAAAACGCGAAATGTGACCAAAATTTATATGTCAGCATAGCAAAAATCGACGATCTATGAGTTCATCTTTTAGGATTTGTAAATAGCTAAACAAAAAATGTGTACCAAAGTTCAGCCAAAAAAATTTTTATTTGCGAAAGTTATTTTAACAAACACTTCATTACATTACAATGTCTACACTCATATAAATAAACCTGTAAAAATAGCAGAAAAAGCTACTAAAAATTAGTTAAAAATTACCTTGCAGAAAAAACTGTTGTTCTTATTTTATTGCTTAATATCAATAAAATAAGAACAACGAAAACAAATCTGTAAACTTTTCAAAATTTTAGTTATATTCGATGTGAATTTTAGTTAATTGAAAATAACATTTTACTCTCTGAAATTAGCAAAAACTTTTATTAAATATTTGTAGACTGAAAATTAAAGTGATATTAACAAAAAATTGCAATATTTATCTCAAATTTAGTAAAATTCAAATAACAGTTTATTTTGCTAAAATTAACATAAATTTTTGCAAAAAAAAAGTTGTAGATTGCTGATTTCATACGGGCAGACTTTTATTCGCAAAAAAAAAAAACTAAAAAAAACTGATAATTTCACATTTTTTAATGATTTTTTTTTCTACTAATATTTAGTAAATGTTTTTGCTGATTTTAGCAGATTATTTTGTTACTTTCAATTAACTAAAATTTAGCTTAAATATAGTTACATATTTATAAATTCAACAAATTTATTTTTGCTATTCTTATATTACTAATATTTAGTAAAAAAAATTTTGCTAATTTTAACAGTTTTTTCTGCAAGGCCATTTTTAACTAATTTTAAGTAACTTTTTGTTTTTGCTATTTTTACAGGTTTATTTCTATGAGAATACAAAATATTTTCAAGTTTTATTTTAAAATTCTTACAAATTGTAAACATTTTTAAAATAAAATTTTAAAATATTTTGTAGACATTCACTGTAATGAAAGTGATTGTTAAAATGTCTTTCTCAAATGTAAACTTTTTTGGCTTATTTCTGGTACACATCATTGTTTACGCTACTTACATATTATACTAAAAGATGAACACATAGGACTCAAAAAGACGACCTTTTTCGCTATGCTGTCATATAAATTTTAGGCACATTTCGCGTTTTTCCCATGAACCGCACATTTTTTATTTTTTATACGAAATAACACTGTGCAACAAATGAAGACTTTTCTAAAAATGCACGGACTCGACAGTATAGGTTCGATTGTGCTACCAAAGGTTAGTAAAACCCTGTACTCGGTTTGGCCAGTTTGACTACCAATTTTTTTTATGGTCCTTAAAAGATTTTGAAAATCAGTGCACCACTCAAAAAAGGCGTCCTCAGTTTTTGGCCTACAGCGAATTCAGACTTGATGATATTGCTGAACTATATTTGGCAATAATGTAGTGAAGAGTCTACTGAACAAATTTTATAAACATTTTATGTGCAAAAAATCATTTTTGAAAAAATGTAGGAGAAAATTATTTATTTTTTTTTTTGCTTTTTTCAGCACTCATAATTTTTCACTAACAATATATGACAAAATTGTAGCCACTGTAAATCTAAACAACTTTTGTGAACATATCAATACAATCTGAATGTGTCTAGGCATCCGAAATAGCTTACAAAGACCACTTTGTACCTTATAAATAGTCGTTTTTGACTAGACTACACTTTGCATTTTTGTTTACTTTCTTCTATAACAAAAAAAGCGAACAAAAATGCAATAAAAAAATAGTTAGTCAAGGTTTATAAGGTACAAAATGGTTTTTGTAAGCTATTTGGGATGCCTAGACACATTCAGTTTGTAGTGATATGTTCACAAAAGTTGTTCAGATTTACAATTGCTACAATTTTGTCATATATTGTTAGTGAAAAATTATGAGTCCCTATAAGTTATGCTGAAAAAAACAAAAAAAAATAATTTTCTCCTATATTTTTTCAAAAAAGTGCAGGAAAAAATGATTTTTTGCACATAAAATGTTTATAAAATTTGTTCAGTAGACTCTTCACAACATTATTGCCAAATATAGTTAAGCAATATCATCAAGTCTGAATTCGCTGTAGGCCAAAAACTGACGACACGTTTTTTTGAGTGGTGCACTGATTTTCAAAATATTTCGAGGTCAATAAAAAAAAAAATTGGTAGTCAAACTGGCCAAACCGAGTACAGGGTTTTACTAACCTTTGGTAGTACAATCGAACCTATACTGTCGAGTCCGTGCATTTTTTTCACTGTTGCACTGTGTAATTGGTCGGCTTTGTCTTTTTGCTTATGTACAAAAATGCGTTGATCGATTGCGAAATGGGATGATAAATTGTGCAAAAATAGTAAAACATAGTCAAAACTAGGGTATTAAAATTACTGGTGTTTGGTTTTGTTCGAGTACACGAGTAACTCGATTTTGAGTTTTTTAACTTACTCGATTAATCGAGTAAGATTTTAAAATTACTCGTTTCATTTCATTAATTTTCCATTAAAAATACACAATAAAACACAAAATAAATATAAAATCAGAAGTTCCGAAATGTATTTTAATAAAATTGCAAATATACGTTAGGCAATTAATTACAAATTAACAAGATCTTCTAAAATAATATAATTTTTTTTTTCTTTTTTTATAAAATTAGACATTAAGAAGCATTAGTAGTATATGCATTGGAATAGAAAGATTAATTACATTACTTTTTCTCCGTCTTTAACCCTTTACTGCATGACGTTATCATATATGTAACGAAGAATTTGACTGAATGCATGATATATGTTACCAAAACACATCATTTTAGTTAAATATGATCAAGTCACATCGCCTTTTTTGTGGCGAGAAAATTCCAAAAATTTAAAAAACGGTGATTCCAAAAAAAAAATGTCTTTTTATAATTTTTAAATATCTAATTACAATTTATAGGCAGTAATAATTTAAAAGTTATTTAAAAAAAAAAACTACTTATGTGTTAAGAAAAAATGATAAGCTTTCCGACACACATAATTTGGTATTTATATATTGGCTATATTTTTGGTTATATTTTTGGTTATTTGGTGATCCGAAATTTTGACTCTTTTTTGGTTTTTTGCTAATAAAATCGTTAAAAGTGAAAATATCGAAAAACGCCGAAATAGGTGTTCACTTATTTTCAATTTACTACTAAAATATACAACTTTCATTAAGATCTGGAGTTTCATATAGTAGTGTTAAAAAAAATTTGGTATCAAATACTTTAAAGTTTGGAAGACAGATTTTTTATCGATTTTATTTATTTTTTTTTGCAAAATAAATTTTATTACCAGATCTGTTTTACCAAATCTAAGCAGATCTCATAGCATATATGATCACATCTAATTAGATCTCAAAAATGGCTTCAAATTTGAGATCTGATCGAATCTGGTCAGATTTTATATTTTTAAATTTGGAGAGGTTCAAAAGTTTTTAAAATGTTCTAGTTAAATAGTTAAAAATCGCTTATTTTAATTTTAAGTTTTTTATTTAAAAGCCTGGGTCAATTAAATGGATAACAAAGACGATGAGAACCAAACAAACATTTGTAAATGTTTCACTTTTTTGGGAATTCGGCTATGGCTGCCGGGCTTATCTCAAAATTTCAGGTAGCCATTTGTTAAAAGTTTATAAATCCTGATTAATCCATCGGGCAACTGCCGTCTTGGTCTGTTAGTTATATGCCATAAAAAAATGTATGTACATTTTTATTTTGGTGCCTTTAAAAGGACTTAGATCTGGTACTAGATATGGACAAAAGGATTATGAAATGAACCGATCACCCGATATGATCCAATATGAACAGATCTGCTTATATTCGGTCACGAAAATTATTCAATATCCCAGATCCCTTCTTATATGAATAGATCTGGTACTAGATGAGATTAGATTTGGGAATAATGTGTATCACGAAACCCATATCTTACCATATATGATCAGATATGGGACCAGATATATTTATACTAAGTTTTATTTAATCAGATTCAATCATATCTAGTTAGATCTGATGAGATCTAATCTTTTTCACGTGTTATATGATTGAGTTAAATGTAGATCCGAATAAAAGAAAAGACTGAAAGATCCGATCTGTACCACCAAAAGGTGATGATGAATTAATTTCAATTCGAATCTGGCAAAAATGTTAACAACATCTAACAGTGTTGCGATTGTCGCGTTTTTTTTTTTAACTTTAAAAAGCCATATTTGCTAAAGTAGATTAGCTATTTCGAAAATTTCTGAATGTTATAATTGTTTACTTCACAATTTGTAATTTAAAAACCGAAAAATACATACAAAAATTGCATTTGCTTTATAAATACATTTGTAATGCAAATGCAATTTTGCATGAAATGCGGTTATTTTTAAATTGAAAATAATAAAGTAGAAAGCTACAGCTGTATGATCCTTTTTCTTATTTTGGAATAAGTCGGTATGCTTTAGGAAATATGGTTTTCAAAATTGACTTGTGGACTATTTTTAAACTAAAAACAGGAATAATAACACGATTTTTGGGAACGGCCTTTAAAAGTTGAGGATTCATGATCTCACAAAACTAAGTTTTATTTTATAAATGACAATCGAGGAGCAAAACTACTTCTCGAAATGTTGAGCTCTCTTATTAGAAATTGTTTTTTGAACAAAATAATATAGGTACCAACCTTAGCCACTTTTAAACCGCTATTTGCTTTGTGGAAAATCGGACAGGTTGGTTATAAGCAGTTTGGAGTGGCCTTTTTGATCTGTGGCACAAATGATCCATATGGCATTGCAGTGCCGGCCTGTGGGCCAGATCTTAATCTTTATAATAATATAATAACATTATATCAGTAAATGTACAATCACTTTTTAGAGTGTACCTTTTGGTCTGCAAATTTTCTTTATAGCTTCATAAACTAACCCTTTAGTTGAATATAGTAAAGTCTATAATTGTTCAAGGACATTTTAAAAATATAATTGCTAAAAAATTTGATATTTTCGGCATTGGGCTCAGTGCGAAACGTTTTTTTCTCCAAAATGATCAAAGAAAAAAAATGTATTAGTACAGAATTGCCCGTAGAAAAGTTATACCCCTACTTAGCATATACAAATTAAAACGATAACAGCCACATTGCTTTATATTTTATAGAAACAAAATCTTTATACGATAAAAATACTAAGTGTTAAGTGTTTTTTTATAAAATATAAACTGAAATAGAACATATTTTGATTTACTCGATTAATCGACCAAAATTGTTCGAGTTATTCGTTACTCGAAATTGTCCATTTTTATTTACTCGAATAATTGTTTGCTTAAAATTCATCGATTAATCGAGTAACCGATTAAATACACTAGTAACAACTGAGAAAACACGATGATTTACATGTTAATGCTGCCCGAATGTTAATGAATGTATAAAAAACTGCGTTAAAACATGCAAAACTTGAATGAAAATTCGCAAAAAATCTGGCCCATAAGTGAACAAACTGGGAACGCCTTTAAAATCAGCGTGGCCAAAATATTTGGGATCAATGTTTTTTTTTTATTAAACAACTACTAAATTTAAATATTTAATAGCATAGCAAGCATTTCTGAAGTGACGTTAAATTTGGAAATAAATAGTTTTTTTGTGGGGAAAAATTCCAATTTTGTCATTCGAGAGTAAACGCGAAAATTTAAAAGTTTTTTTTGTGTTGTAAAAAAAAACTGAATAATCATAAAGTTTAGAATGTATTCTTAATTTTAAAATATATTCATTTGTTTTAAAACTCGTTAAGTATTAATTTTTTTTTTTTTTAATTCATTACGGAAATATAACAAAGTAGTAAAATGGAAAAAAATTGGGAAATATTTAATTAGGTAATAATTGTGCTAATAAAATTTGTAAAACTGCGACATTATAGGCTTTTCTAAAGGTTTGTGGTCCGATGAAACCGAATCTGAGCTCAGAATTCCTCCATCACATCAGGTTTTCGAGATATCTTACCCCAAACATTTAAAACCCCTGTTTTCGCTATATTCGGGACGTTAAAAAAATCGCGAATTAAGTGTTATTCACCAAACTTTTTATGCCATCTTAAAATCCTGCCTGTTGTCTTCAAAACTCAGGTTAGTCCTTTCCAATATCTTATTTCTTCTCGGAGAAACTGTCCTTTGATATTCATCGGTATGGTGTTTTCTCTAGTAGGACTAATATCAGAAAAATGAGATATCTGAAAAATCTTTTTGAGGAAACAAAATCATACAAAAATCAAGATCAAATCAATCGAATTTAAAATCGACCGCTTTATATCACATGACAGATAATTTAAAATTATGTGTTATTGCCGTCTACTAAACCTTTTTAATAGCAATTGCAGCTAAATGTTACCGAGATAATTCTGATGTATAACTTAACTATTGGGTATAAAACTCAGCACAAAAAGTTTAATAAAACCTGGTATAAAATAAGAAAAATTAATTAAACCGAGAGTTTTAATAATTGAGAAATTTCAAACATCATTTCATAATTGGATAATCCAAGTTATAATCAATAGCATAAGATATTTGTTTGTTTTAATATATGTACTAGGGTAATAACTTTTTGCATTTTTTGCAAATATCAAATCTTCCCAGACAAAATCGTGTAGGGCATGGACAAATATTAAGAAATGCGTTTTTAGTTTTTCGCTATCGTTAAAAAAAGGTTACGCACCAAACGCGTTAAAGTTTTGAATCAAACAAAGTTAAAAAAAAAACTTTTTTTGATGCCTCAACGTCTGACCATCACATCTATATAATTAAGGCATGCTGATTTCAATAGTAAAGTCCGTTTTCGAGTCAATGGAATAGTTTTCTTCCAAATTTGCTTACTTACATATCGCACTTGATCAACAAGAGGGTATTAACTCAAAATTTTAAAATTTTCAGTAGAATCTAAAAACCTTTTTATGGCCACATTTTAACAGAATTTAAAAATTCAAACATATCATAATAAGCAAATTCCATTTGAAAATATATATACATTGTTTTTGTTTAAAATTTTACCACTCATTGCAAAAAAAAGCAATTTTTTGAGTTAATACCATTTTTTTGAAATTTTATTGATTTAAATTTATAGAATAAAACAAATTTTATCAACAAAACAGTATCAACTCAAAATACAACCAAATATAAATAAATCAGTTTGATTATTTTTAACATAAATAAAGGCTCAAATCAAAATAATACCTTTTTTATGAAAATATACGATTCATTTCTATTTGAACTTTTGTATTAGCTCGAAATAATACCTTTTTGTTGAAATAAAGGTAATCACTACATTATCATGAAAATGGTCTCAAAAGTGGTTATCGAGATGAAAGAGTAATCGGAATACGTTGAAATTTTTACAATAGATAGATATTGATGTTGTTAGTTGATTTCTTGAAAAAAGTGATATTTTAAAAATTTTGAGTTAATACCCTCTTGTTGATCAAGTGCGACATGTATAAACCATATTTTAAAAAAATTGTTATTAAAAAAAATTTTAAAAAAATATATTAAAGGCATTTTAGAAATCGCTGTCGGTGCGTAAGGTTTTTTTTACCAAATTGAACTGAAATAGTTTTTTTTTATCATTAATACAATATTTGCCATTAGAAAACCCCTGGGGAGAATGTTGTCCAAAAAAAGTTATTACCCTAATATGTACTCGTATATAAGGAAAAATATAAAAATATCCTCGTATATTTTCAATAAATGTATTTAACCACGTACAAAAAAAAATAAAAAAATTGGAGTTTAATTTCACTCATTAAGGACATGTCGTAGATCCTCTAGATATTTTTCAACCAAATTAAATTTGCCGATACATAGATTAACAATCCATTGAGAACTATTTGTATTTTTTTTTGCCTAAGCCAAGGATAAAATTTTGGTAAGATATAAATTTTAGATGGTTGAAGAGGTTTTAGAAATTTGAAATTTTTATGGAGAAATCTTTTTTAAAAATATATGGCAACCTGATACACTCAAAAAAGTGTTACAGTTACTCTGAGAGTAACTGTAAACTATTACTGAGAGTTGTTTGTGTAGTAATCAGCAGTAGTTGTTTTTAACTGTAATTACAGTTGTTTTTCTATGAAATAATACAACACAACTATTTTGACAATTATTTTAAAAAAGCAACTGAAGAAAACTACTGTATTTTTGTAAATAACTACCAAAACAGTAATTCTGCAGTAATCAGCTTATTCTTGTTAGTTATTTTAAAATGGAAGATTATATCGAGTTTTGAAAAATTCTCATTTAGTTTATATTGTTTTTTGATATGTTCAGAGTTTGTAAATAATAATTAGAAAATTGTATTATACGTGTATCTCCAATGCATTAATACGTCATAACTGCAGTACACTCAAAAAAATAAGTTAGTAGAAAAGTTAGTAAAACGTCTTGTAAATCAGGTATACTATTTTTTAGCAAATTTTTTTGCTAAAATCGTGTTTTTAGCTAAAATTTTTGTTATACTTATTCAGCACTTAACTGTTTTATACTAATGCTTTACTAATATACTAATGTTTTACTAATTAATTTTGCTAAGAAAAATTGTGCTGATAAGCACATTAATAGTGTGGATGACAACCAGATTGAAAGATATACGCAGAATGAAGCAGATGTCGCGGCATGTCAAGATGTAGTAGAGAAGAGAAAAATGATACTAAAAAGTACAACTCTAATAAGACATATAAAAAAATCAACCATGGAAGACTTTTGTATCTGTTTTTCATATATAAAACAAAATTGAGGATTAAAACAACTTAAATTTTGCGTTGTCACCGGCTTGTGAAACTAATTGTCTTTTAATTAAATAAAATATTTAAATTTAATATGTATTTCTAAACTAAATGTTTTTAGATTAATAATCTAGTGTGGTCAAATTGCAAACAAACATAAACAGACATGTAGACAGAGTAAAGCGAAAGACAAAGACACACATCTTAGGTAGATTTTTATGGTTCCTTTTTCTTATTGCAAAAAAAGGGTTGTTTTTTTCGTTTCGTTTGTTTTTGTTTATTTTTTCGTTTCGTTTCTATAATTATCTTCGGCAGTTGCGTCCTTTAAAAGAAAGCATCATTTAGACAACCATTGATGTAAGTAGTTGAAAGAAAATTTTTGTTATGTTATATATATTTATTTCTATATATTTTCAGATATTAAATTAATTCATGTCGTCAATGTGGGAAAATGAAAATTTTTATATTTCGTAATTATTGTAAATTATTTTTAAAAGAATCACAAAAATGTGTTTTATGATTTTCAGCAAATAAATTAACTAAATTACAATTTTTCTACAAATTTTTTGCGTTTTTTTTCAGTCTACTAAAATTCAGCAAAAATTTATTAATTTTTAGCAAGGCATTTTTATTTCTAATCCACTAAGTGTTAGCAAAACTTTTGCTGAATCTACTAATTTTGTTGCTAAAAATCAGCTCGCTGATTTTCAGCAAAAGATTTTGCTGACATTAGCAATTTTTTTGCAAGCACCCTCCTGACTAAAATTTTGCTGACTCAGCAAAATTTTTTGCTAACATTAGCAATTTTTTTGCAAGCACCCTCCTGACTAAAATTTTGCTGACTCAGCAAAATTTTTTGCTGACTTTACAAACTTTTTTTTTTGAGTGTACCGTTTGGAATTTAAGTAAGATAGAGGAAATACAATTTGTTATTGTAGTTGAAAGAAAAAAAGATTCTTCTTTATTAAAATTGCTCTGTGCAATAACTCCCAGGTGAAAAAAGTCCCCAATAAAAAAATGAAATAAGTCCCAAAAATTTTTCATACAAATTTGGGAGTAATTTCAAATGAAATAATACCCAGTTCTTTTGCAGTTATTCCATTTTTGTAGAAGTTATTTCATTTTTGTTATTAGGTGTTATTTCAGAATGCAATATTTCCGAAATGAAATAAGTCCCAACAGAACTTAGCTTGGGACATATTTCATTTTATTTTCTTGTTCGGTGTTATTTCATATGCTGTGGGAGTTATTTCATTTTTAAAAATTCATTATTTTTTTAATATTATTAATATTCTAAACGGTTCCTATAACGAGATCTTTCAAAATATGTTGATGATCTTCTTAAATTGACCTTACTTAATCTGTTCTTTAACAAATTTTGAAGTCGTAACGTTATATTTCCCAAGAAAAAACGACATAGCGCCCAAAAAAATTATATGTAAATTGTTGTTAAAATGTTCTTGTTTTTGGGCAATACGACATTGATTTGGACGAAATAACATTTTTTGATGGGCGTTATGACGGTTTTTTGTTTGGCCAAAATAAATTTGGGCGCTATGACGGTAAAAAAGAAGTTATTGCCCAAAATCTTAATTTGATTTTTTTTTTTAAATGTCATAAGACCTTAAATGTCAAGGTTGATTGAGGAAATCAGACAAAAGAGTTTTAAGGAAACTTAAAAAAAATTGCTTCAATTTAATTTTTTTCTTCCGTAGCCGCCTGCCGCGTTCTACGGAAGAAAAAACCCTAAGAGCGGCCGAAGGCCGCCACACAGAAAAACTTGTTTTTACAAATCCAATGTCGAATCCGTTGAAATCTTTTTTAAGACAATAAGTAATATAAGTTGACCAGTCATAGCTTTGTCCTTTAAACAGCTAATTGATTGTTTTTTATCTTAAATAAAAGAGTAGAGCATTGGCCTTCTGTTTATTTAACGTTTAGACACTAATATATACGTAAAATTTTTAATAAAATAGACTTTAAAAAAAAATAATCATTAAAAAACAATAAATCTTGGTGTGGGTTGGTATTTTGGAACATAAAAAGTTATGACAGGTCAAATAAATGTTACTTGATGTCTTAAAAATATAAGATTTCAAAGGATTCGACATCTGATTTGAAAAACAAGTTCTTCTATGTGGCTCTTGGGGTTTTTTTTCCTCCGTAGAACGCGGCTTCGCGAAATAAAGTGTTTTCTGCGTGCGACACAAACATTATGTCATATGACATTTAAAAAAAAAAAAAATTATGATTTTGGGCAATAACTTCTTTTTTTACCGTCACAGCGCCCAAAAAAAAGGTTTTTTTTCAAAATAAAATGCCATAGCACCCAAAAAAAAGTTTTGGATTTTCTTTCATTGATTTGGTCGTTATAACATATTAACATCCACAATTTTGGGGGATATGCGGACATTTGGGCAATATGTCATTTTGGTTTTTGGGCAATACGACTTTGGGGAATATAACGGTACGCCCCACAGTGAGACAGCCCTATAGTAACCGCGGCAAAAAATGGTTTTTGGCGTGTCGTCCAATTTGGATGAAATTTTCACAGTATATTAGCAGATATATGAGTAACAATTCCCTGAAATTTCAGCCTCATGACTTCATTACTTTTTGGTCTAGAGCAAGTCAAAGTTGAGGTATGGCAACGCGCTTGAAATATGTTAGTTCAATATGTAATATTCAAAAGCTTATTAATAAAAAAATACATAATAAATATTTAAAGTATTTTTTAATTAATTTAGTTGTTGTAGAATGAGCAGATGAAAAAATAAATTTAAAAAAAAAAAACACAAAAAAAAATTTCTTAACAACAGAATTGTGGTGTAAAAATTGAACATTTTGCATTTTCAATGGACTAGGAAATATAGAGCAGCCCCTCGCCCTAGGTGCAGACTTATATCAAATGAAAGATTGAAGTCTCAGCTTTCATTTAAAGTAAATTACATATAGCAAAAGTTTGCAAAAGTACTTTAAACATACTAAAAACTACAAAAAATATTGCATGGACACTGCAAAATTGTATGTAGAGCTTTATGGCTGGTATTACATGCCTATCACTGTGCATAAAGTTCTCATTCACGGCAGCAAAATGATATCTGAGGCTATATTGCCAATAGGTTTGTTTGCAATTTTTATTTTTGAAAGTATATTATTAAATTTTATTTAATATTAACTTTTTTTTTTGCTACAGGAATGTTATCCGAAGAAGCGCAAGAAGCAGTGAATAAGGAGTATAGAAACTGTAGGCTATTCCATTCTAGTAAAAATTCACGTATTTCTACGAATGAAGATGTAATGCACTATTTGCAAATATCATCAGATCCGTATACTAATTCATTTAGAATGAGAATGAAATTGAAAAAATTGATAGAATGAAAAAAAAAATTGTTCTTTTTTATTGCATTTTAATGGGAGGTGGGCGTAATAGTGGGCGTGTTATTGTAATTTTTGCATGAAACATTTTAAATGATATAAATTACAGTAATATCAAATTTGAAGGTTGTACCTAAAATATTTCAGAAAATATGGCACTTTTTATGTTGAGGTTGTATGGGTGGTGGGGGTAAAAGTGGGCCAAAGTTCAGAATTTTTTTCCGATAATGTTTGTAACAATATAACATTCAAGTATACCAAAATTGAAAGTTATACAAAGTATTAAGGACAATACGGCATTTTACAAATTTCGATTGTATGGGAGGTGGGCGTAAAAGTGGGCAAATTTTCTTAATTTTTTTTTTAAAAACTGGAATTGTCTCAAAAATAACCTGTGCAAAATTTCAGAGCTCTACAATGACTCCTTGTATTTAATGCCGGCGTTGTCTCACTGTGCGCCCTTACTTCATTTGTGTTGCATAGACTATTTTTGGGAGTTATTTCATTTTTATTCTTTGGAAATTATTTCATGATGAAATAACTACCAAAACCTAGGATTTGTTTCATTTTTGTTTTGGAAATTATTTCATTTTTTTTAGAATTTATTTCACTTTTTCGAGACGGGACTTATTGCATTTTTTTAGAATTTATTTCATTGGGAGCTTTTGCACTGGGACTTTTTGCACTTGGGACTTATTGCATAGAGCCTATTAAAATATATTTTTAAAATGCCGAAAAAAAACTGTTGAAAACCGGTAGTTTTTACCAATTTTTACAGTTGTTTCAAAATTGTTGTAGTAAAAAGTTTGTTAACCATGTTGTAGTAAAATTTCCAAAAAAAACTGAAATTTGTATTTTTGGTTTAACTTTTTCAACCAAACTTTTATTTCAAATAATTTTTTTATGAAAAAATTAATAAAAAAAAAGTTGTGTTTTTTTGAAAGTCTGAATTGTCTAATTGTAAAAATTGCAACCAAAACTTATTTAACGAATTGTGAAAGAAATTTTATTCTAAGGTTTTTTTTTTATAAAATAAAACTCATTATAGGTTTTTTTTTTTTTTTTAAATTTTTAAGGTAATTTTTTATATTTAATTATTACATTATACAATACATTCAAAGAGTTGGAACTTTTTTAAAAAAAAAAGAATATCGAACGTAATACGTTCATTATTTTGTTTATAAACTAAAAAAAAATTAAGACCATAATATCATAATATAATGGAATACTATATTATAAGAGTTTTTGTGTGTTTAAAGTTAAAAAAAAAATTATATTTTTTTTAAATAAATTCATTATCATTATTAAAATATACTCAAAATTATAAAAAAAAATAAAATAAAATAAAAAAATTTTAAACAAAACCAAAAAAAAAAATAAAAAATAGATTTTAAAAAACTTAAGTAAAACAAGTAATATAACGATGATGCAAGTCTAAATCGAATCAATTATTCTTTAAATCACATGTGAGGGCCACTTCTTGTCAAGAGTTACTCAAAGTGCGTTTGTGTGTGTGTTGGTTGAATTATTTGTGGGTAGGAATCAATCAAGGGAGGCATCTTGGTAAGAAGGTACTTTTTCACACTAATAATGATAAGCTTTTGTTGGTTTTTTTTTTTACTTTTTTTTCGTTAAGTCTTAGGTTTATGTTTTTTCGTTTTGTTTGTGAATGATATATATATTGATTTTAATACACATTTGAAATAAAATTTAAACAAAAAAAAAAAACTTATTTCATTATGAAATTATTATATATTAATTAATAATAAAACTGAAGTAAAAAAATAATTTAAAATTACACAGAAATTCATTCTTCATCACATTGAGACCCATTTTTTAAAAAGTTTAACGCTTAGGGCGTTATTTTAGTTAATTGTTTTTATAATAATTAATGTATTTCTTAAGAGTTTGGAATTTGTTGGGGGTTTTGTTTTCTTTTTTTAAGCAAACTTTTGAATGTTAAAACAGAGCGTGTAATGTTATATATTAATTATATCACGAATTTTCGGACAGTATTTAGCATTTTAGAAGTTTTTGTTAATCAACCGAATGCAGTATTTAAGAAATTTATAGTTTTATTTAGTTTTTATCATTTAAACTTTAATTCAAAATTACACCTAAATATTAATTTAGATTTAGAACTGTTTAATTTTAAATAAGTTTCAATTGGAAATTCCCCAAAAACGTCATTGTGGCAACTCAGGGAATTTACTAAACAACCTTAAAGATGTATTTGGGAAAATATTTATAATTTATAGAGAAACCAACAAAATTTTTGTAAAACAATATTATAAACTCTTAAAAAAGACTGAAGAATTGTAAAATTTTTATTCAATTTTAATTCGTATATTGCTTGAAAAGTCGACTTTCAGACAAAGAAAGATGCAATCGAGGGGTTGTGTTTTTTTTTTTTTAATTTAAATTTAAGCTTTTTTCACGAGTAACTTTAAAGTTTCAACTTCAAATTAAAAAAAAAAATCTAAAAAACCGCCTGTTTGAAAAAAAAGCTGAAATATGCTTTAGTTGCAAAAAATAATATTAAGCGATTTAGATATTGCAAACCATCGATTTACGATTTGGCATCATTTGCATAAAGTGCTTTGCCAGTGCTTGTTTTACAAAACTACAGACAGTATATTAAAAAATACTACTGGCAAAGAATTGGCTTTCAGTGCTTTACAAACAATTTGCCAAAAGTGCTTTGTCGAGTGCTTTTTCGGCATTTATTTTAGTTATGAATTTGACACTATTTTAACATTGAGCTCTTCTATTTAAATTGTAATTTTTTATTATAAAAATAAAATATAAATTGCAATCGAAATTTTTGTGTAAAATTAAAGAAATTTTAAAAAAGAATCAAAAATGTTCCACAGTAAATGGATTTGGATTTATTTAAATCAATGTCTATTGAAATGCACATAAAATCACTTAAAATTCAGAATACATGAATTGAAACTTACGAAAAATTAAGCAAAAAAAGGGGTGAATTATATAAATATGTATATAAATGAGAAAAGAAATGTTTATCAGATTTGGAATAAGCGTACATTGGTTTATTAAAATAGATGTGTTTCAAAGCGTGTTTTTTTTCGTGCACGAAATTGTCTCTGAAAAATTGGGGTAGTGAATAATCAGAAAATTTTCTTGTTAGCTAATGCTCTTAGGTGTTTTTTATCGTACAAAAAAAATATTTCAAAAAACATTGAGGAATTATTCTATATCATCGAGTTGTTAAAACGGGTTTCCGAATTATTCGATAAACCGTTTTTTTTTTTTTTAATTTTTTATGGTTTTTGAAAATGTGCGGTTTTCTTCGAGTTACACCGGGTTTTTCGTCAAAAACTATTCATTATTTTCGAATATTTTTCAAGGTTAAAAAATTTTAGAAAATTAAGCATTCTTGAGAATAATTTACGAGGGTTCTTTCAATTTTAAGTTGTAGCATATATATAAAATCCTGAAAAGACAAATTTGCTTTCTTTCTTCCTTGTAAGATTTTTTATGCTTTTCCAATTGTGCTGAATTAGATTTTTCGGATTTTACGATTTTGAGCTTTGAAAACTTTTTATTAAGATTTTTTAGCTTTTAATTGCATTTTTACAATTCTTTTCTATTACCACAATTCCACATTAAATGCCTTTATTACCTTTTTACTCGCTTTTTTTGTTAATTTAAATGAGTTTGATTTTTAGCTTTCTTGATTTAGCTCTCTCAATGAAATTCAAGATGTACTATTTTTGCTCACGACAATTTTTTAAATTCGCTCTTTTATGCCGAAAAATCGTAAAAGCTTTTAGATGAGATCTGTTTAGTTTTAAAAATCAATATTTGTTTGTAGTGTCCGACCGAACAGTTCGGCCAAAAAGCTATATTCTGTCGGTTTTTTGATATCTAGAGGCAATGATGACAAATTTTGGTATTGGAAGCATGTTTGTTGAGCCGATTTAATTCGATTTTGTGTATAAAATTTAAGAGAAAAGCCGAAGTTTAGCTATAAAGTTAAAAGTTCGGCCGCCGAACTATTTTCAATTTGGCCGAACTTTCTGAGGCCGAACAGTGAATTCACTGCTTAACTACAGACTTTTCTTCAAATTTGACACTCAAAATAGCAGCTAATCAGCCCAATAAACATTTTTCCATCCGCCAAATTTGTCCATAATGCTTTAAAATACCGAATACAGACCAAATGCATTTTCTGGCGGAACTGTTCGGTCGTACACTATTTATTTGTTTTTTATTTATTTTTTTTTAAATTTGCACAAAAATTTCGTTTATCAGAAATACAAAGCGACTTAAAACCAGAATAACCGGTTATTCGAACCGGGTTTTAACTGATAATACCGAAACCCGGTTTTTAAAAATTTCGGATTTTTTAAGTATTCGAAAACCGGTGTTTCAAATAGGTAAAAATTTTAAAAGTCTTCACTAGAACAAGGAATTTTATGCAAATGCATGTTTGTTATCAGTAGCCCAACATTGATTTTGACCAAATAATTTTCAGAATCAAAGAATTTACAACAAAATGGCATCGATTTGTTGTTACATATTTTGTTATAAATGAATATTTTATGCTATATTTTGTCATTTTTTGTTTCATATTTTGCATATTTTGAATTAAATTGCATATTTGTAAGAACTAAAATTCAGTTTCAATTGAAAATAAAACAAACATTTTTAACCCTAAACATAGCATATGGTTTTCATTTGTTAGACATTTATATCGGATTTCATTTTTCAACAACAATATCGAGTAATAAATCGATTTTTAAAAATCCAAAAATTGTATGTGCATGTTTTTTTTTTTTGATTTTTAGTGCATATTTTTCGTGACAAAGCTGAAGAGATGAGTTACAATTTTGAAAATAAACGATGGTAAAAGTTTGATATTCGAAATTATTATCTTATATTTCAAACAAATAGTTTTGTCTTTAATATCGTGCTTTCAAAATTAAACGAAGGGTAATTTAATATGTTTTCTATTAAAAATAAATTAAAATAAATTTTCTATTAAAAACAAATTAAATTACCCTAAAAGAAAATAACATGCTCCAAATTAGTGAGAAATGAGCCCAGAATATATCAATAAAATTATAATTTTTAATATGAAAGTCGTTCATCCAAAAGAACATTCATTTCTGATGCAAAAATTACTCAGAAAAGATATTAAAAAAATCAATCTTTTTTTTGGAACCTTTTTTGAATTATTCACAAGATATTCAAAATTTATTACATTTCTGAGTCAATTCTGAACCATTTTTTTGGATTTCATAATTTTTTTTTTTTAATTTTTGTATCTTTGGAAGGTTTAAAATTTCGTCTAAGACCGAGTTTTTGGGATGTAGATTATTTTTAAACTTAGATTAACAAAGTTTGTAAGTGGAATACTGCTTCTGAAATGTGGTTTATTTTGTTTACAAAAAAAGGGAGAGCACAATTTTAAACAAAGTGGTTCCTACAATTTTTCGTTAATAAATTTGGAAATGGCATACAAAATTTGTTGCCGGCTTAACTAAACCGAGTTTAACTAATCTTTTGATGTCAGTTAAACTCGGCCAAAGAATTATGTAATTTTGACAATAAAATTTTGAAATCACATAAATATTTGTTTTATTTGATTCATTTTCGACTCTTAGGCCGAGTTTTTAGGATGTTGATTATCGTTAAACTTAGATTAACGAAGTTTTTAAATGGAATACTAATTGTAAAATGTGGTTTATTTCGCTTTATCATGATAAAGACCAATATTTTAAACAAGATAAAGTGGTTCCTACAAATTTTTGTAAATAAAATGGAGGATAAAATTTGTCAGCGTTTAACTAAGTCAAGTTTAACTGACATCCCAAAAACTCGGCCTTAGACCTGCTAACTTATCTCAAATTAACCTAAGTTTAAGGCTTAACCATAGCTATGAATATCAAATTTATATGAAAATATCTAAGGTTCAAGTTAAACTCTGGTTATTTTTAGAAAAGTTACCAGCCCTTAAAATAAGAAACCTCTAAAAAAAAAAAGTATATAAAATTTGCTGGCTGTGTACCCCAAATTAAAATATATTTTGAAATTCGCTCTGATTTCAACATTAAAAAGTTTGATTTATATTTGTATTTCTTCCTCCTCCCACACTAACAAAATAAACTCCAATAGCTCTTAAAAACAAAAGAATAACTCACACAATTGATGAAAACCTTTTAGGTTTCATTAAAATTCATGGCTTCATCAAATATATCCACCATGGCCTCCATACGTTCTGAATGCTCAAAACGGGCAAAACGACGCTGACGTCGCATCAGCCGGCGATTGGGCTTTATACGACCTATACGAAAGCAGCGGGTATCCTCTTCTTCTGTATCATATTCCGGCGCCGATACCGAATCTTCTTCGTCGGGTTCCCGAAAGAACTCTTTGAGGTTATGGCGAATCTTGAAGTTTTTCGTAGTGCAGGAATCATATTTACGTATAGTGCGCGATGTTGATGAAACTCCACGCTCTGGCTGGAATTTAGTTTTTGAAGAGGACGATGATGATGATGTACCATTGGTAGCCGTAATGGTAACAGCATTGAAAAGTTCAGCTAATTCAGCATCAGTACGTTGCTGTTCTTTCAATTTCTTTTTGTACTTGGGTGCATAATCCAGAATGTAAAGAAGACTATTTAAACGTTGATGATCGACAGCATCTGCATTGACAGCAACACTGCCGCATCCCGAAGAATTTGGTAATGAAGATGAAAGGCTAGTATTGGTGGGTGTCAGAGAAGTGGGTGTCGAGGGTGGAGCGGGAGGTAAACCTCCACTGCTACTACTGCAACTATTACCACCCAGTGGCCCACCATTTGCACATATTGCTAGTGCATTATGACCTGCTCCACTACCGGCACCGCCTCCGCTACCACCATGTGATACAGTATATCGGCGGCGGGGTCGTCTCTGTTTTACAACTTTCCAAGAATATATAGACTGAGGATCATTGCCCATCAATTCCAATTCTAATTCGGTGTGCAATGGCGGCGTAGAGCATAATTCTACATCAAATTCCTCATCTGATTTGGCCATTTCGATTGTCTTTTTTGTAGATATTTTTGTTTTTCACACACATTTTAAAGTAAACAGCCAGCCATTGATGTAGGGAAAGAAAAAAAAACAGCACCACAACACAAGAAATACACAAGAGAGAGAATAGGCAAAAAAAGAAAATTAACAAAAAATTATACACACAGTTTTATTTTTTTTTTTTTTTCGTTTCCAAATATTTTTCCATTCTAAAATTTTAAAATTAACTTACAAAGTGGTCGTCATAACTCACCTGGAAGAGATATTCAGCTTCCGAATATTTTTGATCCGTCAAACGGTGATATTCAGACATTCTCAATGTTCATGGGCCAAATTACACACAGCCTTTTACCTTCACACAAGATATTCAACACAACCACACGAAAATTAAAGTGTACTACTTACTACACGGCGCTGGCTGATGATGATGATGGTTGGTTGGTTCGGTGATTTTGTATTTTATTTTGTTGGGCCCTCTTGTTTTTTTTTTTTCTTTCGACTAGAAATGAATAAAAAAAAAATAAACAAACACACTCTACACTATCTGGTACTCGAGTTGTTTTTGTTGGGGTTTTTCTTTTCAGCTGGGTAGTAAGAAAGAAAAATGCCGTACGGAAATTGTATGGGAAAATTGTTGTTCTTCAATACACGAAGGTGATGAAAAATGTGGTAGGAAAATCGTAGAACAAAACATATACGAAAAAAATTTATATATATATATATATTTTTCTCATTCCTCTGTGTTTATTATGGTGTTTTTGTTTTTGCCAAGTGTATTTACCTTTTATTTTGCTTTCGGAGAACGAAGCCGATATTAAATCGCGGCTGACGGCGTCTAAACAAGAAGTTAAATTTCGACGTCAAAATGTCGACTAGAGCCGAACAATTGTCGGCGGTGGAGCACAGTGCTGTCAATTCATATAAAGAGTGGCCTAAAATAGAAGTAGTTAGGGGCAATTCATACGCTATCCATCCATATCTACTATTTTAAATTATTGGTGATACAAATTGTCAAATTCTTTTTAATTATCTTTTAAAAATGACAAAATACTGGGAAATAGTGGATATGGGTGGATAGGATGTGAATTAAGCTTAAGGGGCAATTCACTAGCAATCCATACATGTCTACTATTTATCAGTATTGGGGATACGAATTATCAAATTATTGTTAATTCTCTTTTCAAAATGACATTTCGTATCATAAATTCGTGCATATTATTTAGTTTGTTATGCATATTTTGATTCAAATACAAATTTTTAGAGCATATTTTTAATTCTTTACAGCGCTATTTTCATTTTTTTGTAGTTGCATGAAATTTCTGGCTAAGTGCACTTTAACGGGCATATGGAGACTTAAAAAAAAACTAAATTAAAAATCCAAAGAACTAAAACACGTACTTATATATTTAAAACAAAAATTTTTTGAACAGAACTTATTTATTAATAAAAAAAAATAATTTTTAAGCATAAGGCGCTTTTAATTTTTTAGCATCAGGCACTTTTTATATTTGTGAAATCCATACAACATACATATTCACAGCAACTTTTAATCGTAATAATCTGATATATTTTTACTCATATTGGCTTTTTTTGCCATATTTTCTTCAAAATTTTGAAAATTGCCTTTTTCGGATATCCTTTGCTTTAAAAGTTTTTTTTCTCAAAAGTTTTTACTTTTAAAAAGTATAATTTTATTACCTTTTTTTCCAATATTTTTTGCCATAAACACAGCCCAAGCAAATATTTTACGAAGCGTTTACTGACCGCAAAAGAGGTATCCTTAAAATATGGTACAAAAACGTAAATAATCGGTTTGAACTCCTTTTTTCAGTATACGTTTATGTGCCTGTGTTAGAAAAGGATCCGTTTTTCTTCAGTTAAAGCTGGTGTTCGTTACTGTCAATTTATAATTATTTTTTTTAAATGAAGTCTTAAAAAAATAAAAAATGCTGACCATTTTATAAAATATTTTTAATTTTGAACTATCAAGTTCATGTTTATGTCTACTTTAATACTTCATTTCGAAAAACAAAACATCAAAGATATTCCTGCATTGAAAAAGTTATAGAAATTGTTGGTGGGTCTAGTTTAAATTTCAGCGATGAAGAATAGATTAATAAATTTCAATGAAACCTAAGCTAGCAAATGTTTTTCTTTTTGTGAGCGATTGGTATGATCGGAACGATTGGCCTTGACATTGTTTATGATTATTTCCGAAAAAGGCTTAAAATTGCAACAAATTTGACTTGTTTGCATTTATTTTCTATTCAGTGATGCAATGCTTTTTCTTAATATGTTGTAAGTCTATATAAATATAATAATATAGACCATGTATCAGAAATTAATTTTAAATTATTTCTTGGTATTTCAAAAATAAGAATTTGGGTATTTTTGGTCAAAATACCAACCCGTTTTTTGTCGCTGGCTAACCAGACAGACCAAATATTGTTGGGTTATAGTACCCCCAGACGTTTAGGAAATCGTACTTAAAATTAGTTCTGAAATTTTTAGACCTCAACATATTCTAGTTTATTTTTGACAGATTTTTGAAAATCATGAAATTATTTATTTTTTTGGTCGCTGGCAAACCCAATATACCAAATATTGTTGGGTTAATAGTATCCCCCAGACGGTAATTTGGAGCATGTGTTATATGTCAAAATTTTAGAAATCGTACTAGAAATTAGTTCTGAAAATTTCAGACCTCAACATACTACACTTTATTTGAGTATATTATTCCCTTATTATTCCAAGCAGCTGGCTGTTCCAATACAACACTGGTGCACAGAGTCATCAAAATTTTAGCATGCCACCCAAATTTAAAAGCATTGCCATACTGAATTGACAATTTCGACATTTTATTTTAAACCCATTTTCGTCGGGATGTTTTCTTTAAATATAGACTTGGGCAATCTAGTTCGTTTTATAAGCGTTCTTTCTAGTTCAATTGAATCAATGAACTAGGTCGGTCTTCTAGTTCAATCGATCTTTGACAATTTCGATCAAAAATGAGTTGGAATAAAATATTATGACATTTAACTACAACAACTTGGTAATTCTTCCACTTTTGTTTAGGACAATTAAGCAGAAAATTGTAATAAAAATATTCACTGTATTTCATAAGAATCCCTAGATAGTTTAATAAATTGTTCCATTTTTTTTAGATTAAAAATGCTGTTTTTTTTGTTAATGTATTCAAAATTATTTTTATTTATGAAATATATTACAAATACATGACAATAATGAATTTTTTTTTATTGGATTTCTCTTTTTAGCTTTTTCTTGCCTGAAACTGTGTGCCGCTAGAATGGTTGATTTTTGTGAAATGTGTAGGATGTAAGTTAAGCATTTTATTATATTTATTTAATTTTTTACACAAAAAAGGTAACTTATACGCTTTTTTTAGTTGATTTTACACTTTTTATTTTTTGCGTGACTGCTTTAGTTCCCTCTGGAAATTGTTTGTGTAGTAAAAAATTTCTAAATAAAATTCATATATTTTACAAGAAATTTGTAAAACCAATTTGAAACATATGATTACTAAGCACTTCGATAATATTCTGCGTGTAAGAAAAAATTTATTTGGCAAAAAAATATGTTTTTAATGCATTCCGTTTCCAAATATTACTTTACAGGTATTTACTGTTGAAAACCCAATTAAAAATATATAAAATTCTTCCAATAATAAAATGAACGACCACGAAATTGAGAACAATGGAGACTTAATTGAGTACTCAATTGGGTGAGTAGTTCAATTGAACTAGTTCGTTCACGAACTACACAAGTCTATTAAAATCTCTTTTAATTCGATTTTCGTACGGTCTGCAAAAAGTCACAAGAAAATTTATCAGGCATCGAATTGTTAAATAAATCCGAAGAATCCGCGTACATTAAGAAAAAAATTAATTAAATAATTATGAGCGGTTTTCCGAGAACCTTTGCCTTTGATGAATATGGCAGACCTTTCATCATATTACGGGAACAAGATAAACAAAGCCGTATCACCGGAACAGATGCCATAAAGGTAGACAAATTTTAATTTATTAGTTTTAAAACAAAATTTACGATAAATTAAGAACTTTTATTGTAAATTGTTGACAAAAAGTGATAATTAAGAACAATACAAGAGCCATGAATAAACATTTGTGGAGAAAATAGATTTTTAGCCGGCTTATGGCAGCCAGAATATTCCAGATGTTATTAGAAGTTAATGTTTGTGCCTAAATATGTTTGTAAATGGCGGAGAAGCTTCTTTACAGGAATGCAAAGTTATTAAATATAGTTAATTTTCTATTGTATTAAAAAAATGTATTTAAAATTTCGTTAATATTCTGTTACTTCCATGACGTCACGGTAGGAGGCATTTTTTTTTGTCTGAGTAATGCAAACAATAGAATTTGAGGTTAAAGACGCTGAATGAGTCAGTTGTTCATGCATTATATCTTTGTTTTACAAATCATGAGACATGCCGTTAAAACAGATGGTGTTTTAAAAACAAAAATTCATTTAGAAAAGTTACAAAAAGTAGAGTGACCAGACATTTGAAACTTTATTTATTTGTAATCTAATCAAATTTTACAAAATTTCATGTTTTCTATCTTCTATGTATAGACTACCAAAATGCTTCCAACATTAAGATAAATCCGTTAGGTTTACTTGAACCTTTGCCATTTTTTTATATCATCTTTTCTTTAAACAAGTCTTCATAATATGCTAAATCGGCAGATTTTGAAATAAATTTACATCAGTAGAATCAGATGAAATTGTGGGATTAGCTTGTGTAGTACGAAAAAAGTTTTTTATTTTTTTGGAGCCATTGTAAGGTTTGGAAAATTTCATTTTTCTTTTTCTAGTGAAGCGTAACATAATGGCACATTTTGCAAACTCTAGAGAATTCATAATGAAAACCTATGGTTGCCAGATTGGTGGGTACTAAAAGCCGGATGAAGGCGGAGGATTCTTAAAATAATATGATTTTTTAGTTAAAATGAATTTGGATAAAAAAATATATCGGCTCAGCTGTTATAGTCGACTCAGCTGATATAGTCGGCTAATATTTTGTAGCCGAAATTAGCCGCTCAGGTTGGCGGCGGCTCGAGTACCTGAAAAGTGATCGGCGGCGGCTTAGCCGATCGGCTTCGTTTTCTGATCACGGCAACTTTCATTGAAAATTAAAAAGAAAAAAAGTTATTGTCTGCATTTGGATCACGATGTGAAAGTCCTGAATATGATTCGTCCCTACTAAAATGAATGCGAATACATATTCTGACTTGTTGCAAAACAATATTGACTGTTGCCGAACTATATTTCCAACAAGGCAACGAACGCTACGATCCATTCCGCTCGATTCACAAAAACATTTTTAATGAGCATTGGAATGGACAGGCATAATTCCAGAACTAAGACCCACAGAAAACCTCTGGGGATTCCTTTCCGCCAAGGTCTTTTTAAAATCAAAGCTATACACTACACTGAAAGAATTTAAATTATCAATATTGATATAATGGGAAAATATTGATACTGGCACTTTGAGAAACTGGGTGGGTTATATGCCGCGTAGGCTACAATAAGTGTTAACTACACAATATCTTATTAATTACATATTTATAGTGTTATTTTAGTTTAAATGTTTCTAATTATGGTTTAAAACACTGTCTCTAAATTTATATTATTTATTTTGTTTTTAGTATATGATACTAAAAAGCTGTCTGCAAGTTTTTTTAAACTCTTTTTTTTCTAATCTTTTGTTATTTTCATCATTTCCCTATTTCCAGAGTCACATTATGGCTGCACGTTCAATTGCCTCAACTTTAAAGACCTCTTTGGGTCCCAAGGGTTTGGACAAAATTATGATCAGTCCTGATGGCGATGTTACTGTTACCAATGATGGCGCTACCATTATGAAGTTAATGGATGTAGACCATGAAATTGGTAAATTGATGGTACAATTGTCTCAATCCCAAGATGATGAAATTGGTGATGGTACCACTGGTGTTGTAGTCTTGGCTGGCGCTCTATTAGAACAAGCCGAGGGACTCATCGATCGTGGCATTCATCCCATACGTATTGCTGATGGTTTTGAATTGGCAGCCCAATGTGCTGTTAAGCAATTGGATGCCATTGCTGAACCCTTCCCCATCGATCCCAAGAATAAGGAACCTCTGATTCAAATTGCGATGACTACTTTGGGCTCAAAGATTGTCAATAAATGTCATCGTCAAATGGCCGAGATGGCTGTTGATGCCGTTTTGAATGTAGCCGATATTGAAAAGAAAGATGTTAACTTTGAATTGATTAAAATTGAAACCAAAGTGGGTGGCCGTATGGAAGATTCTATGTTGGTTAAAGGTGTGGTAATTGATAAAACTATGAGTCATGCTCAAATGCCCAAAACATTACGCAATGTAAAATTGGCCATTCTTACTTGTCCCTTTGAACCACCAAAGCCCAAGACTAAACATAAGTTGGATGTTACTTCCGCCGAAGATTACAAACTTTTGCGTGAATATGAACAAGCGAAATTCATTGAAATGGTAAAGAAGGTCAAAGATGCTGGTGCCACTTTGGCCATTTGTCAATGGGGCTTTGATGATGAAGCCAATCATTTATTGTTGCAACATGAATTGCCCGCCGTACGTTGGGTAGGTGGTCCTGAAATTGAATTGATAGCTATTGCTACTGGCGGTAGAATTGTACCACGTTTTGAGGAATTGACACCAGAGAAATTGGGTCATGCTGGTCTTGTTAGAGAAGTTTCCTTTGGTACCTCTAAGGACAAGATGCTGGTCATCGAAGAATGTAAAAACTCCAAGGCTGTTACCATTTTCTTGCGTGGTGGTAATCAAATGATTGCTGCTGAAGCAAAACGTTCCATAAATGATGCTTTGTGTGTTGTACGATCTTTGATTAAGGTAAGTTTAAAAAAAGGTGTGGAAAAGTATAGTTTTATATATATTAGGGTAAATGGGCATCAAGTTTTTGTTTTATTTTTGGGCAATCAATTAAAATTTTTAGTCTTAAAATTATAAAGGCCCAACTATATTTAGCTAACAAGGGAGGTATCCCGATCCGAAACGGCAGATCATAATGGGCTTCGGATATGTTGTAGAGAATAAAAATTTATGAGACCCATGTTTTTTTTTTTCATGTTTACATGTTAAATGGGGTCAAAAATTACAATATTTTACGTTTTTTTTGGTTTATTTCTTTCTATTTAAAGTAACTACAGACAAATTTGGTATAAAATTAATGGTTTTTTGAAGACACATTCGCTGGTGTAGAAATTATGTCGAAAGACTTTTATTATTTTTGTTGTTAAATAAATGTGTTTTTAGTAACAATAAATCTGTCGATTTATTAAGGATTTCCAGCTGTATTAAGCTAAAAATAATGCATAGTAATGCATATTTAATTTATTCGAGGGGGTGTCTAAGCTTTTTCCGATATTCGAGATCGTTCGGTTTTTATACCACTTTTCCCGAAGAGCCTTTTTCCCCCTATATTTAAAATAATTCAAAAATGTGGCAACTCTGGGTTCACTATATATGGAATATTGTAGGGTGTTGTGGTGTAATGGTTAGCGCATTGGCCTGTTACACAGATGGTGCCGGGTTTGATTCCCGTTGACGACAGCATCAATTTAGAAAAATAATATTTGTGAGTTTTCTATCACTCATATATATCACAGCGCCCGCCTTCGGTATTCCCATGGTACTTAATCCCACCGAAGTAAAATAATGAATGAATAAGGCTGAGTTTTTTGGATGTTGATTAACAAATTATTAATTACCTGGTTAGTTAATCAGAAAACATTTTTAACCGGGAGTTAATCAGTCGTGTTGTTTTTCAGTGATTGTTTAAGAACTGTCAAACTTTTCAGTATTACCCTGTTTATAAATTGAAAAAACTTGGCAACATTTGCTTATGTCAACATTTGCTTATGTCAAAAGAAAAAAAAATATAAATAAAAAACGCGCCCAAGCTAGTAATTTCCAAAACATACTTACCAGTTCGAAGGATGTTTTATGTGAGTTCTAATGAGTTCCAGGACTACATATGCCGAATGTTTAGACAACCGGAACCTCTGGAAGAATTCTATGTCTGTATAGAGATGGAAATGGTTTGGCCGTGTTCTTATTGTTTTAATTTTTCTAACACTAGTTTGTTTGAGATTTTGATATGTTTCAAAATCACTGAAATCTTCATCATCACTAGAGTATTCCATTTTTATTATTACTTTTACTTAAATTATTTTTTTTTTTTTCATAAGCACATGTTTAGTTATAATTTATTTTTTCTTTCACATGTTTTTATGTTTTGACAGTTCTAACCGGTGTTTAACCGGCCAATGCTGCCCGGTTAAAGGGCAGTTAAAATTATATTAATCAACATCTGAAAAACAAAAATTGACTGGTTAACAAACCAACCTTGTTAATCAACATCCAAAAAACTCTGCCTAAGTTTGCCAACTCTATCAGGTGGCGAGTAACAACTGTTCTAAGACTTATCATCTCGCGCAATTACAGTGTTGTCATGTTTGAAGCCCTTCATTTTTCCCCACCTTTCTCCACTTTCCCACATTAATAAATTTAAAGAATTTCCTGAGTGTTGCTTCTATTTTAAAAAATAAATTAATTAATTTTTAACCCTAAACGTGAGACTGGGCAGCTAAAAAAAATACTTCTCTTTTTTTTTGTTTCTTTTCAACATTTCCAAAGTTCATTAAAATCTGCAAGTTCGGGTTGAATTAAGGGACTGAGCGATTGAAACTCTCATATTTAGCTTAAGTCAGCTTTCGTAAAGGTCCATCTCTATTAATTTGGTTAATTTATAATCAAAACTCAAACAAGCAACAAAAAAAAAACATTTCAAACAAGCAACATAAATTTAATAAATAACAAATAAAAAAATGTTAGAAACAAAACAAATATAGAATTTATTCGCAAATCTGGCGAACATTTTGAAATTCAAATAAGTGTAATTAATTAATATGATCGTTCTTAAATTCAAAGAAAAATTAATACAAATTTTTAACCAAATTTACAAAAGGTAAATCAATTAAGAAAAAAAAAACGTTTAAAATTATATTTAAAAGTTAGTGAAAATTAAAAAAAAAAATACCTTTAAAGAAGTTAAAATCTAAATATTCAATAAACATGAGCAATTTCAAAAAATATTCAGAGTATATTTATAAAATATTTCAAAATTTGGGAAAATTATTAAATCCCAAAAATTATTCAGAATTGACTCATGCCCGTAATTTCAAGTAATAGATACCTACCGGTGCTTAGATACCTACCGTGTACACGAACAAAATCGGGTAGGTATCTAAGCACCGGTAGGTATCTATTGCTTGAAATTACGGGCATCAGAAATGTAATTGAATTTTTTGTATATTTTGTTAATGATCCAGAAAAGGCTACAATAACGATTAATTTTTAAGCCTATAGAATTTTTTAATCTGTTTTAAGTAATTTTTGAATAAAAACAGAAGACTTTTAGATGAGTCACTTTCATACACAAATTTTAAGTCCAATTATGACTAATTTTTGATCCTGTTTGCTGGCAGGGACAAATTTCGATACCACTTTCAACTGAAATTAAAAATTCCAAATTTAATTGAAATTTTGTAAATTTGAAAATTAACCACGAATGACGGGCAAACTGCTAAAATGCCGTCTTCGATTCAAACCCCCCCCCCCCCCCCCCCCCCTTTTTACTTACTATCGTTACTAAAATGTCGTTATCGCTAAAATACCGTTAACGAAATAATTGATATAGCGCCATCTTTAAAATACCGTTACCGAAATAATCTGACAAGATCAGAAAAAATATTAGCTCTCAATAGATATATTTTCCCAAATTTTCATTGTAAAATAGGTAGTCATTGGAATTCGGGCATAATGGGGCTAAAAAATCAGTCTGCATTGACATTACCTGAATAACAAAAATAACTTTACCCTTAAAATGTTGTTACCGAAATAACTGAAAACCCGTTATCCTTAAAATAACGTTCCCGAAATAACTAAAATACCGTTACCGAAATAAGTAAAATACCGCTAACGCTAAAAACCCATTACCAAAATAACTGAATTAGCGTTGCCCCTAGAATCAGAGTTCGAAAATTTATGTACCACTAACAAAACGTTGCTATCAAAAAAACCAATACAACGATGTCTATTGTTTCGTTCGTATTTATAAACACAACACAAGTGCTCAAATCAGCGCTGCCAACTTTGACGATTTGTCTCCATTTTGACGATTTTTGAAGTGAAATATGATAAAATGACGATTTCACAAAATTTTTTAATTTATTTCTCTAAAATCTACTGACAAAATTTGCTCAAGTTTCTTTTTGTTTAAAACATCTAAAGAAAATGTGATAAAATGATCTCAACTCGAATAAAAATTCTTCATTTAGCCATTTAATGATCAACTACATATAAACTCCATCATTTTGAACGGTTTATTTTAATTTTAATTAAAAAATAACGAAATTCGAATGTATTTTTTTTATATATTTTACAAAGTCAAATCCAAAATCTTTATTTTTAATAATTTAAATCATTTAGCTTCAAAATCACTGATAAAAGAGTGATTTTCTACATTTTTGATTCTATGTTAATCAATATTTCTCTTTAATTCCCTTTTAATTGTATGTATGTCCAAATTTTGTGAAACCAAATATCGATAAAAAAAATTTAAAACCAAAAGGAATTTTGCAGATTTTAAAATAGGTCAGTGATTTTAAAATTCTATTCCCCGAAATAAGTATTGGGAATTGTGTTTTTAAGACTCAAGAGTCATTTGTAAAGGAACTAATAAAAAAGAACTTTAAGATTGTGAAATAATTACAAGTAAAGTGATTAAAACGTAAAATTTAAATTTTTTATTGAAATGTAAATAGTTTTCGGAATGACGATTCTTTGACGATTTTTCATTCTCTAAATGACGATTTTGAAAATTTTTTCAACCAAATTTGACGATTTTTGAACTAATTGGGTTGGCAGCACTAGCTCAAATCGTTGTTTGTAATATAACAAACGGAACAAAACGAAAATGTTTCTTTCGTCAAACATTATTATTTCGCAGTGGTTATTTTTCAGTGTTCATTCAACTTAAACATTAAAACGCGTTTTTAACGTTGTGGTTGCCAAAATAAAGAAATGATTTTTCTGCATGTTATCAATGTTTTTTTGCATTAGTTTTATGAAATTTCACTGGAACTCCACCGTTGAATCTTTTTATTAAACTAATGCAATTATTCATAAAATTCAATGAAAATTTTTTTCACTTGTAATATGACATAAACACTAAGAACGGTTTACGAATAGTTTTGTTCCATTCCATAAACACAACAAAATCAAACTGTTTGAAATATTGGCCAAACAAAACAAAATCGTTTAGTTCGGTCTCTCATCGAAAACTAGTTTGTGAAAGTGTTTGTGTTCTGTTTTATCTTTCGAGCTATGTTTTTCTGTCTATTTCTACTCTTTCTCACCGTTTTTTCTCTGAAGGGATTCACAATGGACCGTATTGGTCTCCGAGTGGAGTTGTGCCCTTGGGTACATAACCCTTCCTAACCTAACCACCTAACCTTGTGTTCTGTTTACAAATCAAAATGAAAATAAAGAAATGTTCTGTTTATGTTTACTGTGCACAACAAAATGATTGTGTTGAGTTTCAGCAAAACGCAAAACAGAACGATAGAAAAACGTTTGATTGTGTTTAAATTCGAACTCTGCCTTGAATACCGTTACCGAAATAAAAGGAAATAGCCTTACCCTAACCCAGGGGTGTTAATTTTAATTTCATGGTTAAATTTCTTAATTTAATATGGAATATATTGAATTTCTTATGAAATTTTTTAAATTTGAAATGGAAATCCCAATTTCTTCTAGAATTTTGTTTATTTAAAATAAACAATTGGATGCATGGACGTCGGCGGTGCCGAATTTCCTATGCCCTCCATCCATTGGAGTGATTTTTTTTTAAAATTGCACATTCAAGGAAAAATTTTTTTTTTAAAAATTGAACTTAAAAATATTTTGATGAAAAAAATGTTTGGTAAAAAAATATTTCTCAACAAAATTCGTAAAAAAAATATTTTATATGTTCTTTAAACGATATGTTTTTAGCAATTTTTTAAAGGTAAATTGTCATTAATTATACAATCACGTCGTTATTGTGAGTTGAGAACATGTAAAGAAAATTTCGAGTTGGCTTTGCATTTTCAGTCATAATTTTTGAACACGTGAACCGAACTTGCTTATTTTCAATACCAAACTGCTTGTAATATCAACAAAAAATTTGACTAGAAACTAGTAATCCCGCTTCTTTATTGGCGAAGTATTTCGAGTTTCAACAGACATATCGAAATCACCTTTGATATTCATGCTGACCAAAAATATGTATAGTTTTTGCGGTACCAGAATTTGTTACAAATCTAAACATATTGAAATGTTCGCAATTTTAAATGCAAAATCCTAAATTTATTTCGAGTGTAGTAGTAGTATCGAGTATTAAAATGCAGTACATTGGTGACATTTCTAAAAATAAAATTTTTTATATTTTTCCATTTTTTTTATTAATTTTAGGACTCTCGCATTGTTTATGGTGGTGGTGCTGCTGAAATCAGTTGTTCCTTAGCCGTTGCCAAAGAAGCCGATCAACTCTCTACTTTGGAGCAATATGCCTTCCGTTCCTTTGCCATTGCTTTGGAAAATATTCCTTTGGCTTTAGCTGAAAATAGTGGTCTTCATCCCATTGAAACACTTTCTGAATTAAAGGCTCGCCAAGTTGCTGAAAATTGTCCCAGTCTAGGTGTTGATTGTATGTTGACCGGAGATTCAAACATGAAGACACACAATGTTGTTGAATCTCTCAATTCCAAGAAACAACAAATCTTGTTGGCTACCCAATTGGTTAAGATGATCTTAAAAATTGATGACGTACGTTCCAATAATCAAGGTCAAGATTATTAAAATCATCAAATGACTTACTAATTATTACACTATTTGCATCATTATATCATTCAAACAATATAAAAAACAAATAAGTTCTTTACTTTAATTAACATTTACTAATTTGTTCAAATTACCTTCATCCATTTTTTTTTTTAATTTTCTTTTTAACCACTCCACTCATTAAAAAAAGAAATTTGTATTATTTGTTTAATGTCCTCCATTTTTGTAAGATGGAAGTAATAAAAAATAAAAACACAAGATCAAATAAAATTTTTTGCTTAAAAACACATTATTTCGTATATTCATTTATACATTAAAAGTAACACTTAATACATAATAAAATTTAAAAAAACTTAACTTTTTTGTGTACAATTTGAATATATGGAATACACATTAGGTAAATTACATATTGCACTTTTGGGGGTAAACGTTTTTAAATTGTTTAAGAAATTTAAAGAAAAAAAATAAAAATATTTTAAACAGAACAGAAAAAAATTTATAATTATCAATTCGAAACAACTGAACGGCGACACATTTTGGTTAAAAATTTAAAATTTCACTAGACCGGACAGACAATTTTGCTATTTACATATTAAGTCTGATCAGTGGGTTTCTAACCAACTCAGTCTCTCTCAATGTGCACTCTTTTTTTATTTGTTAGCAAACTCGCACCGAGCAAATGAAAACATGTTGCAGAAATTTAAATGTTTAAATTAATTTTTATCATGTTTATGAATAACAATTTAATAAAATGTTTATTCATTTAAAATTTTAACGATAAAATAAATAGAAAATAACAAAATATAAGTAAAAAAAGTGTTTTTTAAGCAACAATTTGTTATCAACATGTTGCAGTTATTTTTTAGTGTAAAAAAAATGTTTTCATTTGCTTGCCCGAGTTCGGTACTTTGTTGCTGAGAGTCGTGGAAGTGTATATACTCTTTTTTTTCTATCTAAAGGGTGTTTTTTTATACAGGTATAGAACTTTAAGTTGGTCACACTTTTTTAACTGGCGGATATTTTGTCAGCTGTCAAGTGATTTATGTTTAGTTTGGTTTTTCATTTCAACATGAATAGATTGACGCCTGGGGGGTTATTATGTAATTCGATTCGAAAGGAAATTCAATTCGAACAGAATTCTCACATTGAAAACAAAGTAATAAATAGTACTTTTTAGCTGCTGAAAATGTTGAAAACGTGTAGACAATGATCTAGTAAATATAAAAAGTTGGACATTTAAGTACTGATATCATCTTAGCAGAGTTATAAAATTTTCGAATTCGAACAAAAATTTTCGAATCGAATTACATAATAACCCCCTGAACAACGCATCCAAATTGTGCACATTTATTTTGAAAATCATGGTTCTGTTCGAAATACGCGAATTTTGTTTAGCGATGAAGCTCACTTTTGGTTAAATGGATACGTCAATAAACAAAACTGCCGTATTTGGAGTGATAATAATTCTCAAGTGTATGTTGAGACACCGTTACATCCAGAAAAACGGACTGTTTGGTGTGCTTTACGGGCTGGTGGAATCATTGGTCCGTACTTCTTTAAAAACGATGCTGGTTAGAACGTTACAGTCAATGGTGACCGCAATAGCCATGATTACTAGATTAGATTATATGGCACTATGCACCGCGACCAACTTAGGTCTTTTGTGCTGCCTAAAGTTACCCTAAAGATTCAAGCTACCTATAAAGCCAATAATCCTATTAGGCAAAATCTTCATAATGTCCGAAGGGGAGACAAAGCGATCGCCAAGAAACTTGGCACGCCTTTCACAAAGCCTCGGACATTCGCTCCGTTTTCTCAGCTACCAGTTCGCAAAACCTACACTCATCCGTGTCCGAAAGACCCCTTTTACGCAGGTGGTATCTGAGATTGCAGTGTCCAGTCAGGTAAAACACCAGGGTACTCAAGTCACCCCTCCCGAGGGACAAGAGTCTCCTCAATCCTGTACTGGAAAAAGAGATTAATCTCTTAGCCTGTCGTTGGCCAAGAGAGTTTTCCCAATAGAGAGAGAATTCTGATTCCCTCCACGACCCGAGCTTCTCCCTAACATACCCCAAAGGTATACCACAGAATGGTTCAGGGCTAATAAAGAGCCTTCGGGCCCCGCAATTAGCAAGACAATCTGCCCTCTCGTTGCCCTCATGCCCCTCGTGACCAGGAACCCACCCTAAGGTAAGCGAGTTGCGCCCGCCAAGTCGGTTAAGAGCCAGAATGCATTCCATGACCAGACCAGATGACACCTCATAGGACATTAAAGCCCTTAATGCCGCCTGACTGTCAGAAAGAATGTAGATGCGAGATCTAATAGTGCCCCTTCGTAGACACTCCTCCGCGCAGACACAGCAAAAATCTCTGCCTGAAAAATGGAGGGGTATGATTACTAACTTTTTCGTTCATCAATTGAACAACCATGATGTGCAGGAGTTGTGGTTTCAACATGTCACACAGCTCGTGGCATATTGCAGCCGTGTCGGTCATATGCCAGAATTTATATTTAAATTATAATGCCAGAAGATTATCTTTCGAAGAAAGTAAATTTCATGTAAATTTAAAAAAATGTATCTTTGTATCATTCCATTTCAAAGTTCTATACCTCTATAAAAACAAAACACCCTTTATAACTTCAAAATTGAAGAATTTAAATATTTTGCTAATTTTTACCTAAAATTAATAGATTTTCTAACATTTCTATGGAACGGATTTAAAAATTATCTGGCATGTGATGAAAAACGTTTGTTTTTGAAATTTCAGTACCGAATAGTTCTCATTTTTCTTAATTTATAAAAGATGTAAAACCCTGATTCTATAGAAAGAAGAAAAAAAATATTTCAATCTTTATTCACTTCAAATCGATCGGTTTTCATACATGCCAGTACATTAATTTTTGTGGTCGCTACTAAATCAATGATTCATAATCACGATTTTTACACAAAAACTATTAACAATAAAATAATTTTCAGGATCCTCCCAATAATAACAAATTAGGCTACACTTAAAAAAAACTAAAAAAGGAGTTTTAAAAATATTAAACCTTTTTACCATTAATTTTTGTCAATTGTTTTCTATTGATTTTATCGAAAAACAAAAGACCAGCAGCTCTTTCTATAGACTCTGGTGGTACTTGAAATACAGTCAAAGGTGTATCATCGCTTATTACCTGATTGGGCATAACATAAGCTTCCATTTCCAACTGATTACAATGTTCGCTCACAATAATTTTATAGAAATGTGTTGGAACAGCCACATTATTATTACCAATAACTTGATATTTAACATACTTTTTGCCATCATCTTCCTGACGTGGCAAATACAATGGACCCGTACAAACATAAACATTTGTATAGGTTTGCGTCAGTTTACGTACATAACTTTCTAAACGCTCCCAGGCATCTCTATTGAAACCTTGACCAACTTGTGGCGCCATATTGGTCAAATAGAAAGTGTCTTCACAATGTTTTTGGTGTCTTTTATGATTGCCAGCGGCCGCCATATGACCACGATCAAAACCCGAACGACGATAATCGGAATTTTGTGATTGAAAGTACGGATGAATGCTATCATCTGGTCTAAAATCACATTTAGATCTATCGACAGTTTCATTTTGGCTATAGAGGCGGCAGTTAAATGTTCAAACACCCAAGAAGGTACACGATTACGACGATCATAGCTAAGCACAAAATCCGAATAGGAACGTACAGAATCTAAGCTAGGAAAACCATATTTCATAATTTGTGATACCCGCATAGGAGTGGCAGCTAAATTTACATCATCCATAGGAGCCGGAACAGCAGCAGATACGGAGGCAAACACAGGAAAACCTGGTTTTTGAGAATGCTAACAAATTTACATGCAAAATCATTAGTTTAACCTTTTTATTTAAACATTCTTGTAGCCCCACCTTATGCAAGAGTTCCATTTGTTGAATTTCATAAACAGGTAAATTTTGCAATATTCTTTGTCTTTCCTTGTAGCCACCATAGTAATAGGAGCCCAAACCGGCAGTACCCACAGCCAGTAACGTTGTAACAAATTTTTTATTCATAATTATGTTTAATTTAAAATAATTCCAGTTTGTAAAAACTACAACTGCACTATTTCTAATTTTTTACCAACGTGCTAAAACAACCCTGTTTTTCTGTTATCTCAATAATTCACTGTAAAATAATAACACTATTTTTAAGGCTCTCATTTTAGTTTTTTTCTAGCTAGATATAGCGATTTTTTCATATAATCAAAAAAGGTGATTTTTAGCCATATCCGAACCCGCAGATTTTAATAAACTTTGGATATATTGGCCCATAATCATAGTCAAAAATAAAGTGTACTTTAGGATAAAGTATGCTTTAGTATGTACTTTAAGTATGAACTAAAGCATACTTTATCCTAAAGTATACTTTATTTTTGACTATGATTATGGGCCATTGTACACACAAACAATTTTTAAAAGGAAAACGATGAAAGCAAACTTAGTAAATTTTTTTTCATTAAAATTCTGTGAATTTTGACCAGTTTTGTTTAAATTATGTATCCCATTGTATTAATTTTCTCTATGCATTTACACAATTTTCCCAAAATACTTTCCACGTGACATGTCATTTCATACATTATAAAAAATTACTTAACATTTTATCTATTTATATAAATGTTCCTATTTTAATCAAGCATTACTTGGTAAAATGTAACAAAATAAATATGGACGAACCTAAGAGATAATAGGTAATTTCTTGTACATAAGTGTTAAAAGCTACAAGCAGAAAAAACTGGTAAAATATTATCGAAGTACTTACAACTACATAAGTTTCAAGTTCGTATTACAAATTTCTTGTAAAATATATGAAGTTTTTAAAAATTTTTTTACTAGGCTTGTATATATTTTAAAATTTTTTTAAATATTTTACTAGAACTTTGTAAAGCTGACTTGAAACTTATGTAGCTGTATAATTACTACGAACTTCGATAATATTCCCCAGTTTGTTTTTGGGTGTACAAAATATGTTTTATTTAAAACACGCCCAAAAGACGTTCAGTGGAAACGTTGTATTAGTCATTGCAAACAAAAAATTATTAATTTTCAGGTTTTGTTTTTCGTCTTTCACGTAGATTCGTTTTTCGAAACACCCCCGAATATGCATTAGTTTTAGCTTAATCCAACTTGACTTCCCTGATGAAGTTCCAGTTTTAATTCCACTTAAAACATATATTTTTTTTAATAAACAGAATACTTGAAAATCTTTAGACATGTTTTATATAACTGCGAATGTGTATCTTCAAAAAAGTTGCTTTTGTATTTTAGTTGTTGTTTGTTTGTTGTTGTGATTATGTCAAGTTTTAAAAAATTCTCGTTTATTTTATATTAGTAATTTATTGAAAAACAGTTAAAAACAACTACATTTTCAGTGATTTCAACGGTAATTACCTGGTACCGGAAGTGCATGCCAAAGCATGTTTTTTTCCTTAAGTCTGAGAACAGGGTAAATAACATATCTTTGCGAATCAAAGAATTTGAGTTAAAATTACATCGATTTGTTAGTGCATATTTTGTTCTAAATGCATATTTTTATAACATATTTTGATGAAAATGCATGTTTTTTAGCCTATTTCTTATGTTTCGTAAGAAGATCACTTTCAAATTTATTTTATATTTGACAAGTAAACATTAAACAGTGACAAATAAATTTTTTTTAAGTGATTTTATCAAGCACTATCCAAAGGTCTCTTCGAAAACCCTGGGATTTTATAGTTTCGAAGCACTTTAAATTTAAATAAACTAAAATAAAAATAAGTGCAAATTAATAAAATTTTAGTGCATATTTTAATATTTCTCATGCATAACACCAAAATGCAAATATTTTAAATCCAATGAATTCAAATATTTCTAAAACTACTGAATTTTCTAAAAATAGTCAACATTATGTTATTTTTTAATAAATTTTAATCTATAAGGCCCGAATTTTCTAAAAATAGTCAACATTATGTTATTTTTTAATAAATTTTAATCTTTAAGGCCCGTATTGTCAGTTAAAACACATTGTAAGCCTTAAAACTGTATTCATAAGCGAATATTCGCTTAAAATACCTATTTTAAACTTAAAAGTTAATATTACTTTATAAATACAGTTTTTAGGCTAAAATTTATGTTTTAACTAAAATGTATTTAAAATGCTGTTTAGTATTTTTATAAATACGGGGATAAGTGTCCAAAACGTTACATTGAGGTTTACTGAGAAATGCTAAAATTTGCCACATTTCACACCAAATCATAAAAAAAATTATGTGCAAAAGCGTAATCTATGGCAAAAGCTATAGAGTATTGTTCTTAATTTGTAATACCAGTTAATAATATTAAAAACTTAAAATGGTAATTTTTTTTTTACCCAAAAAGGAATCTAAATTAAAGAAATTAAAAAAAATTATTTTCAATAAAATAAAATACATAAAGTCATTAGATTATACAAACAAATATTCTAAACTGGGGTACACACGATTAATATTATTGATACATTTTTTTTTTAATTCAACCAATCAGAGCAAAATATTTAAAAACAAAATATTCTGATTGGTTTATTTTTAATAGATGGATAAATAATATTAATCGTATATACTTCCATTTAGAAATATTACTCTTAAATGAAAGATTTTATCACAAGGTGTACTAAGTTTTGTATATGATGTAGTGTAAAAATAGAGATGGTAAAATTTTATTTTCAATTTTATAAAGATTTTGCTTTTTTTTGGGTTGTGTTAACACTCTGACAGAGAACACTAAACATAGCTACAAATGTTGTATCGTACTATCATCTATTGTTGTATATTTTAAAACAAAATTTTACCTTCACTATTTTCGATACGACTATACAACACATACAGCATTTAGTACACCCTTGTGAACGACCTTAATATAATTTTTAATATTATTTTTCCACAACGTTTTCCATTTCAGTTTATTATTACAATTTTTTTATGCAAATAGAACATTTTTGGTCTTCAAAGTTTAGTAACGTCTTGAAAATACCCTAGACACGTGTTTGATTACTAAGAATACAAGAATTGAGCAAAATTGATGATTAATAGGTTTTTTGTTAAAGCTCTGGCTATTCTGGTGTCTCTAGCTTTTCTAAAACTTCGGGTTCTGATGAGTTCTTTAGCCAGATCGTAATAAAATAGTAACTAAAACTTCTTGATTTTTTAACAAATAATATACTTTTTTATTTGAACTTAACGATTTACAGCGATTTTTATTTTAAAATCCAGCAATTTTTTGTGTCGAAGAGTTGCCAACTTTGCTTTACTGTCAAACTAACATCTTAACTTAACATCTCTGTTTGAATTCCAATATTTACTAGTCTCGCGGTTTTTTTTTGTTGTTCAGGTCGTTGTAAAATTATATATCCGTTTTTTAGTGAAAAAACCAAAGAAAATTTATAGAAAATGCAATAAATTTATAATATAAGTAATGCTTATTTATATAAAAGTGAAATATTAATGAAATAAAAGCATTAAAGTTGAGAAAAATGTGAAAAAGAAAATGCTAAAAAAGCTGTAAAAAATTCATGTATAAAAAACAAAAATTTTATAGGCATGAGTGTGTGTGTAAAAGCATGTGTACTTTTACATACACTTATGTGTGAGTAAGTAAGTGAGCTAGCGATGAATTAAAATCGATAACAATACATTAAGAATCGATTTAAAACTAACGACAAATGTGATTTGAAACGATAAAATGCTCTGTTAAATAAAAACAAATTAAAATAATGATAAAAAAATATTAGTGATCAAGAGTTTTTACCATTTTCACAAAAATTTCTTAATATTAAAATTTTAATAAAAAAAAACGAAGTCAACTTAAATTAAACTAAACCACTAATCGTGAAGGTAAGTCCATTCCTAAAACTTCTAATCAAAAACATTAAAAAAATATCTATAAATTACATTTTATTATACGTTAATTTAAATTATAGCTATTTCATTATCGTTTTTTTAAATTATCATACATAAAATATATAAAAATTTTAGTTTTTGAAAAAAAAACACATAATATTTATTAATCGCAAAAGTTTTTTCCGCCAACAAATTTCATATAAAACCAAATTAATTTGAAATCTCTTTATGTTTATTTTTTGTTATTTTTCTTTTTAATCACAATTCTGTTAGAGCCTAAAAAAGTACAATTTACTTATATAGCTTAAGATACAAAAAAAATTCTATCTTTTAGGGTATAAAATTAGTAAGTAAAATCTTGCTCTAGCACGTTTCCTTATTACAATCAACAAAATTACTAAATTCCGTTGAGTTCGGTGGTCCTTCACTGTACAAATATGTTACGGGCCATAGACGGGCTGCGGTAAAATCACTTAAACTTTGTAATCCGCCAGGACGTGGTGGTTTTTGATATTCATCTGATGTAGAGGCCGAAGAAAAACTATCGGCTGGTTTACGTTTATCGGAGGGTTTCAAAGGTTTAACATTGAGGCCAGAATGCGTTAGGGTATGATTGCCGGGAAAATAACGATCACTACATTTACGCCATTGATCTGGTTCATCGCCAACAAAGCACCTGAAAAAGTAACAAGTTGAATAAATATCAATAAGGAATATTCGGGTATTTCACTTTTGATCAGAATCAAAAATGTTGATCTCATTATTTCGCAACATTCCAATTTTAAACAAAATTGAATGTCATAAATTTAATGACATACACACAGAGAAAAATTTAGCTATTTGCCAACTGAAATTGAGTTAGTACGACTCATATTTAGTTATTAAGAATTTCAGACGGTTGACACAACTTAATACTGGTTTTCACGACAAAGTTCGGTTAAGTCAATTAAATTTTAGTTACAACACCCAAAATATTCAGAAATCTAACGTAAATATCGTTGTGCTAAATGAATTTATAAGTTGATACCATTAATATACACTTTTAAATTCGGTTGGCACTTTATTTCTCTGTGTGTACGTTTAAACCAAATCGATTGATAAAGATTTCAGTCAATTTTATGTTTTCTGTACGAAAAGTTTCTTAAAATTATTCTATGAAACTGGATTTTTAAAAGAACTTTTTCATTGAGTGAACGAAACTTTTAATAAATAAAAAACTATTTTTCATAGACTTTTATGAATGCTTGCTTTAGTTTAATGAAAAGTTTTAATGAACGAGTTCAGGCGTAACTTCATTGCTTCTATGCAAAAATTCATTAATAGTTTTCTCTTTCAAGAGGAGTCTCAGTCTCCCGATGGGTGCTCCCTCAAGTTTAATGGTTAAAAGGTGAATTAATACATTTTTGTAAGGAAACATGTCTGAAACTATTGAAATTTAGATTTTTTGAACGCAGCTTTGATGTACTAGAGAAAACAAAAATTTTGATACCAATATTGCCTAGTGTGTTAGTGTTTTTGCCATTTATTTAAAATATAGGTTAAAAAGATTTTCGGCAAAAATATCATAAAAGTCGAATAATTACGAATGTAGAAAAAGCTCAGACGCCCCATCGATTACATTTTATAAGCATTAATATACATAGTTTTTTAGCTCAATTCAACTTAATACATATAACGCCCGTATTCATAAAAAATCTAAACTCAGATTTAAAATACATTTTAGTTAAAACACATTTTAAGCCTTAAAACTGTATTCATAAACGGATTTTAGCTAAAAATACCTATTTTTAACCTTGTGTAAAAACTAACATACACTAAAAAAAAAAAAAAATTAATAGAAAAGTTAGTAAAACGTCTTGTAAATTAAGTATACTATTTCTCAGCAAATTTATTGCTGAAATTATGCTTCCAGCTAAAATTTTAGTTATACTTATTCCGCACTTAACTGTTTCGAATTAATGTTTTACTAATATTTTACTAATGTTTTACTAATTTATTTTGCTAAAAACAATTGTGCTGATAAGCAAATTAATAGTGGGGACGATAACCTGATTGAAAGATATACGCAAAATGAAATATATGTCGCGGCATGTCAAGAGACGAGGAAAATGATACTAAAAAGTACAATTTTGAAATCCCAAGTTTTTAAAGACTTAGAATTCCGAAGACGTGGTTATCAATCGTACACTAAGAATACTATGTAGGTAAAGACCACTGCAAATGTAGTTAAAAACAAATGAAATTTCACTGAAAGAAAGACTTACTTTTCAGTAAATTCAACTAACATTGTCATTTGTTTTTTAATGAAAAAATGAACCACAATTGTAGTTGTAAAAATAAACCACATATGTTAGTAAAAAATAAACAGAAATTTATTTTTCTTTATTTTTTTAAATAGCAAAAAACTACTGTAATGAATGAATGTAAAATCATAAAACAGTCATTTGATGTGGTTTGTTTTTTTTTTTAAATGAACTACAAGGTAAGTAAAACATAGGTATCTGATGCTTGATATTACGGGCATTAAGGCTTTAAAATAAACTGGAATTCATTTTTATCGTGTAATTTTAAAGGCTCTAGAATCTCTGATAAGTTTCTAGTCTTCCTAAAGTTGTATATCTTGTAATAAGTCAATGCTAATCAAACGTTTCTAAAGGCTCTGGAACTTTAAATAGGTTTTAACGCTTCTAAGGTTTAAAGGAAATCAAGGTAAATCTTTGGTTTCTAAAGTCTTTAATTGACGATATGTTCGTGAAATCTTGGATTTTCTAAGGTTTGAGAACATAAGAAAAGAAAATATAAATTATGGGTTACACATAAAAAAATACTTCCCTACTTTTTTCAATTAAATCGGTTTGTTGAAAATTTTAAAAGCAGTCAATTAAAAATTAATTGAATCAATTAAACATTTGTCCAAATTCGGAACTTATTTGACATTTTTTTATATTATCACTCAAAGGCAAACATCAACACATTGTTGTTGTTTTTTGTAATATTTTTTGTTGTTGTTGTTTTTTATAAATGTTTATGTTTAGTGGCATTAGTAATAAATATTTTAAATTCATTTCAATAAGATTAGATATTAATTCTTATTAATTCTTATTAGGTTTATTACTTTATTAAGTTAAATAATTTAGTTTTAGTTGTTTAAATCTGAATATTTATTCATTCTCAAACATTATCATAAAATTGATAATGTAAATTTTTAAAAAGAAAGAAAATGCCAGAAATAATATAAAAATTATATTAAACAAAGTCAAATACTCTGCTTTCAACGAAAGGGCTAATTTCTGCAAAGAAAAAATCCAACAAAAATTTTGCCATATCCCCTACGCTTCAATAGAAATAAAACACTAATTTCTGTATGAATTTGTTCACATAAGTATAAATAAATCTGCTAACTAAATGAGAATTTCATGGCGGGTTAAATTCAAATTTATGAAATTCAAGCTGTTAAAAAACATTTGGTATGGCAACAACACTTCTATAAAAAAATATTTGGTATGGCAACAACAATTATTTTTTTTGGTTTTTGTTAAGTTATACGCTATTGATCACTTTTTAATCAAATGAGTTATTATTTAATTGAAAAATAATTCAATTGCTCTTTAATTGAATCAATTTGTGATTGAATTAGCATTTTTCGTTGTTGGCGGAATTTCAGCAATTAAAGTTATAGAATTGGTGGTTTTCGTAATTGAAATGGGCTTTTATTTTTTTGCGGGTTAAGGAATCGAAGAAAGCGGATTACAAGCGAGGATTACCAAAGGTTTAAGATGCTGTGTGTTTCGATTGGTTATATCGAATTTTTTGTTTGTGATAACAATTATTCGTTTGAAACAATCTAAATTCTTACACGACAATGGAATTGCGATTGCATCTACAGAAATTTGATGTATACCAAAAAATTCTACAGCAACAACCGAACTATTCGATTGGATACAACCGTACCGAGTCTGTTTTCTGACTATAAATACTAGATTGAAAAACAGGTGTTTTGCCAAAACACGTATTTAAGATCTTTATTCAATTTTAACAGCTCTTTATTTTTTCACTCGGTTTGGCAAAATAAGTGTTTTGCAATCTAGTGTGAATACTGTGTAGGACATTTAACGAAAATTCTTGAATAATTTCAAATATTTTGTCACTATTATTTTCTAAAAAGTCAATGAATAATTTGTTTAATTTAATAACTTGTGATAACAAACTATTCCACGAATTCGGATTCATATAATATCCACGACTTATAAGATCATTTATTATCCGAATAATTCCGAAGGTTCTAAAATCATCTATATCTTGGTAGGCGTGGATCCGCGCTTAGGGAAAGTGGGATACTTTCGTAAAATCTTCAATACAACAATGTAAAAGATAGTAGAAAACTATAAGTACCTTTCCCAAAAACCTTTTCCTGTATCTGCCCTTGACTTCAGAAGCTAATGATTTATGACGTCGAGTAAGTACTTGAAAATCTCATTTAGAAATCTGTCAAAACCGTTAATATGCGGTTTAAATGATTAATATAAAATCTCACCATGGATAATCAAATCCCTGCGAATAACCACAAGGATGATCAACCTTACAACAGTAATCCCAAGAACCAATTTCGCCGCCTTCAATTTCACAAGAATAGAAACCAGTTATAAGATTTTTCTCACAAGGACTGCTACGACTACAAGGTTTACCAGATACCGAATAATGTCGCCAAGCTACATCACCTGCAAAAGAAATAAATAGAAAAAATAAGTTTTAGTACTCAAAACCAAAATAACATATTATAATTATTACCCGGTTCTCTAAATATATCCATACGCCTATTGTTATTAACCCTTGAACCACCTATTGTATTAACCTTATCCCGACATGTATAATCAAAAGGATTCCAAGCAAATAGCCAATAGTCTCTATCATCAGTATGAGTATAATGAATATTTAATTTCAATTCAGTTTGATCACAATCAGACATCTCACAATTGAAAGTAGTTTTACGGGAACTATAAAATATATTTAAAGTTTTTTTTTTTTTTACAAATATTCAAATGATAATCTTATACTCCCTTGCGCTCTTTCTTACCCATAACTGAAAGAATAACACTTAAAGGAAGTAGTTTCTCTCAAACGTATACATTCCTTTTTACATTCCAATTCCGAGGGTACTGTTATAACCTTTTTAATGGCAGCTGTTAGTAGCTTTGCCGGAGAACCGTAACCCAAATAACACACCGCTGAAATTTTTAAGCCGTTATACATACAAGTGGACTCCTTTAATTACACTTAAAGAGACCAACGGGGAATAAAAGTAGACTTTCAGTAGACCAAAACCCTCATAGGGTTTTATAAACATAGTTCGAATTATATTTTTATTGCCTTTTGAAGTTTGGCTAATTTTGACCGTGTTTTCCTTAATGGATGAAATTTTAAAATTAAAAAAAAAAAAAATTGAATGCACACAGAAATATGGTTCATCCTATAAATAAATAAATACAAGTCAATTTATTTATGATCGTATATCGCTCATTTGCTGCAATAACGTCATAACTCAAAAATTTTGATTTTGTAGAAAACGAGTTTAAAGTTTTCAATTTACTCCCACCTTCAAGAAAAAATAACGACAGTATTTTTTCTCAAGAGTTGAGTATTTAAGATATTAATACGATGGTATAACGAATGATTCTGAGTCATTATCTCAAAAATCATGTTTTTTGAGTTATGACGTTCTTGCAGCAAATGAGCGATATGTTCATTAGAGTTGCATTTTTTTGCAACCTTCGATTTTTATCAATTACTGTTGCAATTATTGTAGAACTAGGTATAAAAGTTAGATGGTGCGAATTTAAGAAAATCGGATAACGTTAACAAGTGGCGCCCGCGAACAAAGTTTTCGATTTTTGAAAATTTCCCTTAATTGATTTAATAAAACTATGTCTTTCGACACATTATTTTCAATTGAAGGTTTTCGAGATATTGCCACTTGATTTTTACTGAAAATGTTTTTTTTCCTTTATTCTACAAATTTTTAAAATTTATCCAAAATTTTTTTCTATTTTTGAACTAGCAAAACAGACAAAACTACTTTTCATTGGAGCATGATTATGTCAATATTAGTGGAAGTATAATATGTAAATTTACTAACAAATATCTCGAAAAACCAGCAAATTTGCATATTAAAATTGTTATGCTTTTCAATTTTATACACATTTTTATTGAAGGAAGATTAACTTTAACTTTCTATTTTCATTAATTAATGCTTTGATTGCTGTAGCACTAGGTCCAATAGTTTTGTGGTGTGAAATTTAAGAAAATCGGATTACTTAGCCCTTACTGCGCATAAAACCTCTGATATGTGGACACAATATTAAAATTCATTTTAAAAAATATATTTTGTGATACATCATGTATTATTTCAGACATAATTATGATCAAATGAAATCATGTTGTGTGTACTATTTGAAAAAAAATTATAAGATAATTTAAAAAAAAGAAGCCATTTTCAGTGAAAATCAAAGATTTCACAAATTTCAAAATATTCGTGCTCAGCATGCCAAAATTTATAAAAAATTATGTGTCGCAAGACATATTCTTATTGAAATAATTAAAGAAAAATTGTCAAAAATCGATAGTTTTGGTAGCGGGGAGCCTTCTAAAAAAGTTTTTCTTCATGCAAAAAAATGCCGCTCTAATTTTTATATGCGATACCATTTTCGCCTCGCTAGTTTACTTAATAAAAATACATTAAAAAAAATCGAAAATTGGACCATACAAATTAAATTCAAGTTTTCTAAGCCCATATGGGATTTTGATCTATTGATAGTCTTTTAACATTTCACGTAGGTTTTATTCAGGATACAATCCGTGACCTCAGTGTTATTTATTGATTATTGAATTCTCTTACATTTCTTATGTTTTTCATCTACTATGGGTTGTATTTCACAACCATGCCCATAACTGGCCCGTTCAAATATATCGAAGGTGTTGTCTAATATCAAATGTCTTTCCTTATCCATATCCCTTACCGGCCAATCACTTAGCTGACAATTGTCTATAACACTAGCATGTCTCTGTTGACCATACCGGAAGGCAAAGGCCCGACAAGTGAATTTTATGGACTTTATACACTCCATTTCACACTCCCCTACCGATCTTACGGTCAAGGAATCCCTTACAATGGATTTATAAAATCTGGTAGCATCAATGGCACGGAAAAAACATTCTTGGAATTTAGAATTATAAAATCATTAACGAAATCTTTACTCTGCAAAAGCTTTAAACAAACTTACGAGTACTTCTAGGATCAGCTAAAGCTGTAGTACTTGCTCCACCCCCTATTCTTGGTGCATCACTTCGTGAGGGCTTACGACATACATTTAAATCATCTGCCATTGAATAGATATCATAATCACGATCTGGTTCTATATCCACATAATAATCCAAACGATTTATGGGTCGATCACAAAGCATACAATTATCGTGACTTCCCGAAGAATAACGATAACTATAGGTATGACATATGAAACCATCTTGGCCCGAACAAAGGCGTTCACATTCAGTTAAGGTGGGGGTAGAATACATATGCTTTACTATCTTCTTATGTAAACGAAATCCCTCAGAAGTTTTGGCGGAACATTCTTGAAATTAAATATAAAATAATTGAATTTAGCAAGGCTTAAATAAATGTTAAAACTCTTTACCATCTGGCCCGGGTCTACGAGTCCATTGTTGTCCATAATCATGACGATCTCGAATACCATCATATTTTCCATAAGAACCATAACTAGAACCGGGATAAGATATAACAGAATTACTTTCATGTGGAGGTTCTCCTCTCACACCTCCTCCTCCTTTACTGGGTGGAGGTCCTAAATTGGAATAATCAAAAACTACTGGATCCTTAGGTTTATGACGTTGATCTGAGATACCCCAATAAGCAGTTTGTTTATTATAATTGCTACCATAAGATCCCCCATAAGAACCCCATTTATTATCGGTACCTATTAAATATGGAACAAAATCTCCTCCACTTCCTTTTTTATTACTATACGATGAAACTGGTGGGCGATCTCTATCCAAGTAGTTATGTGATGGGGGTGGCGGTCCTGGATGATAAGTATCGGGTCCCGTTAAAGCATGAGAATCCGGTTCTGGCCGATATGCTGCATATTCCGGAGCTGGCCTATAGTAAGGTCTATAACGATCTTTTTGTGAGTGTTTAAAATCATCATACCCACTACTGCTGGGTATTGTTTCCCATCTTGAAGGTAGACTGGGTCTATAACGATCACTATGAGAGGCATCATAACGATCTATAGGATCTACACCCGAACCGCTACTACCATAACTACTAGGTGGTGAGTGTTCATAATAACTGGAACCATGTGAGGAGAATTCATAAGAACCACTGTGCTGTTCATAAGAATATGGAGGTCTAGCATGAGACTCATATGAGATTGGTAGTGGAGGTGGTGGTCCCGAAGGTCCTGAAGGATTATAATGTTCTAAAGATGAACTGCTAGGTGGCCGACTATAATAACCACCACTACTACCACCGCTACCACCACTAGGTGGCGAGGGTATATGAGGATAATGTTCTTCTCTATAAGGTTTATCACTCCATCCTTGGCTAGGTTTGTTATAGTGTGGTCCTACTGGTGGTGGCGGTGGCAATTTACTGCTGCATTCTTTACAGATATTATAACGACAGCTATTCGGTGCATTACGATCTCTCTCATAATAATCATAATCGGGATGTCTCAACAAATTGGAGTCTCTTCTATTCGGACTTGAGTATAAATCGATCTCGGCCAATGGTATTTCTATCAATTCACAATCTCCTTGACCATGGCCCGAAGGATCTAAACGATAGTTGAAACCTTCACAAGTGAAACGTTTTTCACGGCCACATTCACGCATACATTCCTCAACACGTTCACATGCTATGGTTCGTCGCACCCAGTGAGGGGCAACGCGTTTACCAGCCAACACCCGCCGAAAACAAGCTATAAAATAAACATATGGATAATAATACAAAATAAACATATGGATAATAATTTTCAGATAATTGTTGTGGTTTTGTGATGGTTTTAAATTAAGAGTTTATCATTAATTATGTACGCGTTTACGCGAAAAAAAAAATATAATGTGCGTCTATGTAATTTTCAGGTGTTTTTATCCGTATAATATTAATTGCTATTTTATTTAAACTGTTAAATGTTGTTGATTTTTTTATTTCGTTGTTTTATCTTAATGGTTTTTATGGGAATTCAAACGTTTTTTTTTTTGTTTGTTTAAATGTTTGAAATGTATTCATTACTTGAAGAAAATTAAGACATATTGCAGTAGTAAGTTGAAGGTTTACACATTTTCAAGGTTTTCCTTCAGACAAAAGAAGATTTAAGATTTATTAAAATTTTATAATAAAAACATTGTGGAGTTAAAAAAATTATTTCGCTGAAATATCTGTAACAAAATGAAAAATTACATGGAGTCAGGGCCGTAGACAGGAATATATTTTGTGTGGGGCCCGCCAATTTTTTTTTTCGAATTGTGCACACTGAATTTTTTTTTGTTTTGTTCAAATTTGGCATTGATTGTTTAGTCGAAAATAATATTGCAATTTTCAAAGAGTTTTTCTGCTGGAACAAGAGACAATTTTCGACCAATTCTAGATAGTTTTTTATTAGCTGGGCAACTAGAAATATGCTTTAAAAAATCGATTTAATGACCATAAAAAATGCCCCAAAAACAAAAAATATGATTTTTAAAATTAAAAAATATGGTCTTAAAAACACATTTTTATTAAAATTTTTTTTTAAACTTAGTTCTTAGTACACTCAAAAAAAAAAGAAGTTAGTAAAACGTCTTGTAAAACAAGTATACTATTTTCCAGCAAATTTTTTGCTGAAATTGTGTTTTCAGTTAAAGTTTTTGTCATATTTTTTCAGCACTTAACTGTTTTGAGCTAATGTTTTAATAATATTTTACTAATTTATGTTGCTAAAAAAAATTGGGCTGATAAGCACATTAAAAGTGTGGACGACAACCAGATTGAAAGATATACGCAGAATGAAGTAGTTGTCGCAGCATATCAAGATGTAGTACAAATGAGGAAAATTATACTTAAAAATTATACAACTCTTGTAAGACATATAAAGAAATCAACCATGGAAGATTTTTGTATCTGTTTTTCATACATAATAAAACAAAAGAACGCCAACAATGCGTATCGTATACATATAAATTGTGGATTAAAAAAACTTAAATTTTGTATTGTCACCGGCTTGTCAAAGTAATTGTCTATTAATTAAATTGAAGACAAAAACAAAAAAAAAAATACTTAAAATTAATAAAGATTAAAGGTGTATTTGTAAAATAAATACTTAAAATAACTATAAATGTAGTGTGGTCAAATTTCAAACAAATATTTGTTCAGGTAGACAGACTAAAGCGAAAGACAAACACACACATTTTACGTAATTTTGTATGTCTCCTTTTTCTTATCGCAAAACAAGGGTTGTATATTTCATATTTTGATATTTTGTTTTCTTTTGTTTCTAGAAAGATGCCATCATTTAGACAAACATTGATGTAAGTAGTTGAAAGATAATTTGTGAATGTTATATATAATTATTTCTATATATTTTCAGATATGAAATTATTTCGCGTCGGCACTGTGGGATTATGGACATTTTTATATGTTGTAAAGTATTGTAAATTATTTTTAAAAGAAAAAAAAAATAAGATTTTCAGCAAATAAATTAACTAAAGTTCAGTTTACTAATATTAAGCAATAATTTCATTAAATTTTTGCAAGGAGTTTTTTAATTTTAAATCAACTAAGTGTTAGCAAAACTTTAGCTGAATCTACTAATTTTATTGCTGAAAATTAGCGAGCTGATTTTTCCTGGCTAAAATTTTGCTGACTCAGCAAAATTTTTTGCTGACTTTACTAATTTTTTTTGAGTGTACAGTTGGTGTAAATGTTGTGGAATTCATTTCAATTGCTAATGAAAAGATGAGATACAACATTTATTATATCTAAATCGATACAGTCCCACTCAGAAAAAAATTTAGTCACTTGCCAACTAAAATTCGGTTACTACGACTGAAATCGGTTGGTACAACTGATTATTGGTTTTCACAACAAAATTTGGTTATTATATATTAGAATTTTTGTTGCTAGACCCAAACTGTTAAGAACCACAAAAATAAAATTTTGAATTCGGTTGGCACTTTATTTTTCTGTGTGCTTAAAACAGGAAACTAAAATTTGTACAAAATTTTATTTAAAAAAAAAATTGATCTAAAAAGTGTTCTAAAAAATATTTGTTATCAAAAATATGCACTAAATATCAAAATATGCAAAAATATGCTATTAAGAGCAAAATATGCAAAAATGTGATCTAACAAATCGATGGCAAAAATTAGAAATAGTCCGCACACTCAGAAATTTTATACAATTAAAAAATTTTTAAGATTTCGTTGTTGAAGAAAATCATGAGAAAGTAATAGTTTTTCTATGGCTTTTAAGATAGCTTGATAGCATTGAAATTTAGTATTGGATATATAAAATGTTTATAAATCTCTCAGAAATAATTTGATTTATTTCTCACATAAAAAAAGTTCTGCTTTTTCTAAAAAAAAATGGTTTAATGCTTTGTTTGCATTTTTTTAATCCTGCAAGAAACGCAAAACTTTTGAGAGTTTAATTTTTTCCCACATTTCAAATGAAAATTTTTAACTATTCATTTGTTATCGCTAGGTAAACCAAAAAAACATAAGCCGTTAAATTTATAAAAATTCTGTGTTTTTTTCTAATAGTCAAAGTAAATTATCATATAAAAATTATAATTTTTCTGTTAATTTAGAGAAAAATTTGTCATGATCTAAAACCGAACAAATAAAATCTTACACATAAACTTATAGATCAACGATAAAATTCACTATTAGAAATCGTTTAATGTATATGCTCGACATATGTATTAACAAAAAAATCTTTAATGTTTGTTGATATGCTTTGCTTATGTAGAAGGATAGTATATGATGACATTAGAGAAAAGAATTGCCATTTAAAAGTTTTAACTGAAAGTTAAACTGGCAATTATGATAATGACTAGAGAAAAACAAACACACTATAAATAGAAATCGTTCGTGGTAAATTTCATTCTAACTCAACACACAGAGTAATGTGGGATTTAAAGCCACCCAATTCCTTTAACGTGTGAGTTAAATAGAAGATATTTACGATTAACACTAAATGGCACGAAGAATGTTGATGAAGACCGTAGTGGGTCAGAAAATGCATTCCATTCATGCTAGTGTCTAATAACTTTTTCTGTGTCTTTTTCTAATAGTCAAAGTAAATTATCATATAAAAATTATAATTTTTCTGTTAATTTAGAGAAAAATTTGTCATGATCTAAAACCGAACAAATAAAATCTCATACCCCGTTAATTTCAGAACCTTTTATTACAATTGTTACTAAAAATAAAATTAGTGTAAAATTAGTTTCTTGGAACAGTCAGCCAAACAAAGGCGCAATAGAGAAATTCTTTTTCCCATAGCTAACCAACAACATTAAACATTAAATTTTCAACAAAAAGAAAATACTTCATAATACCGATTGGTAAAAAATAGCAAAAAAGCTCTCTCTTTAAAATAAAAAAGCTAACATAAGCTTACTTTAAAAAAAAAGTAAAAAAAAACAGCTTAAATTTACAAAATAAGCTAAAATAAGCAAATATAAAAAATAAGCTAAAAAAGCTCTAACAAATATAGCTTAAAAAGTTCATAATTTCATGATCAGAACTTCTATTTATAGTTCTATTCTTTCAAATAAAAAAACAGCTATGGCTTATTTTTTGTTGCCACAAACCAAACCAGTCTTTTCCTATTCAAAATTTTGCAAAACTTAAAGCTGGAATAAAAATAATTTTAAAACGGATAAGAATTTCGACAACTTTTTAATCAATAAAAAATCTCTTAATTTTGTAAACATTTTTCTATAAAAAAAAATTGTAATCTTCTTTCAAAAATGCCGACGCAGAAAAATACAATTGGCACAGTGTTGGCAAAACGTCGGCTACGGTCGGTTATGAGTTGGCAGAACGTGGGATTAACCATCTTGACCGCATTGTCCAGTTACCCGATTGATAACAGTAGCCAACCGTTGGCTTCAACAAACTTGCCACCGTTGGCATAACGTTGGTAATTCAAAAAAGGTGGTGCTTTTAAAATAACTTAAATTAATTTTAAGAAATATGTCTAATAAACCACATTTAAAAAACATATTTAAATGTGTGAAATATAATAAAATAAAATAAAAATGCTTCTAATTGGTTGTAATATTTTTAAAAACAATATTGAACTTCGGCTAAAAAAGGTTAATATTTTATTGCTAATGATTTAACAATGTGTTTTTTTAAGAAGCTGCCTAATGTACACATTATATATAAAGGGTGTTTTTTTAAGCTAGATAGAACTTTAAATTGTAAAAAGTAACACAAAAAAATTAAATTTTGATGAAATATTTTTATCGTTTCAGTATACTCTGACAAATCATCATGAATAGACTCACGCTTGAACAACGCTACGAAATTATCCAAATTTACTTTGAAAATCAGTCGTCGATTCGCGCAACAGATTCGTCGAACTGTGGATAGATTTCGTACCACATACTCTCTAGAGGATGCAATAACACCACCACGTCAAAGGAATGTGCGTACTGAAGAGAATATCGCCGCTGTAAACGAAAGTGTGGAAGAAGATCCAAATTTATCGATTCGTCGTCGGTCGCAGGAATTGGGGCGTTACCGCACCATGATCAATGATTTTTTGTTTGAAAATATGGATGACATTGATCCGGAGGAGATGTGGTTTCAACAGGATGGCGCTACGTGCCATACGGCGAACGCAACCATCGACTTATTGAAATCAAAATTTGGCGATAAGTTGATTTCGAGAAATGGACCTGTCAATTGGCCTCCAATATCGTGCGATTTGACACCTCTCGATTATTTCCTGTGGGGCTACGTGAAGTCACTGGTTTATGCTGATAAACCAGCAACAATTGACGCCTTGGAGGCCAGCATTGTTCGTGTTATTCGTGACATACGACCAGCAGTGCTCGAAAAAGTGGCCCAAAATTGGACGTCCAGAATGCGCTTCGTCAAGAACAGCCGCGGTGCCCATATGCCCGAAATCATTTTCAAATGTTAATGTCACGTATTGATCTTTAGAATAAAAAAAAATTTTGATTACAATTTAATTTTTTGTGTTATTTTTTACAATTTCAAGTTCTATCGGGCTTAAAAAAACACCCTTTATATATTACTTGTAATTTCAAACACAATTAAAGGTTATTAAAAAAATTTTTAATTGATATTAAAGAAAGGATAATGTTTTATTTAAACTTTTTTTGAAATTTGAACGAAAATTTAAAATTTTGAGAGCCTATAACTTAAAAAGTATAACTCGCCTCAATCGATATGAATTTTGGGGGACCCAAATTGGGGCACATCTTTCCGTCTTTTGTTGTGGTTTTGTTCATTATCGCAGTGTAGAAAAGCATTACCATATAAGTGGTTATATAAGTGCATATTTGGTAATGGCAAGTACTTACAATTGTCATTACAAATCTCATTATACCATATATTTTTATATATGTACCTTACACAAAATAGAAAAATATTTGGTTACCTAGTATGGAACAAAATAATGAGCCTACATATAAATAAAAAAAAAACAATTATTTTTTATTAAAACAATTTTTTCCCACACGGGATTTGAACCCGGGCCTCCAGGGTGTCAGTCAACCGATCTATCATCTGAGCTATCTCTACATCCCAGTGTAAAAAATGTTATGACATGTTATTACTTTTCTCACTACCAGTAATGACACCAGATTACTCTCTGCATTACTTTAACGCGAATAATAAGGACTTACAAAAAACTAATTAGTTTTCCCATCTATTCGTAGACTCATTATGTTTTCACTCTTAGTAAGTAAATATATAACTACTTATTTTGATTTTTTTGTAAGCTTCAAAGTAATGACATTTTGTGTAAGCAAGTCATTTATGTTTTTATCATGGATGGTAACCGACTCGATGCAGGTATCGGTAAGGATAGCGCTATTTTCTTTTATTTCGGTAACGGTGTTTTAGGGGTAACGATATTTAACGAGTTTTTAGCGTTAACGATATTTTACTCATTTCGGTAACGGTATTGTAGCGGTAACGGGGTTTTAAGGATAACGTTATTTTAGTCACTCTGGTAATGGGAATGCACACCGATATTTTTAGCTCCATTATGCCCGAATTTCAATGACTGACGAGTTTATGATGACAATTTGGGAAAATACATATATTTACAGCGATTATTTTTTCTTATCTTGTCTTATTTCGGTAACGGTATTTTAGCGATAACGGTATTTTAGTTATTTCCGTAACGGTATATTAAGGGTGTTGGTATTTTAGCTATATCGGTAACGGTATTTTACGGATAACGGTATTTTAATTATTTCGGTAACGGTATTTAAGGGGTAACGGTTTTTAACAATAACGGTATTTTAGTTATTTCGGTAGCGGTATATTAAGGGTGTTGGTATTTTAGTTATATCGGTAACGTTATTTTACGGATAACGGTATTTTAGGGATAACGATTGTCAGTTGAAAGGGTTTTGAATCGATAACGGTATTTTAGCGGTATTGGCTGCTATCCCTGGTATAACATGTCTAGATAGCTCAAATGTTTGAGCGGTTGACTGACGACCTGGAGCCCGTGTTCGAATCTTATGCGAGGACATTTTATTAAAATGTGTCCTTATTATTTGTGTTAAAGTAATGCAGAGAATAAGCTGATGTCATTGTTGGTAGTGAGAACAGTAATGCCGCTTCTACACTGGGTAAATTTTCAAAAAAATTTTAGATCATTACTTTATATTTAAAATAATGATAAATGTAAGTACTTATGGGTCAGGCATTTTTTTGTATTGAAATAATGAGAAAATAAACTAGTTATTAGTTAGTCCATATTATTTGTGTTAAAGTAATGCATAGAGTAAACTGGTGTTATTACTGGAAGTGACAAAAGTAATGACCGTTTCTACACTGGGATGGAGATTAACATTTCTATAATATATGGAGGTCCGTAAAATAATATTAGACATATTATTAGCAATATTTTTTTTTTTAAACTATGATGATTTTTAGTTAAGAAATCGCATTTTTTTTTAATTTAATTTTTTTTCTGATTTATATTTTAAATAAAAATGGGTAACTTTATACGTTTTTGGCCGGAAATCAGAACTAATTTGTGTGTCAGCACATTTAAAGTATGACGTGTGACAAAACTTCCTTTCAAATATATAAGATGGATCTGCGTTTTTAGTTCCAGAATAATATTTTTATACAGTTTACATTATTGGTACACACAGAAAAAAATGTAGCTATTTGTCAACTGAAATTCGGTTAGTACGACTCGAATTCGGTTATTACGAATTTCAGACAGTTGGCACAATTTAATATTAGTTTTTACAACAAAGTTCGGTCAATTCAACAGAATTTTAGTTGCAACAACGAAAATTTTCGAAATATAGTTGTACAAACTGATTTAATAAGTTGCTACCATTAATATACACTTTTCAATTCGGTTGGCACTTTATTTCTCTGTGTGTATTAATTTAAATCATTATTTTTTTTTTTTAGTCTTAATTAGCATAAAATTTACCTTTAGCATCCTCAACAATAATTATGGTACTGCTAATGCCATGCGCTGAATGTTTGGCTTCAATCAAAACATTTATGTTGCAACAAACGATTAATGCCAACAATAAAATCAATTCGGAACACAACCACATCGTAATGAAACTAATTTAAAACTAACAATTCACATACAACACACCCACGCAAAAACGGCGTTTAATGCTACTAAAATCAAAAAAACGTTCACTCTTTTAGATCAGAAACACAATAATAATTGGACATCAAAAGTTGTAGTAGCATTAAAGTAGCAAAACAGATACAACCGAAACATTTAAATTTAATTTCCAGCTAACTAAATAGGTAATAGCAATAATGGCTTATACGTAAAATGGAAAAACAATATGAAGATTCACAAAATATAAAATTTTAAAACTATAAAATTTGATGTTGTAGTTGATAGCGATGATGATGAATTTTATTTAGGGTCTCATAATTTTTCAGAAAAATTTTTCACAATTACGTAAGCACGCGTACACATTGTCGCATTTAAACATCTAAAAAAAATTAGATTTAAACATAAAAATTCTTTTGTTTAAAATGAGTTTTATTAAGTTTTTTAGTGTTTTTTTTTTTCTTTTTAATTTGAATGTCAAATAAATTAAACACTTGATGTCACACGCGGTCAATAGTAACTTAATAACACGCAAACATCCGAAAACAAAGATTCTATTTTAATGTATTCTTTATTTAGGATTTTGTCATTTGTTTAAAAAAAAAACATCGCACTTAATCCATCTGAAAATCATTGAGTTGTTTAAATAATATGACATCAAATTTTGTTTGTTTTTAGAGAGCAATTTTTTATTATAAAATCTGCACTAAATTATGTTTTTAGAGCATCACTTTTTTTTTAGAAATATTTTAAAATTTTTTATCATTTATTTAATTTTTTTTTTTTTTTTAATTCATATTTTCAATTTCGATATATTGCATGTTTAAAACTCATTTGACGCTTTTTTTGCAATCATGTTTTAGCATGTTGATGTTATCCTTGTTTTTTAACAACTTGCAACAAGATTTTTCATATGCCGATAAGTGTCATCATTAGTTTAATATTTTTTTTTCACTCATCTAAACAAATTTAACGCGTAATATTCTATTTAATATGATTCTAATTTGTTTTCCATACAATTTGCTACTGAACGTTTTAACTCATCGCAAACATGGTTTTATATTTTCATACTAAAAGCTTTATGTACATTTTTGTGGGTGGGAAATAAGAATAATCAGAAAACATCATTAACAAAACATTAACACCCTAATGATCATCATGATTAAAATTACACTACTCAACGGGGGGGAAAAAAAAACCTGGCGCTGAATCCAAATCTGTCAAACTTTTTCGTATCTTTTGCTTAATTTTTCGAAATTTTATCACGAATCATTAAATTTTTTAAGAATAATAAACTACACAAAATTATATTTAATTTGAGTATAATCATGTCGGTGTTTGTATTGGGATATCTTACAGGTATTGTAATAAAGTTGAAAAGTTTGCATTCCAGGTAAAAAAAAATTGATATGGCACTATTAAAATGTTTATACATAATTTTATCTGAAAAATGAGAACATCTAATTGTATGAAAAATAAATCAAATTGTATCGAAGTATATTAAATCTAGGGTGACAATCTATGTCGACAGTCAGGCAGCGCTCAAAGCACTGACAAACTACACGGTGCGCTCGCGCCTGGTCGCACGATGTAGGTGTGCTCTGAGGGAGCTCATAGAGGCATTCACAGTGAGGCTATGTTGGGTACCCGGACACTGCAAGGTGGATGGCAATGAGTTGGCGGACGAACTTGCTAGGGAGGGTTCGAATCTGGACTTGGCAGTAAGGAACGGGGGGGTAAAGCCCCCATTATGTTACTACTTTGATGTTATACGGAAGGGATTCCGCGAAACCGTTAACCAATCATGGAGGGACAGAATGGATTGCAGGGTGTCTAGGGCGTTATAGCCCGCATTGGACGCAGGGGCAACCAAGGTTCTTTTGGGACTGGACAGGGAAGGTCTCAGGACCCTTACGGGTTCCTGACCGGTCATTGTTCTGTCAGGGCTTTCACAAGCAGATGGGACAGGGACATACCGGATTTTTGCAGGTTGTGCGAGGACGTTGAGGAACTGAAGACAGTTGAGCATATAATGTGCCACTGTCCTAGGTTGCAGGGTCTCAGACAGAAATGGCTAGGAGATATATTTCACGACGAACTTGGGTGTGTCGCTGGATACAATCCAGTAGATTTGCTGAGATTTGTCAGGGAGATAGGACGGCTGTTTCTAGCAATGGGACGATAGGAGCTGGTTTCTGGGGAGTATATATTCTTTTTTTTTTTTTTTTTTTTTTTTTAAAAGAGAGGCAACACTCAGGAAATACTTCCTATATTTAGTGTGTTGCTTTCTTTGGAAAGGGATAGTATAGAGATGAAAGGTGGGGAAAGATGAAGGGCTTCAGACATGGCAACACTGTAATTGCGCGAGATGATAAGTCTTAGAACAGTTGTTGCTCGCCACCTGATGGAGAGTTGGCGAACTTATTGAAGCTTTTTTTGGTTCATAGCCCTGATTCATTATTTTACTTCGGTGGGGTTAATTGCTATGGGAACACCGAAGGTGGACATTGCGATACGTATGAGGGATAGAAAAAACTCATACATATTATTTTGATGTTGCCGGCACCGGGGATCGAACCCGGGACCTTCTGTGTAAAAGTCCAACGCGCTAACCATTACACCACAACGCCCACATATATAAACTGTATCGAATTACAAAAATTTGATAATTTGATAAAATTATATTGTAGTATATTAAACAAGATATTATTTTATCCGAATTTTGTCCTCGTCTAATTGTATTAACTGAGATAAAATTGTATATCATTAATTATAATTTTACTCCGTTTTAAACAATTAAATATAGCAACGCATTGTTGGATATGGGTCAGCATAAAATAACACTTTAATATTGCCTTAGATATAATGCAACAAATAATTGTACATTTAGTTTATATTGAGCCATACAAATGTATGTATGTAACGCAATTTTATATATATTTAAATATGCTTTCATATATAGTTTGTTATGCAAGCAGATTAACTATATATAATTAAATGTTATATTATATGTCATATGTGATTATACCGTACTATATTACTGCAGGTTATATGATTATATAGTGTATTATATATAAAACAATGTTGTGCAAGACTCATAACATATAATTTGAAATTAAAACCATGTATGGTAACCGTTTTGATACGGGTATCGGTAAGGGTACCGCTATTTTCATTTATTTCGGTAACGGTATTTTACTTATTTCGCTATCCGTATTTTAGCGGTAACGGTACTTTACATATTTCGGTAACGTTATTTTATGAATAACGGGTTTTCAGTTATTTCGGTAACGGTATTTTAAGGATAATGTTATTTTAGTTATTCATGTAATGTCAATGCACATCGATAATTTTATACTCATTATGCCCGAATTCTAATGACTAGCTAGCTCATGATCAACCTTAGCGAAAATATATATCTGTTTACAGCGATAACTTTTTCTGATTTTGTCAGATTATTTCGGTAAGGATATTTTAATGATAACGCTACTTAAATTATTTCGGCAACTGTATTTTAGCCATAACGGTATTTTAGTTATCTCGGTAACGGTATTTCAAAGATATCGGTATTTTAGTTATATCGGTAACTGTATTTTACGGATAACGGTATTTCAATTATTTCGGTGACGGTATTTTAGGTATAACGATAGTCAGTTGAAACGAGTTTGAATCGATAACAGTATTTTAGCGGTAGTGACTGCCCTCCCTGATTTAAACGTATAGTTATATGAGGTGTTCAGGCACGTAGCTAGGAATTTGTTTCGGGGGGGGCTTTTCGATTTTTTATTTTGATTACATATTTTTTTTTGCGCACTAGAGTGACAGCTTTTTTTTTTTTTTTTTTTTTTTTGTTTGCTAAATTTTTACCTACACGTAATGGGCAATCATGTATTAATAATAGAAATCGCTTTCTCAGGTCATTTTGAAACAAAAACCTCCCGCATAAAGTGCATTTCCTTAAAATGCATTTTTTCAATTTTTACTTATTGTGTTCATTATTTTGCGAATTTTGATGTCTATATCGCGAAACAACGCTTTAATCTGTTTGATCACAATCCGCGAAACACGTCAAATTTGAAAACGTTTGTGTACTTTAAGTTGGATATGCATCGTTATTGTCTAATTACGTTAAATTTTTAGCTAAATATTAATTTTTAGTTTAATTAAATAAAAAAAGGATTATGCGGAAAACTTTTTGAAAACCGCGAAAAATAAAATTGCGTAACTTTATATTTTTATGTGCTAATATACGTCTAGGGTAGCTAAAACTTGATAAATGTAAAAAAAAGTAAAAAGTTTCTACTTCTAATAACCCGATTAAAATTAATATGATGCTTTATATAATCATAAGAAATTAAATATGAGTCTTAATACAGTTTTATCCGAGAAATGGGCATAATAATTAAATAACATCCGAATAATGACGCGATACAATTTAATACGATTTTATATAGCGGTATAAATTTATATCTGAACTGATACTGATATATACAAAATAAGCTATAGTTGTATCCTGTTTTTGCTTTTAAAATGTCATGAAAATCCGAAATATCTATTAATCCTTTTAGACTTTAGCCACTTGCAAAAGGTTTACAACTTTATAATTTGTAACAAATTCCATAGCATTTTGAAATTTTATTATATTCAAAAATAAAAAATAATATAACGAAAATGAAAATTTTGTGGAATTTATTAACTTACACCATTGAATAACAAACACGGAAAAAACGTTGAAACTAAATTTAGAGTTTTAGATTGAAAAAAATCTTAGACTCAATTAAGAACTCATACTGTTACAAATGAAACAAATTCTTTTTTTAGGGTTAAGAACCAGAAAGAAATCAATTCAAAAGACAAAAATTGCGGTAAATTTTATGTATAAAATTATACACAAAATGATGCAATTAATTGTACTATTGTATTGATGTAATACTTATTTACATCCAAAATATAATTGACAAATTTTCTAGTGTGACTCTGCATGGGGTAATATACAATTTTATCTAAAATAAAATTGTGTTTTTAAAATATGATATAATATCAAAATATATATTATTTTGCAATGATTAGGTATATAAATATAACGTAATTATTAATTGGATTAGTTTTAGCGTATTCTAAATGCAATATACGATTATACGAAACTATATATGACATCATATTAAATTTTTTATACGAAATTAATTTTATATATGAATTTATATAATTATGTCCGGTTAAATGCACTGGCAGATAAAATAATAAAATAATGTATTATTTTATGCAAACGTTTTAACTCGGGGAAAAAAAATTGAGAAAATTAAATCACATTGGACCACGTTAACACATTATGCATATCGATCAAAGTTTGAGGCTTAAATTTGTTTCAAAAAATTAAAAAAATATATGAGATATCGCAATATCGTAAAAAAATACTGAAAACTATGTTACCAGATGCGTGCTTAGCAAACCAAACTTAAATAAAAAAATTGCACTGTAAGTAAAGTAACGACTTTTACGGCACAAGTAAACTTAATTTTGAGTCTTAGTGGTATCTCCATTTTAAAAGATTGTGTCAAAATACACAGAAAAAATCATTCTCAAAAAAATTTCAATTAAACTTTTGTTCGATTTCAAACTTACTTTCAATTAACTGTTTAATTGAATATGAATTTGGTATAAAAAAAAAATTTCAGTTTTTATAACGTATAATAACAACATTGAAACAAATGCAAAAATTTTAACAAGTCGCCAAAATTAAAAAAATCAGTAGAAAATTCGCGTTTCTTTAATTTTTGTGATTTTTTTTAAATTTTTTTTCGAATTTTGGCGTTTATTTTGAGAGTTTTTTTAAATTTCTGCAATTTTGAGGATTGTTTTTTAAATTTTGCCAATTTTTTTCAAATTTTGCGATTTTTTCAAATGGTCTCGATTTTTTTTAAATTTTGGCGATTTTTTTTTTACAATTTTGGGGATTTTTTTAAAATTTTGTAATTTTTTTCAATAGTAAACAATATTCAATTAAATTCTTAATAGATGTGAATAAAACTATATGTAATTAAAAATAATATTAATTAAATAGATACAAATTATTCTACAATTGCATCAACACGACCGAATTCAGTTAAATATTTGCTGAGTCAACAAATATTTTAATTAAAACTCAATTTTAGTTTTTTCTGTGTAGACATATTTAATTTTTAGTTTGCATTGTCTCAAACAATTTTTTGATTATATTTTAAGTCAAAGACTTCGAAATCTCTTATGAAATGATTTTATTTATTGCTTTTTGTCATAAATCAACTCTAACAATGATAGCCGCCCATTTGCAGGCGATGTTTTCTAACGAAATTTTAAGATTCGAACCATATAAAACTATTTCCTATTTGATCCAAGTCAAAAATAAATATTTTCATATTAAATTTATAAATAACATTGTTACTTTCTAACGAATTGTATTAAGTTTTTAAATTTGTCAAATCATTTCGGGGGGGGGCTCTAGCCCCCAAGCCCCCCCCCCCCCCTAGCTACGTGCCTGGAGGTGTTCATACAAAAAATATATAATTATGCATAATAATATAAGCCAACACATAAATTTATCAAAACTTTTTTAATCGGGATGCGCGATTAAAAAAATTAATATGATGCAACAAAGAAATATATACAAATTTAATGTATCCTTATATCTATAATATAACAGGTTCTAAAAACAGGAAATATAGGAAAAACGGTATAATAATAAGTCAAGTCTTAGAACCTGCCCTGGTAGAAATGGCCAACTGTGCCAAGCATGTTGAAAATTAGTTAAAATTTTAGTTTGTTTCTAAATATTTCAGAACATTTTCAATGGATTTACAATTTTAATACAAAAATTTGTTTATTATAATGTCTAGTTTATGCACAGGAAAACAATTTTAAAATTTTTTTGGCATACATAAAATTTATAAGACTAAAACTAAAAAAGTGCAATTTTCCATTTCCTTGAATTGCCATGCCAGCAAGATATCCTTATACAAACACTGACATGATTAATTATCAAATTAAAGATTATTTAGTGTAGATTTATATTTTTAAAAAAAATTCCATGATTTTGAGGTTCAATTTCGAAAAGTTCAGCAAAATATACAAAAAATGGGGTGAATGATGTAAATATGAAACTATATTATATTTCAAAAACTGAAAATGACAAAAACTGAAAATGAGTATTTTTTTTTTGCCAGATTTGAATTCAGATTACATAAGTCCATTAAAAAAGATGTGTTTTACAGCCAGTTTTTTTTTTTTTGTTGGTCGTTGAGTAGTGTAATCATTAACACAGAAAAAACTTAACTCATCTAATTTTTAACTTGAAAAAAGCTTTTTTTTATGTCCAAACTCTTTTTTTCTGAACTATTAACAAAACGTAAAACCTTCAAAATCCTGGCTTAACCTGGTACCCAAGTAAACAAATACGAGTATGTGTCTTAAGTCTTTTGTTTTTCACTGCATAAAAGTGTGTGTGTGTGTTTTTGTGGTCATCTTTTTTTTTAATAACAATCGTTTAACATTGTTTTTCTTGTAAAAGCTTTACAAAAATCTGCATATTGTTTATAAACAATATTTTCAATTAATTCATGGCGTTTCTTTGTGTGTTTTTCTAATTTTTTTTTGTTTACACCACTATAAAGTGGTTTTTCTATAGTCATCATTTTGTGTTTTTTTTGGGGTTTCTTTTGATGCCAAAAATAAGAATTATAAATTTTTTATTGTTGTATTTTTTTGCGTGTCTTAACGCAAGACAGGAAATTTATAACAGTTAATGAGGCTTACTACATATATTTTTTTTAGTTAAGTCTACAAAAGCTTTTTGTTAGTAAAATAGTCAAAAATGATATTCAAATGTTTTACATGTAAATTATTTGGCATAGTAGTGTAAATGATGCATTTTAATTACAATGTTAATATGAGTTATTTCAAATTAATATTTATTTAAAAATAAATATATAAATATAAAAAAATTACAATAAAAATTCCACTGAATAAACCAAAAAAGGTTTTAACAAATTAATTTACAAATCATTTTTACTACAACCAGAAACTATTAATTTTAAATCAAAAACTAGAAGTTTTCAAAAATTACTAGCTTTTGGTTGTAGTACGAATGAGGTATTAGATTTAATTCAAAATAAATTCAATTGCATTAAAAATTCATAAAGAAGTTTTTTGTGTTAATAAAAATATTTTGTAAGGGTATGTTCGCTAATGTGACCTGTTTGCTAAAGTGGAAATTTTGTTTTTTTTTGTGTTGTTAGATGAATATGTCAAAACTGTGATCAAGTTTAAAATAGTTCCGACGTACATTTTTAGTTAACATAAATAGTGAATAACAAACAAGTTTTAAAAAATAGTCGGATTTTTGTAATTTTAATAAAACAAATTGATTTCATAAAAAAATTAAATTAGAGAAAAGTCTTAAAAAATTAATTTTCATAATGTTCGCTAATGTGGTCACTGCTTATTTGCTTAAGTCGACCGTTGATGTATTTTCATATTTTTAAATTTTTTTTATGAATTTTTAATCTTTTTTCAATGTTGTGCGCATTACTATATGTAGTCTTGACTATTTGAACATGGTTCATAACAAAACAATATCGTATGCTTACCGCAATTAAAAAAGTTGTCATTATTTAATGAACGCAGCATTTTCTTGATATTACATATAGGAATGAGTTGTACCTTGAAACGATTAAATTAAAACATCTGTATCTTTTTGGTAAATGCTAAAAACAGATTTCTTAAAATTAAAAAAGAATTATTTGTTGGTCCAGATAAATCTCCGCCAAACCAAAATTTTGTAATAGCTGAATAATCACGGAATTTTGAAAAATATGTAAAATTGTTGTAAAAGTTGTACCTTGAAATGATACATAAAGTAGTGAAAATATAGTGGAAGAATGGAGCAAAATTAATGATTAATAGGTTTTTTGTTAAAGTTCTGTCTATTATGGAGGCTCTAACATTTCTAAAACTTCGGGTTCTGATGAGATCTTTAGCCAGATCGAAATGATAATATTTGTATTAAAACTTATTATAATCCAAAATTTTAGTAGGAAATCAATATTAGAAATGGTTTCAAGATACAATCGAAAAAAGTTTAAAGGTAACTGTACTATAGTACAAAAGAAATGAAAAGGGTACGAGAGGAGCAAAAAGAAAGGGACACGTATTTATTTTTAGCTGCCCAATCTCACGTTAACAGGTTAAAAAGTGGGGTTAAAATTCATTGGTCTTTGTCTGTAATTAACGAATACTAGATTTATATGTACACAGGGTTAAAGTACACAAGAAAACCACAATTTTGACACCCATGTCAATAACGGACCTAGAGTTTTTGAATTATTTGAAATATAGGGGAAAGGGCTCTGCGGAATAAATAGCATAAAAACCGACAAATTTCGAATACCGGAAAAAGATTAGACATCCAATCGACTAAATTAAATAGGCATTACTATGCATTATTTTTAGTTTAATATAACTACAATTCCTTAATAAAACGCCAAATTTAATGTTACTCAAAACACATTTCTTTTTGAATAACAAAAACACTTAATAGTCTTCAGACATAGTTTGTGCACCAGTGAATGCGTCTTCAAAAAACTTTTCATTTGATACCAAACTTGTCTACAGCTACTTAAAATAACTATAGAAATAAACCGAAAAAATCATAAATTTTGGTCATTTTGGACCCCACATAGAAGCGAATAAACATGAGATTATACAGCTAAAAAAACACGGCCCCTTAAATTTTTATTCTCTACTATATATCCGAAGCTTATTAAAGTTGCCGGTCCGGTTCGGGATACCTCCCTTGTTAGTTTAGGGATATTTTAAAAATAACGTTCACAAGAAAACGACATTGTCATCATTACCTCTTCTGATTTTAGTAAAACTTGGAGAATGTCTCTCCTAGTTAATATGGAGTTTACATATTTTTTCTTTTTCCAAAATTCGTTATAATTCGCGTTTAGTCGCTGCTCAATGTGGGAGTTGTTTAACAAATGTGTAACAAATATACAATGTTTGAATAATCATAACTTTTGAGCACGTGAACAGAAATTTTAAAATTTGGTGTCATTTTACAGATCATATCCTCTTGTTAAAAAGGTTTTGTAGAAAAATTATTTTTTTTTGTGGCGAAAAGGATAACGAAATTACAAAAATGTACTTAATTAGCGAATATCTCAAAAAACCCACAATTGATTTTAATGAAATTTATTTTGCAATTATCTTCAAGTATCACTTAATACATATACAAATTTCAAGTTGGGAATCAGAGTGACAATTTTCATTAATGCTATGAAGAAGTTCATTACTGAAGTGAAGATAATTCTCTCAGTGTATGTATATTTTGTTCGAACACCATATCTACCCAGAACAAATCACAATTCATCGAGAAATAGCCAAACGCAAATATGGATGGATTGTGGTGGATAACAAAAGCTGCATTAAGTTGCAATCCCCAGATCTGGTAGGTCAAAAACTACTAAATGCAATATATGTACAGAGCTTTAAAGAATAAAATTCTTTATTCGATTTATTCAGTCGGTTTTTACTCAATCGATTTAAAAATATCGCCAATATTGAAAAAAATTGCCAAAATTGAAAAAATCGATAAAAATCGCTAAAATTGAAAAAATCTTAAAAAAAAAATTTTAAATTAATAAAAAAAAATCGTTAAAATTAAAAAAAAATCTCCAAATTAAAAAAAAAAACGCTAACATTTAAAGAAAATCGCCAAAAATTAAGAAAATCGATAATATTTAAAAAAAATCGCAAAAAATTAGAAAAATTAAAAGAAAATCTTCAAAAATCAAAAAAAAAATCGTTAAAACTAAAAAAATCGCCAAAAATTAGAAAAATAGCTAAAAATTAAAAAATTCAAAATTAAAAATAAAAAATTACAAAAGAAAAAAAATCGCCAAAAATGAAAAAATGTTCAAATTGGAAAGAAAGCTTAAATTGAAAAAACGAAAACATTGCCGAGAAACTTAAAAGAGTTGTAAATGTATCTTTATTTGTTTTCGAAACACAGGCGATGTTCCCAATAAATTCTCTTGTTGCTTTGCAATGCTTTGTTTTCGAGAAAAACGCGATCTAAGAAATTTTGAACCGGTATTGGGCTTGAGTTTTGAGCACCGGTGCAAAAAAATTTTCCAGTAGCTCTTTTATTTTTTGAGTTATGGACGGTTTTTATTTAGTCAATTTTTAAAAAGTACATATTTCGAAAACTAATGGAGCTGGAGGAAAAATGGTTGCACCATTGTTCAAAACTCAACCCCATTACCCCTACAACGATCCTAAATTTCGATTTGTTTGGCTGGAATCGTAACTCGCGATGTTTTCACTTTTAGCAATGTGATGTTTTTGGCGATGTTTCCACTTTTAGCAATTTTTCTCATTTTTGGCGATATTTTTTATTTTTGGCGATTTTTTTTAGTTTTGGTGATTTTTAAATTTTGACAAATTTTAGAGATTTTTTTTTTAATTTTGGATTTTTTTTTAAATTTTGTCGATTTTTTTAATTTAAGTGATTTTTAACATTTTTGGCGTTTTTTTCAATTTTGGAGATTGTTTTAAATTTTTGGGAATTTTTTTCATTTTAACGATATTTTTTTAAATTTTAGCGTTTTTTTTTTCAATTCTGGCGGTGTTTTTCAGTTTCGCCGATTTTGGAAAATGGTAAATCGATTGAGAAAAAAATTGATTGAATTCCCAATTATTGAATTCGCAATGATTGAATTCACAACAATTAACTTCCCAACGATTGAATTCCCAATGATTGAAATCAATAATTGATAATTTAGAATTAGCTAAATTGATTGAATTCCCCACTAGTGATCTGATTTTTTCAAAATAGAATTCAATCTTTGAAGCCCTGTATATGTACAACCACTTATATACAAATATTATTAAATTTATTATTATACAATATATTAATAAAACTCTTTCTAAAAATTAATTTTTTGTTTTATTTGAAAAATTTTTTGGGCTGTTATTCTTTCTTACCGCAAGGTAAAGATACGCATTTTTAGGGGGTTTTTAAGCATATAAAAATGTATTTTTACGCATTTTATTCGTATATTTACAATAAAGCATTTTTTTTACCCAAAAATTCAGTAAAATTATTCATTTATTTCTAAATTTAATTACATTTTTACGCACTTGCTTAGTACATTTACAAACTTTTTGTTGGCCAACTTACACGTATTGTGTGTATTTTTTTTTCATTTACACACATAGAGTAAATTTACCCAACTTATAGTAGGAGTATAGTTTCCTACTATAAGTTGGGTAAATTTCAACAGAAATTAATTAGAGTGTAAGAACCAATTAGCCGCAGGTTTTTCATAACAGAAAGCAGAAAGAACTACAAAAAATAGAGTTCATTGGAAAAGTTTATTTAAATCCGTTTACTCCCTGGTTGTAGATTAGCGGATCATCATCGTCATCACCATCACCATCACTAAGAACGTAATTTAGTTTAATTCTTTATTAAAATGTTTAAGCTTTGTCAACCATCCCTCATTTTATTGTTTGGCATGATTAAATTTAAATTAAACAAATATGTAGTAATCAACAATATTTATTTAGTTCTAAATTTAAATCTACAATTGCAATTGTCATTATTGAGTTTTTTTTTTTTTTAATAACTCCAATGAATGCTCGTGTTTTTTAACTAGAACTGAAAGGTGCAGACATTGTAAAATATAAAATTTCGCATGGCATGATGACAAATAGAGCGAAAATATAGGTTTTATTTAATGAATGTTTAAAAAATGTTTGTTTTTTGTTGCTCTTTTTTTTAAATATTTCAAAAAAAAAAAAACCAAAACTTAACAATTAAAAAAAACTAAAAATAATATGGTCGAAAAATAAAAATGGTACACTCAAATAAAAAAGTTAGTAAAGTCAGCAACAAATTTTGCTGAATCAGCAAAATTTTTGTCAGGAGGGTGCTTGCAAAAAAATTGCTAATGTCAGCAAAATCTTTTGCTGAAAATCAGCGAGCTAATTTTTAGCAGCAAAATTAGTAGATTCAGCAAAAGTTTTGCTAACACTTAGTAGATTAGAATTTAAAAAAACCCTTGCTAAAAATTAAAAAAAATTTTGCTGAATATTAGTAGACTGAAAAAAACTCAAAAAATTTGTAGAAAAATTATACTTTAGTTAATTTATTTGCTGAGAACCATAAAACATATTTTTCTGATTCTTTTTAAAATAATTTACAATACGTTACAAAATATAAAAATGTTCATACTTGCAAATTGACGATATGAATTAATGTAATATCTAAAAACAATAGAAATAATGATATATAATATAAACGAAATTATCTTTGAACTACATCAATTATTGTCTAAATGATGCTATCTTTAAAGGAACGCAAATGCCGCAGAGAATTATAGAAACGAAACGAAAAATAACAAAATATAACATATACAACCCTTTTTTGCAATAAGAAAAATGAAACAGAAAAATCTACCTAAGATGTATGTCTTTGTCTTTCACTTTAGTCTGTCTACCTATTGCATATTTGTTTGTAATTTGACCACACAAGATTATTAATATATATAGACATTTAGTTTACAAATACACATTTAATCTTTATTAAATTTAAATATTTTATTTAATTAATAGACAATTACTTTCACAAGCCGGTTACAACGCAAAATTTAAGTTGTTTAAATCCACAATTTTGTTTTATGTATGAAAAACAGATACAAAAATCTTCCATGGTTGATTTTTTTATATTATGTCTTACTAGAGTTGTTTTTTTTTAGTATAATTTTCCTCGTCACCACTACATCGTGACATGCCGCGACATCTAATTCATTCTGTGTATATCTTGTTAGTCGTTCACACTATTGATGTGCTAATCAACACAATTTTTTTTAGCAAAAAAAATTAGTAAAACATTAGTAAAACATTAGTTCAAAACAGTTAAGTGCTAAATAAGTACAACTAAAATTTTAGTTTAAAATATAATTTTAGCAAAAAATTTGCTGCAAAATAGTATACCTGATTTACAAGATGTTTTACTAACTTTTCTACTAACTTATTTTTTTGAGTGTAATGCAAAATATTTTTAAATAAAAAAAAAAAATAATTTAAATCCAAATTACTATGTAGACATTTACAATTAATTGCCTGTTATAATTATTATTTTGTATAAACAAAAAAAAAAATGCTCAACAAAAGAAAATTTATTACTGTCATATAAATAAAATGTGTAGTCAAAATTTAATTACTATACTAGTGTTAAATATGTGGGGAATGAGACACTATAATTTGTATTACTCCAATTTTATGTTAAGAGTTTTGAAAATTTTAAGCGAAAATTATGATGATTATACGTACTAGGAATTATTTAGGAACTCGAGTGTAACGTTCAAAAGCCTATAATCATTATAATAACTAAAGAGAAAAAGTGACATAATCATTAGAACATACAATACTCACAGGGCATGCACATTCATGATTATATTTAATAATGACAGAACAACCATTAAAAAGACATCAAATGAAGAAGACTATAAAACTGAAGATTGAATAAAATCTTCTCAAATTAGTTCCAGTAATCTAAATTAAATGCTCGGGCTATTATATAGTGTGTAAATTTTGAAGCGTAAACAAAAATTTTGACTAGAACAAAGTATTTCCGTTTTCTCAAAAAGGTCAATGCTCTTCAAAATGTTGAGATTTTTCTGGTAAGCTTTCAAAGCTTTGTTTAGACATATTTAATTATGAAAAAAAATTCAAAACAAAATAACAATTGAAAATGCGTTAATATTAATTAAACTTTAACTTTAATCCCTACTTCAAAGAAGGTACTGTAATTTTGATATTAGATTTGCAAATCTTTAAAAAGTAAAAACATCTTAAATGTTGCTTTTGTTTAACAAAATTATGGGTGTTTTAAAAAAAATTGGATATCAAATGAAAGGTTTTTTGACGGCACATCCACTGGCAGATATTTGTTGGTTAAAGTTGCAATTTGAGCAAAAAATTGTCGAATTCGATGGAATATCTGGGGGGGGGGGGGGGGTAGAACAATAAACAACTGGGGAATATAATTTCCATAAAATGCAACTAAAGACTGAAGGCTTTTTTACTCGTGCGGATAGGTTTTGTAAACGGACTGTAACTCCACACAATGTGTAAAAATAGTACCTACATACTATATGTTCACTTAGAATACTATTTAGCTAAAGACCATGCAAATGTAGTTGAAAACAAATAAAATTTCACTTAAAGAAAGGACGACTTACATTTCATTAAATTTAGCTAACATTGTCATTTGTTTTTGTTCAAAAAATGACTAACAATTGTAAAAATGGTAGTTAAAAATACACAAACATTTTTTTTTAAATAACAAAAAACAACTGTAGAAAATGAATGTAAAATCATAAAACAGTCATTTGATGTAAGTTGTTTTTTAAATGAACTACGAGGTAAGTAAAAAATTAAATTTTTTCTACAAATGACTGACATTTATATTAAAAATAAAGAAACTGTATTACAACCCAAACAACTACATATATTTAAAGCAGAAGTTCCCTGAGTGTTGTCTCTGTTTTACATACTAAACAAATAGTGACGGATTGGCGGAAAGTAAATTCTGTAGAACATAGAATTTACTTTCCTTTAATCTGTCCCCTGTTGTTTAGTATGTAAAACAGTGGCAACATATTGCATGTTTGTAATATTTTTAGACGTTGTATGGAGTTACAATCCGTTTACGAAAAGTATCCGCTCGAGCAATAAAGCCTTCAGTCTTTAGTTGCGTTTTATGGAAATTATATTCCCCAGTTGGTTATTGATCTCTTCTTATACCCCTTCGAATTCGACCATTTTTTTACTTAAATTTAAACTTTAACCAACTTTTTCTCTGAGTGCACCACCGAAATTGAAAAATGAAAAAGGGGGAAGGTTCTAACATGGTAACACACTTTACCAGTATTGCTTTATTTACTTGATGAGAAGTAAATAATAGGGTATTCAATTTACTCGGGTTTGCTTTTGTTCGAGTAATCGAGTAACTCGATTTTGAGGTTTTTAATTTACTCGAGTAGGCGAGTAAGATTTTAAAATTGCTCGAATAACTCGAGCAACTCGAACAATTTTAATACTTTAATTTTATTTTCCAAAAACTCACATTTTTGTAAGTTTTTATATTTTATTAGTACTAATATATCATACATATATATAAAAATTAACAAATTAATTAAAAATTTTAGTAAAAAGTATATCTAAAAGAGAAAAACATTTGCTAAGATCATTTATTATTGCGACAGTTTTGTCTCAGTACACTCAAAGCAAAAGCGTTATTATATCAATGAAATTCTTTATAAATATGTTGAAATCTTCATTGATTTTCTTTCAATATAACTGGTTCATAAATATGTATTAAACTGTTTTATAAAACTATTTGTAAGGTGATCCGTTTTGTAATTTCACTCAGACTTGACACAGTTTTGTTATATTAGTGTGTTAGTACTAAACGAAAAAATAGTCCATTTTGTCCTATCATTTGGGGATTTTGAGATATGTAATTTTTCTAAGAAAATTTTAAAGAAGTTTTGAAACAACTTTCATTAATATTTAAGAAGATTTTCATCATATTAATGAAAACTTCATTACTTCTATATGTTAATTTTAATATGTGGAAATTTTGCGTAGGACCGCTATGAATTTCCATATAGGGCTTCCAAAATTGGCTTGTTACAACGTCATAAAACGGACCAACAAAAAGTGTTTAGTAAATGACATTTAAAAATTCCTTTTTGAAAATATAGTATTTATATGCAGTTTCTTTAGATCAAATGGCAACTAAATTAAAAAAAAAAAAATAATGTTTGATCCCACTTTTAACCCTCAAATCCGCACCAATAATCTTAAACACCCCAGTCTTAGAACTTGTTTCTTTAAAAAATATCCAAGTTTCTTCGATATCGGAGTTTTTAGCATTAAGTTCTTCGTTTTTCGTAATATAATTTCTTTAACAGTGCTCACTTAATATAAAAATACACTTAACATTTAAATATTCACTATAACAGTCACATTATTTTATACAAAATATTAAAAAAATATAAAATAGTTCATATTTTTAAATTACTCGATTAATCGACCAAAATTGTTCGAGTTATTCTTTACTCGAAATTGGCCACTTCGAATTACTCGAACAATTGTTCGACATCATTTCATCGATTAATCGAGTAACGGTTAACCGATTGAATACCCTAGTAAATAATCAAGTAATTATTATTTGGGTAAATCTTCTACCCCTTCTACATTGGTCGTCTAAAGATTTTTGGTGATGCGAAATGAAACAAGTCAGTAGATAGAGTATGCATTAAATTAGCGGATAAAGACATTTTTAATTAATAAATAAACATTGCACGGTTTTTTGTTTAACAAAGAACAAAAGATCTTGAACTTGAATAATCTTGCTCAGATCGAAATATAAACTTTTGGGTATAATTTTTTAAAATTTAAGAGTAAAGTTCTGCCTATTATGGAGGCTCTAGCTTTTCTAAAACTTCGGGTTCTGATGACATCTTTAGCCAGATCGAAATACTAGTATCAACCTAGCTAATATGTTTGATTTGCTTTATTTTTGTTAATATACGGAGGTTGAAAGCTCGTTATAAATTGAAAATAAAAATGTTTAATAATTTGTTTTTCTACACACTCACAATATATATTTTGTTACCAATTCAAGTTTATTTATAAAGTTTTACGTTAAGTTTGTTTTCAAATGAAGAATCAATCAAAATCCATAGAAATATTTTTTGCAACTTTTTCTATCGGTAGTTAAAAAAACAAACTATCGAAATATACGTTCTTTCGGTAGTAGTTAAATATTAGCAGTTAAATTTTAAATTTTATTATTTCTCTTTCAGAAAAAAAGTCCAATAATTTCCATAACATTTTTTACAAAAAGAGTTTGTTTAAATACAAAATTATTTCAATTGAATTTAAAAGAAATTTAAACATACCAACATAACAAACATTCAGTTTTGTAATCACAAAGAAAAACTTTTAAATTTCAAAAAACAAAGGAACCAAATCGTTTTATTTTACATTTTGTCCGTTCAATATGAAAGGATTTTTTTAAAAGAATTTCTGTTGTTTTCTATTGAATACACTCTAATTAATTTCTGTTGAAATTTACCCAACTTATAGTAGGAAACTATACTCCTACTATGAGTTGGGTAAATTTACTCTATGTGTGTAAATGAAAAAATATACACACATTACGTGTAAGTTGGTCAACAAAAAGAGTGTAAATGTACTATGAAAGTGCGTAAAAATTTACTTAAATTTAGAAATAAAAGAATAATTTTACTGAATTTTTGAGTAAAAAAACATGCTTTACTTGTAAATATACGGAGAAAATGCGTAAAAACACATTTTTATATGCGCAAAAACCCCCTAAAAAAGCGTATATTTACCTTGGGGTAAGAAAGAAAAACAGCCCAAAAAATGTTTCAAATAAAACAAAAAATTAATTTTTAGAAATAGTTTTATTAATGTGTTGTATAATAATAAATTTAATAATAAAATATAATAGAATATAAATATTTGTATATAAGTGGTTGTACATATACAGAGCTTCAAATATTGAATTCTATTTTGATAAAATCAAATCGGATTTTTTTTAATCGAAAAAATCCAGAAAAATTTAAAACAATCTGCAAAATTGAAAAAATCGCCAAAAATGAAAACAATCGACAAAATTAAAAAAAAAAGAAAAATCGCCAAAATTATAAAAATAGCCGTCAAAAATGAGAAAAATTGCTAAAAGTGAAAACATCGCCAAAATAAAAAAAACTTCAAAATTTAAGAACGGCAAAAGTAAAAAATCGCAAAAATTAAAAAAATCACCATAATTGATAAAAAAAAATAGCTCAAATTGGAAAAGGTTGTCCGTGTCATTTATTTGTTTCTGTTAGTTTTTGAAACACAGGCGATGTTTCAAATAAATACTCTTTCTTATCTGCGATGCTTACTTTTCGAGAAAAACGCGATTTACAAATCTAGCCAATCAAATCGAAATTTAGGATCGTTGTAGGGGTAATGGGATTGAGTTTTGAACAATGGTGCAACCATCTTTCCTCCAGCTCCATTAGTTTTCGAAATATGTACCTTTTAAAAATCGACTAACTAATTACCGTCCATAACTCAACAAAAAAAAGAGCTACTGGAAAAATGTTTGGACCGGTGTTCAAAACTCAACCCCAATACCGGTCCTAAATGTTGACCTGATTGGCTAGGTTCTGAGATCGGGTTTTTCTCGAAAACAAAGCATCGCCAAGCAAAAAGAGAATTTATTTGGAACATCGCCTGTGTTTCGAAAACTAATAAAGATAAATGTACTTTACAACTATTTTAAATTTCTCGTCAACATTTATCGTTTTTTTCAATTTTAGCTTTCTTTTTTAATTTATGGCGATTTTTGTTTTGCATTTTTTATTTTTAATTTTGAAATCTTTGGCATTTTTAGCTATTTTTCTAATTTTTGGCGATTTTTTTAATTTTAACAATTTTTTTTTTTTATAATTTTTACCAACTTTTTTTATTTAAGGAATTTTTCTTATTTTTGGCGATTTTTTTAAATTTTAGTGATTTTTTTAACGTTTTTTTTATTTTTTTTAATTTTTTTTTAACAGATTTTTAAAATTTTAACGATTTTTTTGGCGATTTTTTCAATTTTGGCAATTTTTTTCATATTGGCGATATTTTTAAATCGATTGAGTAAAAACCGACAGAATAAATCGAATGAAGAATATCATTCTTTAAAGCTCTGTACATATATTATATGTTGAAAATATTTTTCCACAATTAGGCTGCTAACACTTGGAAATAAACGTTTCTGGTACATTAGTAAGTTTTTTTAATTCACTATCACAAATATTACATTTACAAATTCTTTTTTCATTAAAATGCTCAATAAATAAAATTTTTTAAATTTTTTAAATTTTTTTTAGCTTTTTTTTTTCAATTTAAAAATGTAAAAATATTTATTACTAGTATATTTACAAACTTTGTGCGTAAAAATTTTATTTAACAAAATCATACTACTTTTAGGCATAATGTGTTTAATTGTGAACACATAATTGGTACAAATACTGTAAGTGGGTATTATTGTATATAAAAGTGTGCGCAAAATAGTTTTACGCATTTTGATGTATAAATTCACCGAATTTGGGTAATAATACATGAAACTTTACTCGTTTTATAGTAGTAAATTTACAATCATTTTTTAGAGCGTAGAAAAGCACATTTTCAACAAAATGTGTCTATATCCAGATAACAGAGCATTGAAGAATTAATTATTTAATTCCCCATTTTTAAAATTAATTTAAATTTTAGTAATGAATTCCCCGATCAACTTTAAAAAATTGAATAAATTTTTCATTCGATTTGTCTTGACGGAACTCATTACCATTTTTGAAATTCCTTCATTAAATTATTGAATTCATTCGGTAGGGAATTCATTAAAATCTAGTTAATTCAACCTCTGGTCAGGGAATTCATTTTCTAGGGAATGAATTCATTCCATTTTCTTTTAATTTCCTTAGGGATTTCACTTTTTTGTTTAATTCCCTAAGGACTTAACTTTTCATTTAATTCCCTAAGGATTTAAATTTTTTTGTTTAATTCCCTAAGGAGTTAACTTTTTGGTGTATACGTCCCTAGGGTCTTAACTTTTTTGTGTAATTCCCTGAAGAAACTGCATTATTAGACTGTATAATACGAGTATAAAAATAATAAGTAACGAAGACTCAGTTTGTTAATTAAATACAATAAATCCGGATCTGTATTTTAATATTTTATAGTTAATGATTTCAAAATAACGAAACAATTTTATAATTGTTGGTTGGACAAAATAAAAATAACGTAATATTTCAATTTAAAACATACACCCGATTTTTGATACAAACAATATTTTTGTATTTAAGGATCATATAGTTTCTTCCTGGGCAATTTTTAATTTCCAGCCATCCCTAATTTAACCACGAATTACTAAAACATTCACAAAAATACTGGTTTTAAAGCGCCTAAATTACATTTTATTCTAACAACCTACACACACGTGAAAAGTTTTAGTTTAGTTTTTTTAGGCATTAAGGGAAAAGCTTAAATTAAGGGAATTAAACAAAAAAGTTAAGTCCCTTAGTGAATTAAACACAAAAGTTAAGTACATAGGGACTTAAACCAAAAATGTAAGGTATTAGGAAATAAAAAAAAAGTTAAATCCTCAGGGAATTAAACAAAAAAAGTGGAAGGCAATTAAACGAAAATGGAATGTATTTTTAAGGAATTCATTCTCTAGGGCATGAATTCCCCCACCAAATGTTGAATTAACTGAATTTGAATGAATTATTTTTGAATGAATTCCTTAATTTTATTGCTTAATGTTTTAGTCATTTAATTCATTCTCTAAAATTGAATTCCTAAAATTAATTCACTGGAATTAATTCTTAGTATTTACTTGTTAAAGATGTCATCCCTTGAATTAAACAATTGAATTCAATTTTAGGGCGTTCATTCCCAAATTGAATGAATTCTATAAAGCTCTGCCAGATAAGATGTATCGCAAATTGATTTTCATTGAAAGTTGAATAAAAGATAAGAAATAATTTACCTGTGTGGTACTTAGGTCGTCTAAAGTCTGCCAATTTACAAACTTAAAATAAACTGCAAGGAAATGACTTGGAAGAATTGAGGAATTAAAAAAATCAGAAAAAACCTTTTTCTTACAAAATCTATAGGAGAAATTAAATTCGTGTTAGACGAATAATATTTAGTGGCCACTTCAACAATTAACTTAAGTTAGTTGGTTGTACAAAACATCTTAAAAAAAATCTTTATAATTCTTAACTTACGCAATAATTTTCATTTATTTTGTTTTTTTTTTTTTAATTTTTAACTAAACTTGGCTTGAACATACTTGGGGTATTGTATGTAAATTTTTTTCTAAACTTCTCTAACGGCCAAAGCCATCATTATTATTGCTCTAACAAGGGAGGTATCCCGACCCGAACTTGCAGATTTTAATGAACTTTCGATGTGAGGTAGAGAAGCAAACAAAAAGAGACATGTATTGGGTTAAAAGTAGGGTTAAAAACTCATTTGTTTTTGTATGACAACTTGTCTTTAATTTTCGAAAACTAGATTTAGAAAACTACACTCAGGGAACTTCTACTTTAAAAATATGTAGTTGTTTAGGTTGTAATACAGTTTCTTTATTTTTAATGTAAATGTCAGTCATTTGTAAAACAAATTTAATTTTTTACAAACCTTGAACCTTAGTTCATTTGAAAAAACCAACCACATCAAATGACTGTTTTATGATTTTACATTAATTTTTTACAATCGTTTTTTGTTATTTAAAAAAATATAAAAGTAAATGTTTGTTTATTTTTTACTAACATATGTGGTTCATTTTTACTACAATTGTTAGTAATTTTTTGAATAGTAAAAACAAATGACAAATGTTAGTTGAATTTAATAAAATGTTATTCATCCTTACTTCAAGTGACATTTTATTTGTTTTTGACTACAATTGCTGTCGTCTTTACCTACATAATATCCTAAGTATAGAAAACAAAAATTTTGATACCCATATTGCTTATATAGTGGACCCAGAGTTGCCACATTTTTAAATTATTTGAAATATAGGGAAAAAAGGCTCTTCGGGAAAAGTGGCATAAAAACCAAAAGGTTTCGAATATCAAAAAAAGCTTAGACATTACCTCGACTAAATTAAAAAGTCATTGATATGCATTACTTTTAGCTTAATACAACTAAAATTCTTAAATAAAACACCACATTTAATGTTACTCAACCCACATTTTGTTGAATAACAAAAGTACTTGAAAATCTTTAGTCAAAATTGGTACATCAGTAAATGTATCTTCAAAAAACCCGTCATTTGATACCAAATTTTGCACTTAGTAACGATCTATTCTCTACAACATATCCGAAGTTTATTAAGATCTGTCGGTCCGGATAGGTATACCTCCCTTGTTAGTACATTTGCAACATGTACTAAACATTCAATGTTGTTATTTTGTTTTTCATCTTCAAACATAACCTTTACATGGACGTTTTTTCAAAAAAGTGTTTTTCTTCTTCTTAACTTTGATGTTGTAAAACGGAAATGCTAAAGTACAGTGTGTGTTGCATTATGAACATTCGTACAAGCTAAATGCCACCTTGATGTATGGATTCTTGTTAGATTGTTTATCTTATTCTTCGCTCTTTATTATGTAGCTCTTCATTTTGTATGAAAAAAAAAACTTCTTTAAAATGGAAAATGATAATTTAATCCATTTTTAAATTGTTAATAAATCAAAAATGGTGTCTAAGAACATTGTTGCAACATATAGTTGAGGTAATTTTTTTCATGATTATTACTGGCATTTTGAAATAGAGTCAAATTTTTGATATATGTTTGGCGTTTACTATTCACTTTATTGATGTGTTTTTTTTTATTGAATGCGGATATATTTCAACATCATCATTTTGATTTAAATAATGTTTTACGTCTCAAGGTTTTAATTGGAATTTATTTCAAATGAGTTCTAAATTTGTATTGAAATTACTGAAAAAAATGTGGCGTGTATTGAGGGTTAGATGTTTCTGTTAAGGTTTAATAAATGCTAATGCCTAAAAGTGTACTTGCACATTTTTGATAGATGTGAATGGATTTAGGATTTAAGCACTTTTCCCTATACATATGGGAATAATTAGCATTGCGTTGATTTCGATTGTAATAAAATTATTTACATTACAATTTTTTGAATTGGCGATTAAAGGCAGGATTTCATGATCATTGCACACAGGGCCAGACAGGCGGTATTTGGGCCATAAGTCGTTTTTGGGAATTTCAAAAAAAAAAGTCTGACAATTTATTGGGTACATATTGGAGCAGTTGTGCTACAATTTTCTAAATGATTCTGCACATTAGTATGTGCCAAAATCGTATTGTAATCCCAAAGTAAATCGCATAAGCTATGGTCCCTAAAAATATGAAAGAGTGTGTCGATCATAATATATTGGCAAAACTTCAACAAATCCTACCACTACTGGAAGGCGGTGTTGACGATTTAAACAAAAATTTTGAATTTTTTGTTCCTTTCTATCGAATTTCTATATACAGGGTGTCTGGTAGCAAGTTATATTTTTAAATACGATTATTTCAAAAAGTAATAAACGGTACGGAGGGAGCGTGGCGCCGTTGGAATTATCGATTGTGCGGATTTATTAGTCACCATGTCGCAGTGGTCGAGTGAGCATCGCGCGTTCGCTGTGGATACATTTTTTAAGAGTAATGATTCTTACGTAATTGCTCGTCGACAATTTTGTTCAAAGTTCGGTATTCTGCGAATACGTGATGGACCGAGTGGATCCCATGGATTTTTTTTATTTGGCTACCTCAAAGAGAGGGTTTATAATGACAATCCCCAATCTCTTGTGGCTTTAAAGGAAAATATTCGTAGAGAAATCAGCTCAATTGAACCAAGTTTACTGCAGCGTGTGGCGCAGAACACAAGGCCCGTTTTGAACAGTATGTTTAACTCGACGGAAGATATCTAGATGACATACTCTTTAAAAAATAAAATCCGCATTTCCATTCTATCGTTCAATGCTCCTCATAAAACTTTGTGTCAATTATTACGTTTTTTATTTATGTTTGAAAATATAAATCTGCTACCAGACACCCTGTATTAGGGTATTCAATCGGGTAACCGTTACTCGATTAATTGATGAATTTTAGTCAAACAATTGTTCATGTAAATTAAAATGACAAATTTCGAATAACGAATTACTCGACCAGTTTTGTCCGGTTAATCGAGTAAATACAAATTTATTCTATTTCAGTTAATATTTTATTTAAAAAAAATCAATTGCTAGTATTTTTTTAAAAATATTTGTTTTATAAAATAAATTGTCATGTGGCAGTTGCAGTTTTAATTTAAATGTAATACTTTTATAGCAGGGGTATAACTTTCTTATGTGTCAAACTTAGTTCATCTTCTTTTCGTGTTACAAGTCAGATTTAGCCGTCACTCTTTTCTTTCATTCGGATCCTTTTTCAACTTACTCACATACATTAAAAATTGTCTATTTTGCAAACAAAATGAAATCGAACAAAACTCTTTCGTTTATTAACGACGGCGAAAAGTAATATAATTTTACTTTATATTTTTCCAAGGCATGGACTGATATGCCTTATTATTTTTGATATTTGCAAAAAAATGCTTTAAGTCGGACTTTATGAAAATGAAAGAAAACAAATTAAAACACTTCAATTGTTTATTATTTAAGAACTTATTTTTCATAAAGTACTTTTCGGAACTCTTAATTTTGTATTTATTTTGTGTTTTATTATGAATTTTTAAGAAAAAATTAATGAAATAAAATTATTTAAACTATTCTAGTTACTCGAGTAATTTCCAAATCTTACTCGATTAATAGTGTAAGTTAAACACTTCAAAATCGAGTTACTCGTTTACTCTAACAAAATCAAACCCGAGTAATTTGAATACCCAAATATATATTAAATTAAAGCTTTTTTCAATACCAATTTCAATAAACTATGACACAAATTATAGCGTTAAGATAAATTTATAAGTTATAGCGGTTTTAGATGTACACCCAAAAAAATAAGTTAGTAGAAAAGTTAGTAAAACGTCTTGTAAATCAGGTATACTATTTTTTAGCAAACTTTTTTGCTAAAATCGTGTTTTCAGCTAAAATTTTTGTTATACTTATTCAGCACTTAACTGTTTTATACTAATGCTTTACTAATATACTAATGTTTTACTAATTATTTTGCTAAAAAAAAATTGTGCTGATAAGCACATTAATAGTGTGGACGACAACCAGATTGAAAGATATACGCAGAATGAAGCATATGTCGCGGCATGTCAAGATGTAGTAGAGAAGAGGAAAATGATACTAAAAAGTACAACTCTAATAAGACATATAAAAAAATCAACCATGGAAGTTTTTGTATCTCTTTTTCATACATAAAACACAATTGAGGATTAAAATAACTTAAATTTTGCGTTGTCACCGGCTTGTGATAATAATTGTCTATTAATTAAATAAAAGACAAAATAAAATATTTATTTATTTAAACTAAATGTTTATATGTGTGGTCAAATTGCAAACAAACATATACAGAAATGTAGACAGAGTAAAGTGAAAGACAAAGACACACATCTTAGGTAGATTTTATGGTTCCTTTTTCTTATTGCAAAAAGGGTTTTTTTTTCGTTTCGTTTGTTTTTGTTTATTTTTTCGTTTCTATAATTATCTTCGGCAGTTGCGATAGCATCATTTAGACAAACATTGATGTAAGTAATTGAAAGACAATTTTTGTTATGTTATATATATTTATTTCTATATATTTTCAGATATTAAATTAATTCATTTCGTCAATGTGGAAAAATGAAAATTTTTATATTTCGTTATTATAGTAAATTATTTTTAAAAGAATCACAAAAATATGTTTTATGATTTTCAGCAAATAAATTAACTAAATTACAATTTTTCTACAAATTTTTTGCGTTTTTTTCAGTCTACTAAAATTCATCAAAAAATTTATTAATTTTTAGCAAGTCTTTTGTATTTCTAATCTACTAAGTGTTAGCAAAACTTTTGCTGAATCTACAAATTTTGTTGCTAAAAATCAGCTCGATGATTTTCAGTAAAAGATTTTGCTGTCATTAGCAACATTTTTGCAAGCATCCTCCTGACTAAAATTTTGCTGACTCAGCAAAATTTTTTGCTGACTTTACAAACTTTCTTTTTGAGTGTATACATTACATGTATACATTACAATATTGGTGGGTGTTGTGGTGTAATGGTTAGCGGGTTGGACTGTTACACAGATGGTCCCGGGTTTGATTCTTGGGGACGACAACATCAATTTAGAAAAATAATTTGTATGAGTTTTCTATCACTTATTCGGTGGTCCCATAGCACTTAACCCCACCGAAGTAAAATAATGAATCAGGGCTATGAAACAAAAAGCTTCAATAAATTCGCCAACTCTACATCAGGTGGCGAGCAACAACTGTTCTAAGACTTATCATCTCGCGCTATTACAGGGTTGCCACGTTTGAAGCCCTTCATCTTTCACCACCTTTCATCTCTCCACTATCCCCTTTCCAAAGAAAGCAACACATTAATTAATAGGAAGAATTTCCTGAGTGTTGCTTCTCTTTATAAAAAAAAAAAATATTACTATTTACTAGAGTATTCAATCGATTAGCCATTTTTACAATTACAATTACAATTTTTCGAGTAAAATAAAATGGTCAATTTCGAGTATCGAATAACTCGAACAATTTTGGTCGATTAATCGAGTAAATCAAAATGTAGTAGTTTCGTATCTTTTAAACGGTATTTTTTTTTACTAAAATGTAAAGCAACAGCCAGTAACTGTTTTAATTTACATATCATATTTGTTAAGTAGGGATATAACTTTTTACATGTCACCACGATATGGGCGAAACGATGTAGAGCAAAAACCTTCCGCACCACATTTTTATCACATTTTTCGCAATTTCTAAAAATATTTTTAATATTTATTTGAACAATTACAGACATTTATAAAGGATGAGATTAAGAAGAAGAATAAACATTTTTTCTCTAAAAATTATAAACACTATTTAATTTTTAAATCCGACTAGACTAGTTTCTGCCTTTATATGGCCAGGCGTCATCAGTGATTTTCCATTTAAATTGTATTTTTATTTGTGTCTTATTATTATACTCAATTCATAGTTTATGTAGACATCGAAACTATAAACAAAAATTACGAACAAAAGGTCCGAAATTTTACAATATATAAATATTCACCAAAAACAATCGCAATAATTGCAAAACTGTTCGAAAATGTCAAAACTTTTTGTTACAACTCGGATTGGGCCGTTCACTTTTTTTTTCATTCGGATCTATATCCAACTTAATCACATATTTTAAAAATAATATATTTTACAAAAAAAAAAATATAGTCGAACAAAAATATGTCATCAAAACTTTAACAGATTTGATGGGAAATCTTTTTTAACGATCGTGAAATCATATTATTTTTGATATTTTCACAAAATGATAAAAGTTATGAAAACGAAAGAAAAAACTCTTTAAAGAGGCTTAACACCTCAATAGTTTACTATTTTAAAACTTATTTTTAATTTTAAATTAATAATATTAACTAACGTTTATTTTAAGTTTTAATAAAAAACATTTCGGAACTCCTGATTTCCTATTTATTCTGTATTTTTAAGGAAAAATTAATGATATATAACTATTGAAATTGTTCTAGTTACTCGAGTAATTTTAAAATCTTACTCGATTAATCGAGTAAGTTGAAATCGTCAAATCGAGTTACTCATTTACTCGAACAAAACCAAACCCGAGTAGTTTGAATACAATATATTTACTACATTAAAAAACAACTGTTTAAAAATAATGTTCTCGATTTTTCCTAAATCTCAACGAAAAAAATACATGTTTTTTCATATAAAAACTCCTTAATTTAATTAAAATCAAAAATCAGGAAATTTTGACCGTATGTGGATAATATGGTTTCTTCATGCCACCACCACATATGATTATCACCTCTATAGGAAGACAAGTGAACGAGGTGTGCGCATGGGGGTCGTGGGTTCGATTCCCACCAGAGGCACTGGTCTGTTTTCGCTACAACACGCCGAAGGCCATAGCAGCTAGTGCTCGGTTAGGGTAATAGTATATAGTTTGTAATTATATGATTATTAATTAATAAATAAAATAAAAAATGAACGAGGTGTACACCGGCTTTAAGTAGTCATAAGATGTTGAAATTTTGTCAATATATTATGATAGCCACCTTCTTTCATTAGGTCTATTCGACGTCGTTACCGCGGGTTCCCTCGGGAACCCAACTTACCCGAAACAACAACAATGTACACACAAATTTGGCAATAAAAACGGTTTATGTTAAAATTGGGTACCCACGGTAACGTATGTCGAACACATTTATTATTTGAGGTACCTTTGTGCGTAGCTCAACAAAAGTGTTTTCGGGACACCCTAATGCACTCCCGTGTAATTGACAGTGTCGCAAAATCTAAAAATCAAAATTCAAATTAAATATGTGTGAGACTCGGGTTTGTTTGAGTAAACGAGTAACTCGATTTTAAGATTTTTAAGATTTTAAAATTACTCGAGCAACACAAAAATTCGAATATAATATATATATAATATATATACACAATAAAACACAAAATAAATACAAAATCAGGACTTCCGAAATGTAATTTATCAAAATTAAAAATATACGTTAGGTTAAAATAAAAGGGATCTTCTGAATTATTATACAATTGAGGTGTTTTACTTTATTTTCTTTCGTTTTTATAAGTTCGACTTTAATAAAACATTGGGGATATAGCTTTTAGCATTTTTTTTTGCAAATATCAAGAATAATATGGCATAGCAACCCATCAAAACCATACATTACCAAATCATGGGTAAAGTAATGTATCGCCATAGGGCTTCATGCATTACTTTACACGTTACTTCACTGATGAATTTTACAGGCGATGAGCCTCAAAGTAACTCATTACCTTGTAGTGGGTAAAGTAACTGGTTACTTATATGGTTACATGGTGGGGAAAAGTAATGTGTCTATAAATAGATTTTCATAAAAAAAATGCATAAAATTTTTTTTACAGATATTTTTTTTTAATTAAATAAATAACATTTTTTTTATTAAATAAATATCTTGGTCATGCTGGGATTCGAACCTGGGGTCTCTGGTATTTAACAATTAGTTAGGCGAGAACTCTACCCACTGAGCTATCGATACATACAATATTTTATTGCTTAACATGTAGATGAGTTGTTGTGCTTCGTGTTTTCGTTCGTGATATCAAAAATTACCATTAAGCTTACAACAAATCACAAAGTAATGTGTCTATAAATAGATTTTCAAAAATATATATTAATAATAACTTTACGTTAATAATTCATGCATTATGTAATTAATGATCGGTAAGTCATTATTTTATGTTTTGAAGTAATGTAAAATGTAATGATTTCACATTACAAGGTAATCCATGAGTGTTCAATTATCGGTAACTCATTACTTCTTGTTGGAAAATAATGATACAGGTTAGGAGTACACATTACAAGGTAATGCATTACTTTATCGCACCCATTACCAAAGTTTTGCTGAGAACTCATGCCTTGGAAAAACATAAAGAAAAATTATATTATTTTTTCGCGGTCGTTAAAAAATTGCCATAGCAAATGCGTTAAAGTTTGGAAGACAGATTTTTGTTCGATTTTATTAACTTTTCTCAAATTCATAATTTTTAATTTATGTGGTTAAGTTGAATATAGATCCGAATGAAAAGAGTGAAAGCCCCTATCCGAGCTGTATTACCAAAAAATTAATAACAATTCAAATCTTTCAAAAAAATGTTAGCACAATATAAAAGTTTGGCGATTGTTACGATTTTTTAAATTTTATTGAATATTTAGGTATATAAAAGTTTCGCTTAATTTATGAAAATTGGATGCTTTGGTGTACATTTTTTTTTATAGCTTCGACCCTTCAAGAATATTTTAAAAATATCTTAAAAATATGCTATTTAAGGCCTTGGTCTGGTGCGGAATGTTTTTTCTTCAAAATTTAGAATAGAAATTGTTTTCTACCAGTACAGTATTGTGCATATCGTGGTGCCACGTTAAAAGTTATAGCCCTATTGAATTACTATAATATGTAAATTACAACGGTAACTGGTACATTGCATTATATTTTATAAAAAAATCTTTTTTAAAAATAACAAAAGAATTTAAACTTTTTTTTTTTGTAAAATATAAGATGAAATAGAAAATATTTTGATTTACTCGATTAACTCGATTAATCGACCAAAATTGTTCGAGTTATTCATTACTCGACATTGAAATTTTGGTAATATATATTAATTTTGAGACATTTTTTTTTTACTAAATTAATTTCACTAACATTTAGTAAAAATTTTGTTGATTTTATAAAATCGATTTCCATTAAGCGCTTACAAAAATTTTCTAAATTTGAGTAAATTTGACCAATATTTTTACTACTTTTACTTTGCTAAAAACTTACAGTCACATTTTGCTAAAATTAACAAAACGATCTGCTGGCCTAAAATATCCAAAATTATGTGTAACAATTGCAGTTTTTTCTGAGTGTACCCTAAAAACCTCCTAGTGCAGAATTTTAGCTAAAGAAGGACTTTTGAACAAAAAGGGCAAGTTGTGACTAACTTTGGCGGCTATATTTCTTCCGCCATTTTGAATTTCTAAAATCTAATTTCAGAATTAGTTACCTTAAGCCCAAGTCAACGCATTTTGAAATCACCCACCCCCAAAACCACGCGGTGCACACTTTTAGCAAGCTGCCATATATGTGGCCCTGTGTGCAATGGTTTTAAATTTAATTGCAATTATTAATAATAATTACAATTGATAGATAAGCTTTTCAAAAAACGTTTGAATAAAGAAGTATCGAAATAGAAAAAATACGAAAAATATGTTCAAATCGATAAAAATTGAAGCCTTTTTTAGAAAAATGGAATGGTCTTTCCATTCCATTCCATTTCGTTCCCCATCTTGAGTGTACCAATTCCACTTGTTGGCTATTCCATTCCCTATCATTTCTACTTGAAACAATTCGAGATGTCACGAATATTTACCAAATATCAAATACTATCATTCTTCGGCAGAAATTGCTTAACAAACCGTTAAAAAAATTGAGAGAATAGTATTATGGTCCAGTACTAAAGTGTATTTTTGAAGTAATACAGTGTATTTTTATATAAAAATTAATAAAAGAACTATTCGGCAAAGACTCGGTATTCGGTTTAAAATGATATTCGGTATTCGATAAAATTAGTTTGTATGTACACTTAGAATACTATGTAGCTAAAGACCACTGCAAATGTAGTTAAAAACAAATGAAATTTCACTTAAAGAAAGAACGACTTACATTTCATTAAATTCAACTAACATTGTCATTTGTTTTTTAATGTTCAAAAAATGACTAACAATTGTAGTAAAAATTAACCACATATGTGAGTAAAAAGTAAACAAACATTTATTTTTTTAAAAAACAAAAAAACGAATGTAAAATCATAAAACAGTTATTTGATGTGGTTTGTTTTTTAAATGAACTTAAAGGTTAGTAAAAAATTTTATTTGTTCTACAATTGACTGACATTTACATTAAAAATAAAGAAACTGTATTACAACCCAAATAAATACATATTTTTAAAGCAGAAGTTCCCTGAGTGTACTAGTGCGATTCCATAAACATTATAATGGTAATAATATTTTTTATGTTTCAAAATATTTTATTACGCTGAAAGAATTATCTTTCATGAGATTAATGAAACAATTTTGTAGAATTTTTTTTCTCATATTCAATGAATTCGATGATTCTAAATACTGGAATATTTAAATTTATTTTTCTTAAAATAAATAATAAAATAAATAAATACGATAATTAAAAATATTAATAGTAAAATAATTAATTTAATGTTTATTTTATTAAAAATCCAAAAAGTATTAGACATCGACTCATCGTATATCTAAACGTACGCATATGTTAAGTTTTAGACTTTCAGTCAAAGGGGTATGGGCCGCCATTTTTAAAAATCCGTCTAAGCAGACTTCTAAGCTGGATTTGGCACCCACATACCAAACTACATTTCCCCTTCATTCGCCTTTCTAAAGAACTTTCTAAAAATCCCGTCTAAAAGGATGTCTACGCTGGATTTTCAACCCACATACCTAATATTAAGTTCCTCGCCTTAGCGGCTTAGTCAGGCCATCCATGAGGGGGTTTACCTCTTTTAACTCTTATTTTACCACGTTCCTGGCCAAAATTCTAAAAGTATCATATCAGTACATTAGGTCATATTCCATGGAACTTATATTTTAAATTTCAAATTTTTAGTCAAAGGTGTTTGCACTGACCGCCAAGGAGGATGATTTTCCGCTTTTAGCTCCTTCCCGTAAGAATTTACAAAAACATTTAGAAATTTTTTAAAATTTCGTCTAAGGTGGGTGACTTAACTCCTCTTTGCTCCTCCCGGTAGAAATTTAAAAAAATCCGTCTAAGGAGGAATGGGAGCCCACATAGCAAATTTAAAGTTCCTTATTTTAGCTTTTATACCAGTAAGTTTGGTATTATTCGGAGGAACACATATTGAAAATTTGAGTTCTGTCTACTACTATCGTAGTCTGAACTGCCATCTAATAGCATTTGTAATCAAAATATTTTAGTGTTAATTAAGTCGGAAGTTAAATTGCAAAATTTTTTTAATGAAATAATTCTGAATTAAATGAAAATATTTCAAGCAAATATTTTATACAGCTAAAAACACCATACCATACATTCATACATTTAAAATGTCCCAATATTCACGATAAAACATTTAATAAAACACACAAACTTACCCTTCATCGGACCACGGTTATAATCTAAACGATCAGAATCTTCATGGGAACCAGGGCGTTCTGAAATTTATACAAATTTATAAATTATTTAGAAACGATCTTAAAAAATTTAAAACTTACTATTGTTACCCGGTATATAATCTTCAGGATTGAAATAAGTATTAATCTTTTTATCATCATTAAAACCATCCGGGCGTTGAGCTGCCGTACCATTTCTACGCATATAATTGTTATCATAATTGTTACCACTATTTGGACCATAAGTAGACATAGAAGGTCTGGCCGTACCGTCATAAGCATCTGGTCTATTTGTAAAATCCATAAAATCACCAGGTCTTGCCGATGAAGGTCTGGATGGTCCATAAGGTGCTGGAGAACTATGATCATTTCCTGGTCTTTGACCATAAGGTGGTAATGAACTGTGATCATTTTCAGGTCTGGGACCATATGGTGGTGAAGAACTATGACCATTTTCTGGTCTAGGATAGTACGAAGATGAAGGTGTAGTATTATCATAACCATTAGGTCTTAATGATCTCTATTGTTATTATCATTTCCATATGGTCTCATGGGATCACGATTATTATTATCATAACTGGTTGGCCTATTAGGATCTCTATTCATATTAGGCCGCTGAGAATTTGAATTGTAATTTGTATCTTGTGGTCTCATGGTAGAAGGACTATAGGACTCCGGTTGTCCATAACTGTAACCACTACCATAACCCAAACCAAACATCGGTCTGGGTGGACCATTGTAATTTGAGGGTGGTGGGGGACGTGTATTATCATACGTTGTAGGTCTATAACGATCTCCTACATCTTGAGCATTGGCAGCATATCCCCCCGGTATATAGACATCCTGATTAGGAGCTGGATAATTTGGTTCATATAACATGGGATATTTATATAATGGATAAATATCTTGAGAAAAATATAAACGATCACCATTATTTGAAGAAGTACTGGGAACATTTTGAGAACTAGGTACTAATGTTGTAGGAGGTCCCTGAGTATATATAGTAGTTTCTCCATAGCCCGATGTAGGTGAAGGATAACGAGAATTATCTTCTTGCAATGTAGTCATTACTGTAGGTGTAGGATCTAGTATTAAAATGGGTGTACCCTCCGAAGGTCGACTTGGCTGAAAAACGGGTGTAGTGGGTGCCAAACTTGTACCATAACCATTCGTTTCAGCTAAATTATCGGCCTGACCCGCTACGTTGTTGCTTTCGTCCAAATCAAAACAATTTGTCTTGCGTGCATACAAATCAAAATCTGGATCAAATATTACACCATTCGGACGTGAACCAGTTTTATATTTTTCTTTCGACAGCTGACATGTACCATTTCCACGTCGATGAACTCTACAACAAAAAGAGACAAGATAATGATTGCGTTAACGATGCAATTGAATAATACTTAATCAAAATACTAGCTACTATTGTCTATTTTGTAACTTACCCAAATGATATCGATTGACATTTGTCGCCTTCTTGCAAACACTTCTCTTTACACATTCGCAATGAGTTGGTATCTTCAGTTTTAAATGTTTTCTCAAATGGCATCATGGCTTCCAAAGCAATGCGTTCAAAACAATCTGCAATAATAAATGGGGAAATGTTTTTTTTTTGTAAAGAAATTAAAAGTAATTTGGATATTGCATAGTAAAAGGGAAATTGTGTAATATTAAACATGTCATGTATACAATTACAACATTTTTGTAAATTGAAAAATTGCAATAGTATTTGAAATAGAAATTCGTTGTTAAAAAGTTTGTTTTATCTTGTCGCTAACTATATTAAATTTTTTTAAACCAATTTGATTGATCACATTAAAGAGTTTTAAGAACAAATAATGGTTGACCTTTAACGTTATAGATCCGCTGGCCATTTTTCAACCAAACTTTGCAGACATGTACAAACATGCTTCATTATTCAAAGTTCTTTAATTTTGTTTGACTTAAAGCGCCCTCTGTTGGAAATATTAGCAATCAAAGTTGAAACTTTGAGAGAAAAATTAATTTGTTTATGTTAACCGATTTTTAAATGTTTTTAGTGCGCCCCGGTAGGCTAGTTGGTAGCGTGCTGGCTTAACAGTGCGGGGGTCGTGGGTTCGATTCCCACCAGAGGCACTGGTCTGTTTTCGCTACAACGCGCCGAAGACCATAGTAGCTAGTGCTCGGTTAGGGTAATAGTATATAATTTGTAATTATATGATTATTAATTAATAAAAAAAAAAAAAATGTGTTTACCATTTTTTAAAATTGCCATATATCAACCCTGATGATATAATTTTTATAAGTTTAGTAGTATTTTAATAAAAACCATCCATTATTTATGTTTTGAGTACAAACGGAATAAGTTCTGAAATATTTTAGACTTTGTGTACTTGAAAAATTAATTTTCCGATTGGTCAGATTTTCAAAAATAATATACTATCGATGAACTAATTTCCAGCAGAGAAATACAATTTCGTATTTTTTCATTAACATATTAATCAAAAATATAAAAGACTAGAATTTTTTATATTTTTAAATAATTTTTGAGAAACGTTCCATCAAAAACGAAAAAAATTGAGTTTTCAAATAATTATTTGGCAACTCTTTATACAAATTTTCCATAATTTTTTTAACCACGATTGTACTCAAGATGATGAATTATTAAAGGATTTTTAAACTACTTAATTATCTTTATCTAGTAAAATCACTTACAACATATGGGAAAACAGTGGACATTAGAGTGAGGTAAGTTTCTAAAAATAGAACTGCTGTGTTGTGTTGGAGTTGTACTTCTGTATGCAAGAACAAAAACAGCGTGTATTGAATAAAACTAGTTTTAATCACAACAAAACTCGACCTGACGATAGATCAGCGCGCTAAAGCGCTCTGTCTAACGTGTAGTGCGAGTGCATGTGGCATTAGAAATCAGTTTATCTATACCACGGTCAGTGATTGCACAGAAAATCGAACAAATAAAAACATAACAAATATTACATTATTCAAAAAAAAAAAAAAAAAACAGGGTCACTGACGAAGGTTCAATACCAGAAACTGCGCAGTCTGATTCAGAAAATTGGAAATTTACAATGTAGTTATGATTTTTAGAAAATACACTCATTCTTCTCTACCACGCCTTTCACAATATAAAATATAGCCGTTTTAATATACTAAGTCAAAAAAGGAACACTGTGTCAAAAAATGAGCTAAAAAGAGATTAATTTCTTAGTTTTTAATGGTAATCTGGGGAATACTGGATTATTAAACTTGAACTGATAACGCTACTTAGCTATGATAGTAATCAAGTTGCAATTAATTACAAAAAAGATATTCTGCAAAAACTATTATTTAATGATTTGGGATCTCAGGAATTTCAGCTCAGTAAGAAACTGATTAAAGTTACAAAGTTACCTTTAAAAAGACTTATTCATAAGACCACGAATTTAAAATTATGCCACTGCGACTAAAATCTTACACAAAGAGAAATGTGTATTTTAATGGAAGTAACTTATAAATTCATGTAAGTAACTTATAAATTCAGAAAATGCATTTGGTCTGTATTCGGTATTTTAAAGCATTATGGTCAAATTTGGCGGATGGAAAAATGTTTATTGGGCTGATTAGATGCTATTTTGAGTGTCAAATTTGAAGAAAAGTCTGTAGTTAAGCAATGAATTCACTGTTCGGCCGCAGAAAGTTCGGCCAAATTGAAAATAGTTCGGCGACCGAGCTTTTAACTTTGTAGCTAAACTTCGGATTTTCTCTTAAATTTTATATACAAAATCGAATTAAATCGGCTCAACAAACATGTTTCCAATACCAAAATTTCTCATCATTGCCTCTAGATATCAAAAAACCAACAAAATATAGGTTTTTGGCCGAACTGTTCGGCCGGACACTAGTTATTAACATTACATTTCTAAATATTGTGAGTGTTGCAACTCAAATTCAGTTGAATTAACCGAACTTTGTTGTGAAAACTAATGTTGAATTGTAACAGCCTTTCGAAATTCGTAATAACCGAATTTTAGTCGTGGTAACCGAATTTTAATTGAAAAATATATATTTTTTCTGTGCAACTATAAATTACACATTAGGTAAAAGTATATCTTTGTGTAAAAACAGAATAAGAGCTTGTCGTTTATTTCCATACAAATTGACATTTAAAATGCGTCTAGCGATGAAGTTTTAAAATAGAATCTTTTTTGTTTTCATTATTCTTATTCTCTCATTTTGGTATCTTATTCTCTTAACAGTGTTGCCGCGTTTTAATTATATTTTGTAAACAAATAACAGATATTCTATGTACCATACATTCTCTTAGTGTACTAGCAAATGTACAATGTAATATAAATCAACTTAATCAGCCCTATTATGAATATTCCCTGGGATTTTTTCCTCTGCGGATTTTATTTTCTCGAGAAAAAAATCCTCCTATACTTAACAGGCGGGGAAAAGAATAATAAGGGAAAGAGAATGGAATAATATTAATTGAATAATTGAATAATTCATACAAATGCTATCACAATTCTCTCTAATATTGACATTCATAATACCTCCTTTTTTCCGGGGGAAGAGTTTCCCATTTTCGAAATTCGTTTAGAATAAGAGAAAAGGGAAAAGTGAAAAAAATCCCCGGTCAGATTTTATTAAGAATAGGGGAACAAGGAATAGGGAAAATATTCTCACGGAATTGTTATTGAGAATTGGGCTGAATATGTTCAAATCCTAAATTTTCATTTAAATATATTATTTTGTTATTGTTTTCAAAATATTTATATGTAAAAACTAAAAAATATTGTATTGTTAATATGCAAAAGAAATACAGGAGAAGGAATACATTTTTACGTTAGTCTTTACACTAAAATAAATGTAACAGCTTTCCCAGTCACAGTCAAACGTCGATATTTTGGGCGTATTTTCTCTCGCAGCGACAATCGTTGCATGATATGCTCGTATTCTGGGCCGACACTTTCCTTATTTTTTATTTTTGTTATTACCATTATTAGAGTTTTTTCATGAAACCCCATTTATAGACTCATCCATACTGATTAAAAAAAAGAGAAAATGCTAATCTCTCAGTAGCTGAGAAAAATGTTAAATTCGATTTTTTATGTCAATTAATTAGTAAATTGATTTTTTTACTGTTAATAATTATAGTTTCCGTGTTACTTATAATAATTTAAGCTTCGAATTCGTCAATTTATCTTTGGTTTTCCAAAAAATGGTCCACTTTCTGATAGCAGCCAAAACTTAATTAACAAGTAGGCTGAGTCCATTCTTAATTTAGGTTGCTAATAGCAATTTCCGAGAAAATCCTCGAACAATTTCAACAGAATGCTATCGTATCAAATAGTATCCGTACGATTGGTAGCAATAATAATCCTTCAAACCATGTGGGAAAGTGACCTATCACAGTACACGTCACATGACCGGTTCATTGTGTTAGGGCCCTGTCACGGGACCGAATTTTTTATATGACATGGGTTTGTATTAGGTGGGGACAATTACCCTCTGTGACATGTCGCAGAACCGCTGTAACAGAACATGTCACACAACTAACCTCAAAAAACATCTGCTAGCGCTTTGAGCAGCTAATAAACACGAACTATAACGAATTTTGGAAAAAGAAAAGTTACGCAAACTGCATATTTACTAGGAGAATGTTTATACAAAGTTTTACTAAAACCAGAAGAGGTAAAGTTGAAATTGTCATTTACTTGTGCTCATTATTTTTAAAATGTTCCAGGTACAAAAAAATAAGACTGAACATATCTATACACAATCATTTAATTGCACTACTCTACACATTTAAAATTTTTTTCAGAACCTGTCTTTGAAATACATATTTTTAATGGACTTAGGTACGCTGAATTCAACTATGTAAACAAAATGTTTTTCTTATTTGAAATTTTTGGAATATCGCGAGTGTTATATTTACATCAATTAACCTATTTTTCGTATATTTTGCTTAATTTTTCGAAAATTAACCGCAAAATCATAAATTATTTTAACAATATAAATCTTCACAAAATTATATTTTATTTGAGTGTGATCTTGTCGGTGTTTGTTTAAGTATATCTTACATTCTCAATATTATTACAGTAACTACATGTAGGTTATTCGAGTAGTAAACTGTAGCAGTTGTTTTAACTGTTATGGTAGTAATTTTTCTATGAGAAAATGGAAATCGACTATTTTAGACAGTATTTTCAAAAAAATAACTAACCAAATATACTGTGCTCTTGTAACAGTTATTTTAAGTAGTTACTTTAGTATTTTAATAAACAACTACCAAAACAGTAGTTTTGCAGTAAACAGTTAATTTTTGTTAGTTCTCGTTAAGTTTATATTTGTTATTATTGATATGTTCATAGAAAACTTCATTGTATTTCCAATGCACTTGAAAAAATGACGACTTACATTTCAGTAAATTCAACTAACATTGTCATCTGCTTTTTACTGTTCAGAAATTGCAGTAAAAATTAACCACATATGTAGTATAAAAGAAACAAACATTTATTTTTATTTTTTTAAATAAAAAAAAAACTAATGTATAAAATGAAAGTAAAATCATAATAGAGTAATATGATGTGGGTTGTTTTCTTAAATGAACTACAATTGTAGTCAAAACTGAAATTTCTTCTACGAATGACTGTTTTTTCATGTAAAAATAAAGATATTGTATTACAATTCAAACAACTATTATTTTGCGCGACGTCGCCATATAATAGTAATGAGATTTGTAATGACATTTGTAAGTACTTGACATTACCAAATGTACTTGTATAACCACTTATATGGTAATGCTTTTCTACACTGGGGAATTGATATTTTTACAATACAATGCGAACGGCCTTCATAATTGTGTTTTTTTTTTATAATTATCAACCTACGCATTAATTACTAAAAATTTATTAAGCACACTAATTTTAATTTGCGTAAAGTTTTATATATACCCCACAAAGAGAAAAATGTTGCGACAAAATTTTAGATGCAACAACCAAAATATTCAGTAATCACATTTGAATACGGTTGTAATAACCGAATTTATTGCATACATGGGACTAATGAATTAAGTGAAATAATGAAATGATGATTTCATTACCATTACTTTGCAATCAATGGTAATGAAATTATTTTCTTTTTTAATTGATTCATTAAAATGGTTTTAAATTTCATTGCCATTTTTTTTTTTTAAAGAGAAGCAACACTCAGGAAATTCTTCCTATTAATTAATGTGTTGCTTTCTTTGGAAAGGGGATAGTGGAGAGATGAAAGGTGGTGAAAGATGAAGGGCTTCAAACATGGCAACACTGTAATTGCGCGAGATGATAAGTCTTAGAACAGTTGTTGCTCGCCACCTGATGTAGAGTTGGCGAATTTATTGAAGCTTTTTGTTTTATAGCCCTGATTCATTATTTTACTTCGGTGGGGTTAAGTGCTATGGGAACACCGAAGGTGGGCGCAGCGATACATATAAGTGATAGAAAACTCATACATATTATTTTTCTAAATTGATGTTGTCGTCACCGGTAATCGAACCCCGGACCATCTGTGTAACAGTCCAACGCGCCAGCCATTACACCACAACGCCCACAACGCTCCTCAGGAGTATTAATTAATCTGGGAAAGTTCCTGAGGGATTAATTTTTATAATAGAATGGAACATTGGACCAATGGAACGTTATGGAATGGAATGGGGAACGATTATTACATGAAATTACAACTGTAAACACTCTGCTAATAGAATGGAACATTGGTCCAAAATGGATCGATGTGGAATGGAATTTTGTTCAACAGGAGTATTAATACACACTACTAATATAAATAGGCTAGGCCCGGAAAAGTTTCTAAGAATTCCATTTTTTACAAAGAGGCCACAGGGTGATTTTTACTTTTTATCTTTAATATAAATTTAGATACTCCGATAAAACAAAGTTCGTTCCCAGGCGCTACGAAGTAACCCCCAATGAAATAACCCCCAACGGCCAAAAATGAAATAACCCCCAAAAAAATTGTGTAAAATTGTTTGGGGGTTTTTTCATTTTTTTTGGGGATTATTTCATCTTACGGTTTGGAGATTATTTCATTATGAAGCAACCCCCAATGAAATAAAGCCCAAAATTTAAATTCTTTGGAGATTATTTCATATGCAATTATTTTGGGGGTTATTTCATATTTTTTGGGGGATATTTCATTTTGCTAAAAGTGATTTTTTTTTAATATTTGTTAGTTTTTCTGCATGGGACGCGGCAGGTGGCTTCGCTGAATAAAGTTTCCCTGCGCGCGTCACACTAGGGAAGATAATGAGACGCGCGCAGGAAAACTGTATTCAGCGAAGCCACCTGCCGCGTCCTATGGAGGAGAAAACCCCTAAGATCGGCCGCAGGCCGCCACGCAGAAAAACTGAACCGTGTAACAAAATAATCAAAAATATGAAAACAAAAAATAAAAAAATTTGGGACATATTTCATTTCTTTGGAGCTTATTTCATTGGGGGTTATTTCATTTGGGAGTTATTTCATTACGAAACAACCCCCAAATTTTGGGTGTTATTTCATTTTCACCTTTGGGGAATTTAATTTTTTTTTGACTACAATTGCTGTCGTCTTTACCAACATAATTTCCTAAGTGTTGTTATATACATCGAGATTATTTTTATATTATTTTTATTTATTTCTAATGAAATAAAGCAAATTAGCTAGGTTGGTACATGTATTTCGATCTAGCTAAATATCTAATCAGAACTCGTAGTTTTAGAATAGGCAGAGCTATAACAAAAAACCTATTAATCATTAATTTTGCTCAATTCTTGTCTTCTTAGAAATCAAACACGTGGCTAGGGTCTTTTCCTAACAAGCATCATGACGTTGCTAAACTTTAAAGACCAAAAATGTTCTATTTATATAAAAAAAATTTAGTTTTACTCTGGCTCAAGTAATATTTTTTAAAGTTTTTTTGTTTTTATATACATCGAGATTATTTTTATGTTATTTTTATTTATTTATAACGAGCTTTTAACCTCCTTATATTTACAATAAAGCTAATTATATATAACGTATGCGGAATTGCAACAAAATGTAATATGTTGTAGTTTTTTCTAAAACTAACGTAAATTATATTTCACTTTAAAAAAAAAAAACAATACATACTATTAATTTAATGTAAAAAAAAAATTGGTCCCATCCGATCCGCTTTGCGGCAGTTTTGGGGAACTTTTTCCATAGCTGTTGAAAATATCGATGTTGGCATTTTGAGGAGTTCCTTTTTAATTTTTTCGATCAGATTTTCTGTATTTTTCGGTCTTATGCATCCAGCATAAACTCTTCGCTTTAAATTAGCCCAAAAATCTTCGATTGGACGTAGTTGAGGGACATTTGGTGGGTTTTCCTCTCTATGAACATATGGTATATGAAGTGTGTCCATAGCTTTTACGGTTTTTCGAGCGTAATGGCTAGATGCTAAGTCTGGCCAGAAGATCACATTTAGGCCTCGATGCATCTTTTCTATGAAATCCTTCACTTTTGGCAAACAGTGCTCAATATATCGTTCAGAATTGACGGCCAATCCAAATTCAAAAAACACTGGTTCCGACGTCCCTTGCGGACTAATTGCAAGCCATAGTAAAACTTTTTTAGGGAACTTTGTATGCTCCAAATATTTTACTTTGTTATCAGTACGTTTCTTTCCTTCGAAAAAGTGCCTTCCCTGCCATTCATTGCTATCTAGCGTAAAATATGACTCATCATCCATGAAGCATCCATGATGATTATTGAAAAAATTACAAATTGTTTCTCGACGTTGTTCTTCTTTTGTCGACATTTTAAAATAATTAAATGTCAATTTATTGATAAAATTGTCAAATCAACATGAGAAAACATGTGTTTATTCAAATATAACGGTAAAAAATTAATAGCTTTAGTACTTTTTTTCCAGCGTTGAAAAATTTGTTGCAATTTTTTTCCGCATACGTTATTAGCTAGGTTGCTACTAGTATTTCGATCTGGCTAAAGATCTTATCAGAACCCGATGTTTCGTTACCTGTAGTTAATGTTCCAATTCCACTCGTTCCCCATTTTATACCGTTTTTCATATTTAGTTTTTAAATTCCACTTATTCTCCGTTCCATTAAATTTCCTTCCCAATATGAAGCACACCAATTTTGCGCGATTATTTTTACTTTCCAACCCTGTTTCCAACCCAGGATTTTATTGTTAACAAATGTTTTTTTTAAATTGTAATTGATTTGTGATTTTATTATCATTAATTTTTTTAATGGAAGATATTTCATTATCATTAAATGATAATGGAATTTTTTTAATTTTCATTATTATCAACTAGAGGTAATGAAATTTCAATGGTAATGAACAATCCCCATGAATGAATTATTGTATGTAGCCACCGAAATACATTTTTTTTTAAATTCGGTTGTAAATTTTTATTTTCTGTGTGCCCAACTAAAACTTTTTAAATAATAAAAGTTTGCAAATGAAAAGAAAATTGAATTGAAAATTGTTTTAAACAGAAATAAATGACCTTTGCAAAAGTTCAGCACTATAATCTCTTTTGTTTTCCAGACAAGGGATTTACATAATTTATGAATCTCTGTATTGTTAGAAAATAAATTATGACAAAAAAACATGACAAATGTCAATTCATAATAAAAAATAAAAACTATTATTATGGTAATTAAAAACAAATAAAAATTCATTATTATAATTTTTAGTTAATTTCAATTTAAGAGTTTCAAGTGTTAAAGGACACTTGTTGGCTCCATCATAGTTATTTTAGATAAATTTAGAATATCTATGTTTTTTTTTTTGAACTTTGTCTAAAATTGTTTGAAAACTGTCATATGCGAATTTAATTGTTAATTTTTTGTTTGATTCTCAAATGAGTGTAACTAAACTTTAGTAAATATTTAATGTTTTTTCTATCCGTCATGCACCAGAAATTGTGTGTGTGCGGTTGGGTCGTTCATGGCTCTTTAGATTGAACATTCACTTCATTCATTCTGTGGAGGTAACACTTCTTAACTTGCATTTGTTTAAATTACATTTAACAACACATTGTACACTGAGAGAATTATCTGCTTCATATCAATGAATTTTTGTATTCGATCTATGAAATGTCACTGGAATTTGTCTATTGAAACTTTTCATTAAATTAATGCAGTTTTTCATCAAGTTTAATGAAAAAGCTTGATATAATTTTTATTAAAAATAAAAATTATGTTTTTTCGACCTTTAATTGTGTATTGAAAATGAAAATTATTGAAATTCGAGGTCATACTCTATTTCTTTATTAGGATATTGTCCTAACAAATAATCTATAAAGTTTTTGTTTTCAATTTATGCAGGATTGTGTTGACAGATCTATTTCGGTTCCAGGTTCCGATATTCAGAACACGTTTTAAAAGAAGTGGCAACCTGGGAACCTGGAAAATTCCCGAAATAGATCTATCAACACTAGGGCGGGTCGATTTAAAAATCGCTCAACTTACAAGGAAAATCGTATTCTAGGGATCAAAATAAGAAACTTTGCCGAAGGAACCATACCTCTAAAATATAATGAATTTCCCGACTTTTGACCCGCAGGGTCAAATTTTGAAAAATCCCACTTTAACTCATTTAGAGTGCCCCAATCGAATCCAACCCAATCATATAATTTATACATTCATCTGCTAGAGCGTCTTTCGGAGAAGAAATAGAGACCCTAATCTTGGAAAGACTCCTCCTACTTTCTGAAATATCTCTATCCCGAGATTTGTACATTTTGCTATAAAAACACGGATAAAAGGCCCTCTTTCAACTTAAATTTTAACCCCTTAACGGTCACCTAGAATTATGATTTATGCATTAATCTGCTAGCGCGTCTCCCGGAGAAAAGTAGCTCCGATCTTGGAGAGATTCCTCCTACTTTCTGAAATATCAAAGTGGGCTTTTTCAAAATTTCACCTACGGGTCAAAAGTCGGGACATCAGAATTCGTTTTAGAGGTATGGTTCCTTTGGCAAAGTTTCTTATTTTGATCCCTAGAATACGATTTTCCTTGTACATTGAGCGATTTTTTTGCCTCCCTACAAATCGACCCGCCCTAATCAACACATTCCTTAAAAAATTGAAAACAGAAACTATATAGATTACTTGTTAGGACAATATCCTAATAAAGAAATTTAGAGTATGGCCTCGAATTTGAATAATTTTCATTTTCGTTTAATGAAAAATTTTATTTTATTTATTAAAAATTTCATACAAAAATTTTCATTAATACTATGAAGATTTTTCATAAAGTTTAAGCAATTTTTTATTTCTATTGTGAAGGAAACTTTATTAGTTTAGTGAAAATATTTCATTAAAACTCGTCCGTGAAATTCTCTCTGTGTAGCATGTATATTTATTTTAAATGTGTGTACCCTAAAAAGTTATAATATGTAAATTTAAATTAGTTTGAGCTCTTGTTTAATGTTAAGTTTACAAGAAGATTTAACGTATTTACAAAACAGTTAACATATTATAGTACTAAGTTTGTGTTAATTTCGTTTGATAACAAGGTTTACGTTAATACTTAACCTTAGTGGAGGTCAAATGTAATGACACTTTTGTATTACAAGAAATATCCCATAAACTTTTGTATTACAAGAAATATTGCCTAAAATTTTCGATTTGCTTAATTTATTAATGGCATGTCATAGATCCGCTCGGAATTTTCCAGATATAATCATGCTTCATTAAGAATTTTGTGTAATTTTGTTTGTCTTAAAGCGCCCTCTAGTGGCAATATAGGCAACCAAACTTGAAATTTTGACTGCATACAAATATTAGACGGCTGAAGATATTTTAACAATTTTAGTTTTTTATAATTTTGTTACCAAATCTTTATTCAAAAATATATAAAAAAATATTTTTTTTAACATTACCGATTTTTTAAATTCTTTGCAAAAAGATCGTGGTTTTTTTACCATTTTTGAAAATTGTCATATTTCAACCCTGGCGATATGATTTTTTTATGTTTAGAAGTATATTCATAAAAACCATCCATTATTTATGTTTTGGGTGAAAACGGAATAAATTTTGGAATATTTTAGACTTTGTGTATTTGAAAATGTCATCGTTCGATAGGTCAGATTTTCAAAAAGGACGCCCTATGAGCTCATTTTTTGTATAATATGTAAATACACTGATAGAAATCAACCTGATTTTATGAAATGGCCAACTTATGGTTGATTTGGCCAACTTATGGTTGATTTGGAGACATTTGTCTTATATTTATCGATTATCTGATTGAGACTCTTAATTGAGTCGCTGGCACAGTTGTTTCACACCCCGGTCCCGATCAGAAAGCTTTTTTTTTCGTTCCGCCTGTTTTATTATTACCATAAGCACTCGGATTATTTCCAAAATTTGTGATAACCACATGTGCACGGTTAATTTCTCTAACAATTTCCTGAAAACTTAAGCCTCTTGTCTTAATTTGCTATATATCTATATTTAGCGTTATATGTAATTATAGTTATGAAACAATAACAAAATATTGTTACACTATTTTTCTCTTAACCCTTTCATTACCGACTTTTTGTTTGTTGATATATTTCTATTTTGACTTCAAATTCTTGTTATTAGTCCTTAAATGAAACAAAAAGGTTTACATACATATATGCTCCCACCCCCTCCTACAAACCAAAAACTGAGTCCGAAAATCGAATTTTTGAAACTTCTTAGAACATTTTTACCACTAAAACATTTTAATATCCAAAAATGCTTTGTTCGATTATATACTTGTCATTAGATGAAGCTACTTGCCAAATTCTAGCTTTATTGTTTTAGGAGATACACCGGAGATAATAGCTGATTAAAAAAATTGGGCTTTGGTAACAAATATCGCGACTATATTGCCCTGATAAACAGTTTATGTATATAATCCCAGCAAAAAATAGTGCTTTATTTAATTGCCGAGCGCTTTCGAAACAATTCCAGAAGACATGCTTTTTGTTCGTAATGTCCCTCTTGGTATGTCTCTTTGAAGCAGGTGAAAAGCGCTTTCATGTGCTCTTACATAAAGAGAGTTCCTTGGCCGAATTTTAATGAAATTTTTTCACTAAACTAATGAATGTTTCTTCACAATATGAATGAAAAATTTCTTTAACTTCATAAAAAAGCTTCATAGATTTAATGAAACTATTTTTAATGAAATTTTTACATTAGGCTTATGACATTTTTAATAAATAATATAAAATTTTTCATTAAATTTTATGAAAAATTGCATTAATTTAATGAAAAGTTTAAATGGACGTGTTCCAGTGACAATTCATAGATTTTATGCGAAAATTCATTGATATCATGCAGATAATTATCTCAGTGTAGAAGCAATTAATTCATGCCTTCGTAGGCAATAAAAAGCGCTTGTATTGTGTGTTAACAAAATTAATACTTAAATTTATGCATTCTTTACTGCTTCATTGTATGCATTATTCACTGCTTCAAGAAAGGCATTTAGGGAAGCATAACAGAATGCCTTCCCTAATTGCTTTATTGTATGCAAGGCGGTTAAGCTCTATTTTGAAATCCTACAAATGTAGTTACTGCTTACAAATTCGAGGTTATTTTTTGCGGGGATGATTTTTATTCAATGACAAAAAGATATTTAAAAACAAAATGTAAAGCTTTATTGCATTACCAAAAATGAGTACACTGTAGTGTACAAGTGTAGTGAAAGGGTTAAATCAATTAGGTAATCTCTTAAATTTTACACAATCAGAGATCAGTTATCACACTCTTAAAATCAGTTTAAAAAAATGTTTGTAATTATAGTTAACCAACGCAGTGTATTTACAAATATTCGTTGCTGATTTTATTTTAATAATTTTTTAAGCCCGAGTTGCTAAAATAAGCAAAAATTTTTACTATTTTTTCATAGTTGAGAGCAAAGTTCTTTCAAGCTGAGCATTTATATAGTCAAATTGTGTTTTCTTTTCTGGATCCATTTCATTTCAAACATTTCACCCTCGCCTCATTAAAATGCTTAATTTTTACAATCAGAATAGAACATAATTTTATCACATATTGCATTTTGTTTTTGTTTTTTTTTTTTATTAATTAATAATCATATAATTACAAATTATATACTATTACCCTAACCGAGCACTAGCTACTATGGCCTTCGGCGCGTTGTAGCGAAAACAGACCAGTCCCTTTGGTGGGAATCGAACCCACGACCCCCTCACTGATAAGCCAGCACGCTACCAACTAGCCTACCGGGGCGCACCATTTTGTTTTTAAATGTGCATAAATGTATACAATATTGTTATGGCAGGCCGGGTCGAATCTCTGCCAACGTGAATGAATTTTTATAAAATATTTTTTTAATAACTATTTTTTTTTTAATTATTTAAAAAATTTGGAATTGGCTTCATATTTTTTTTTTTTATTTAATAATTGTTTGATGTGCAAGATCCACCTCTGGTGGATATTCAATACACTTTTTTTGTTTTTCTCTCCTTTTTATATTTTGTTTAGTTTGTAAACAAAACAGGGGAAGTAAACTAGGCGGTACTTTGCCTTTTTTACAAGTTTGTTATAATTTTTATTAAAAATAAAAATTATGTTTTTTTCGACCTTTAATTGTGCAATGAAAATGAAAATTATTCAAGTTCGAGGCCATACTCTATATTTCTTTATTAGGATATTGTCATAATTTTTATCATAATTTTGTTTTATTTACGAATTTTGGGTTAAAAAATTGAAGGGCTTATTGTTAAAACTTGATAAGCATTATTTTATTTAAAAGTTTGTTTTTGCCTTTAAAGGTTAAAAAGATGCAAAAATATGACTTTTTCAGGACTGTTATACTCTAGGTACTTCCAATAAGTGTTTAAGCAAGACTTATATTAAATATAATCAATGCATGTCTTGAAAACAGCGAAAATCAATAAAACAATAAATGTGGCTTAACAAGTTATTACAATAAGCCCTTGAATTAAGCCCACAAAAAAATAACACAAAATAAAAATAAAACTAAATTATAATAAAAAAAAAAAAAATAAAAAAAATAGTGGTCCAATGACGGTTTCAAACTGGGACCTTCTGTATCAGAAGCCAGTACACTATCCCTCGGCTACGCATGTGAGAATTTTCTCGCAAACATCTCTGCAATATATGCACATGAGATTGATAAAACGAAAAAAAAACAGCGCAAACATTTTAGAAAAAACCCCGGTACATTCTCCGAGTGTGAACCTTATTTAAGTGTAATGGTTAGCGCGTTGGACTGTTACACAGATAGTCCCAGGTTAGATTCCCGTCGACGACAACAACAATTTCGAAAAATAATATATATGAGTTTTCTATCCCTCATATGTATCGCAGCGCCCGCCTTCAGTGATCCCATAGCACTTAACCCCACCGAAGTAAAATAATAAATCAGGGCTGTGAATTAAAAAGCTTTAATAAGTTCGCCAATTCTCCATCAGGTGGCGAACAACAACTGTTCTAAGACTTATCATCTCGCGCAATTAGAGTGTTGCCATGTTAGAAGCCCTTCATCTTTCCCCACATTAATTAATAGGAAGAATTTACTGAGTGTTGCTTCTCATTAAAAAAAAAAAAATTATGCTAAATCTTAGTAAAGATTACTAATTTTTCTTACTACATTCACTTTACTAATAATTACATACAGGTTTAGGTAAAATTAGCTAAGCGATTTGTTGGCTTAAAAAAAATAGTTAATTTTTAATAAAAATGATTTATCTAACTTACCATTTCTTGCCGACACCAATTGATTATCCACAGTTAAACTGGTAATCCTTTGTATCAAAAAACTTATACATATTATGGTCCATAGTATATGATGGCAATTTATTAATTTCCAACGTATCATATTGTACAATTGTGTTTAAATGAATACTTTTTATTTCCTGGAGTACTTTTTAGTATTGTATAAAGATTTTTACTTTTCTCAAGATATTTAACACTTTTTTTAAAAAAATTCTATATTACAAAAAAACAACCGTAGCCGATGAAATGCAAGTTCATAATGATTAAATTTTATTATAAATAATTTTGAACTTTTTTTTTTCAAATTATTCTGAATATTTTTTTTTTTTTTGGCAAATCCGTTTACACACTTCCGTTAAACTTAAATAAATGTGAAAAACACTTCTAACACCTTTTCACCTTAATATTTTTAAACATCATCACACACAGGCAAGCAAAAAAAAAAAAAAATAATTATTTTAAACATTAAAAATTTCACTATTTTAAAAATAATTCCCAAGACACCACAAAATCATTCTTTAAGAACAAACTAATTTCAAAAGAAAGAACTTTAAAATAATAAACAATAGCTGTAGACACAAACAAGAACTGAATAGAAATGCTCTAGTGATTTTTGGTTTCAATTCAAACTAAACTCAAGTTAACAAAAAAAAAAAAAAAAATATAGCAAATTTTTAACAAAGTTTATTCATTTCACCTCCCTCTTTAGCAGATCTCCCGCTAAGTTTTAATTAAAAAAAATGTAGACTTATTTGTGTGCTTTTGTTAAACTTCTAACTTTTAAATAGATTTTGTATGAAATAGCAAAAAAAGTCAGTCAATAACCTATTCGGCCAAGCAGATAAATTGCAAAAACAACAAACATTCATTAAGTATGTACAATAACTATTATGTATGTATCTAAACAAAAGATTAAGATACATTTAAAATATACATAGTTGGAAACCTAACCAAATATGTAAATTAGGCTGGCAGTTAATTCTAAGGGAAAAGGTATTTCGTCAAAAGTGAAGGGAATCGAAATATATTTTGCATTTTTTTTATACACTGATAGAATTGTCTGCATGATATGAATTAATTTTTGCGTTAGAAATGTCACTGGAACTAATTCATTGCAACTTTTCATTAAATTAATGCAGTTTTTCAAAAAATTTAATGAATAATTTCATTTCAGTTATTAAATATTTCACACGAATAATTAGAAAATTTCATTAAAAATAGTTTCATTAAAACTGTGAAGCTTTTTCACAAAGTTGAAAAATATTTTCATTTATATTGTGAAGAAAACTTCAATTTTTTTTTTTTATAAAAAAAGTTTTTATTAAGAATTAAATATAGAAAAACAAGTTATATTTAAATAATATAAAGTGATATTTTACAACAAAATTAATATTTCCAGAGGTTTTGTTAATTAGTTTTTTTTTTTGTTTATTTTCACATTTGCAAAGCATTTGTTTTACCATTTTACCCGAACAAAAAGTACGGGTAACTTCTGGCAAAAAGAGAAACAAATTACTCTCTCATCACGCTCTCATTTATACAATTTTTGACAATAAAAAGGTTTTTTTGTGAGATTGGGTTCCCGCGGTTTCCGCGGTAACATAAGTCGAACACACCTAATTTTAGCTAGAAATTTTTGACAAATGGTTTGTTTTTGATACTCTAATATGTTTTGAGAGCTATTATGCTACTCCGTTTAACTCTTTATAGCTTTTCCACGTTGGCGTTCCAAGCAATCGAAACATTTTTTGCAAAATTACTAAAATTGTTAAAAACGTCAGAAAAGACCTTAACTTTAATAAGAAATTTAAACTTTTCAGGCACCATGGATGATACCCTACATTCATGGAACACCTAGTAAAATTTTCCGGAAACAATTTGGCGTTTAAATCTTGTATAGGTTCCTGCTATATTTTCTTTCAAGCAATCGAACCCATTTTTTTTTTGCAAAACTATCCCAAAATTTCATAATTTGTTTGCAAAAATTTATTCTTGTTAGTCCCGATCTCAACAATGTATATATTATTCTCTTAGCAAATTTTACGGAAAACAATTAATCCTTTAAATCTAGTCAATAATAATACTAGATTTTTCACAATGGCGTTCCAAGCAATCGAGCTATTTTTTCGCAAAATTACCAGAAACGGCTAAAAATGTCGACACTTTAATACAAACATTTACACTTCTCGGGAACAGCTCCTTATAATACATGAAATAACCAGTAAATTTTCCTAATAATAATTTGGCGGTTGTATATTGTCAAGAATCCCCATAAATTTTCCGCAATAACATTCCAAACACATTAAAAAAATAAATTTTTACATTTATTGTTTTATGGTTTTTCGCTGTATTCTGGACTACCATTGATTAATATTTGATAGAAGTCAAGCTTAACTAAACTCTTCTTACAAGTACCTAGTGTATAAACGTCCTGCCAAATTCATATTTTTGCATTTTTTAACCTTTAAAAGGTGAAAACAAACTAAAAATAAAATGTGGCTTATCATGTTTTTACAATAAAGCCATTAATGAGCCACATTTTGACCACTTGGTGGAAGTTGCTGTATGCTCTCAAAAATAATGATAAAGGGCGTCATTTTACATACATTGGTCAAATTTCAACACCCTTTTACCTCAGAAAAAAAAAACCATTTCTTATACTTATAGATTTTAGCAATAGGTTTTAAAATTAAATGAAATAAGTGCAGAAGTGTTGGTTACCAAATAAAAAGTAAATCAAGTTAAAAAAATAAATGGAAAAAATTAAAAACTAAATTTACATAAATTTATTAAAAACGCTATAACTTCATGGATTTAAAAAACAGCTTTATCAAGTTTCATATTGTTTGAAAGATATTTAGAATACATTTCATTTGATGTATAAACCATTAATATTGGTTGGATCAATCAAAAGTTATTCATCTTGTTTAGCTTTTTTGAAATTTGGATTACTTTTCATGCAAATTTAGGACATTTTGACCTTATGAGGTTTATTATATTTTGCAACTCTTGCATTATGTATAGTCTTTTTCAAAACTAAACATTACAAACATAGTTAATTTTGACCCATTTCGGCTACATATTCGATCGCGTCGCAACTTCTTACCATCGTCGTAGGTTGTTTTAATTTGGCCAATGTATGTAAAATTACGAGCTTTATCATAATTTCATCATTCATCATTTTGAGAACACCCAGAAAATTCCACCAAGTGGTCAAAATAGTGCCAGGTAGTCAAGAAAAAATTATAAAATCGCTAGCAATAATGGTAAACAAAATTTGTTTGGTAGTCTTTTTCATAAACACGAAAAATATTAAAAAAAATCATCACTGATTCCAAACCTTATTCAAACCATAAATATATAGATTATATCTTGTTTAAAATATAAATATTTACATATGTAAATAATGCCAAAGTTATGGTTAAATGAACAATATCACAATTTAAAATATCAAACTCCAACAATTTTAGTTTGATATAAAAATGTTTTATTGTTAGGCATATAACGTAAAAACCATACGTCAGTCTGGTAATGTTGTGAAATAGAGACGGAGGAGATTAAAAAATAAACAAAAAAATCTAAAAATAGAATATTTGTGTTTGTTAGTGTTGGTCACTTCTAATATACAATAACAGAAAATCTAATAGGAAAGAAAACTGCAATTTAACTGCACTTCATTCGAGGCCATACTTGGGTGTGATCGATAAACAGTCATGACTTGGTATTGTTACGTTTTTAATGTAATAAGAAGCGCAGGTTTGATTCCTACAGCCGCAGGTTGTTGAAAAATGTATCATATAGAGGCAATCTGACAATTATAAGACAAAACATAATAATACAATTTAATTGGAAAATCACTGATGACGCCTGTCCATTAAAAGACAGAAACTAGTCTAGTCTGAGTAAAAAATTAATAGTGTTTATAATTTTTAGAGAAAAAAGGTTTATTCTTCTTCTTAACCTCAACCTTTCTAAATATAAATTTTAGTTTAACTGTATGTTGAATTTAAATTCTCTGGATTGAATCGCATCAAATTATTTCAAACTCAATGTAACATAATCCATTTATATGCAATACGAGTCACCATTTTTCGGATCAAATTGTATTTCACTGAGATATAAGGCTATATAAAATTTGATAAATTTTGTTGTTACATCGTATTATTTTTTTTTTAAGGGACATGACATTGACCGTTTTTTGATATCGACTTTTTTATAATTTTGTATTTTAGTAAATATTCTGAAGATTCTAAGAAAAAAAATTTCATGGAAAAATTCCTACGGGTTCAAAAGTAACAGCCGGATTAGTGAGAGCGCATTTTTAATTTTCGCGCTACCTACGTACGGCATATGTTTTGCCCTACAGGTAGTGACAGTTGGTGTTATTGGCAGAAGGATCAACTGTTCTCCATAAACCGCCACTTCATGAAATAGTGCAAAAGGCAATCAAACCAGTTTACACGGCGTTGAGTAACGATGAATTGCTAAACAAGTGCTTGGGTGGATTCACGCAAAAGTCCAATGAAAGTTTGAATGCAAAAATTTGGCTCATTGCACCTAAGTATATGCCAGGCAGCAACAGAATTGTTAATATTGCAAGCTGCATGGCAGTGTCTACTTACAATGACGGCGCTTATAGTTATTTGCAAATGTTTCAACTACTTGGTATCACCATAGGAGCTACAGCATTGAATTTTTGAAAGGAAATGATGCAAATCGTTTGAAATACGCCAGAGTGAAGGCATATGAAGCTTCAAAAGAAGCCGAAATTGCTAAACGTTTGCAAAAAACTGTAAGAAACAGCACAACACAAGATAACGAAGGCATACAGTACGAAGCAGGGATGGCAGATTGATGGTAACTTTTTTTTTTCTTTGTTCACAAACTTTGAACGCGTTTATCTCGAAACCATGTTTTTCGTACTGGTTGCGGCACTAGCGGGTTAATTTTTTGACGAATTTTTTTTTTTTTATATTTTTTTAAACTTGATTCGCTATAGTATGACACGAGCTTTTTTTAATTTTTTTTTTCGATTTTTTATGAATTTTTAAAGTCAATATTTTTTTTTTTTGGAAAAAACATACTTTTAAATTTGGAACATCACCAAAAATTGAAAAAAAAAATTAAAAAAAGCTTATGTCATACGATAACCAATTTTGTTAAGATTTAAAAAAGTAATTTTTTTTCCAGATCGGACAATTTTTGCGACTCCCAGCGCTGCAACCACGAGGCCCCGTTTTTTTTTCTCTGCCGCCAGTTTGGAGCTCTATAAAACCATGTTGGAGTGAAAAATATATTTTTTTGACTTTTTTTTCTTGTAATTTCTTCAATTCTCTACAATAATTTTTGGAAAATATTTGTTTTTTGACCGAGTTACGAATTTTTAAAAAAAGGTCTGTTTTCTCTGCCGCGAATGTAATGTCCCCCCTTAATAGGGTAACTTCAGATTTAAAATTAAAATTTCTAAAGATAGATAAGGAATATGCAGTGTAATCAGAGTCGGGATTAATTAACTAGTTGGTGCTACCATTTAGAAACTTCTAAGCCAAAAAAAAAAAACTGCCACCCTAATTTACATATCACGATTATCAAAAAAAAAACCTTTTAAAACATATCACACACAAAAAAACCTAAAGTCTTCAAATGATTCATTTGTCAGCTTTTAATTTTAAACAGCTTCTGTTTTTTTTTTTCATTCGGTCTTTTATTTTCATCACGGGGTTATGGCTGAGGTTAAATATGATTTATCGTTTAAAATTATATCATAATAATATGTTTATTTAGCTTTAAAATGTCATTACCAACAATTGTTTTTTTTCTGCTATAAATTTGTGAGTAGAGTTTTTTTTTTAATTAAAATATTTTGTTGCCAAAAAAATAAAAATGTTTAAATAAATTTAGTACCAAAAAAAACCCTCAACAGAAATACTTGTTCATCAATCCGTAAATTTCTATTTAAAGCATTTGCTACTAATCCGTATTCTAAAGTAACTGATGATGTTAGAATTTGTATGAGGTTTTTTGTTATTAAATTATTTAAATAGAGTTTTAATTAATTATTTTAAATAATTTTTTATTACTGCTAAACTGATGTCATGGATTTTTTTTTTATGAATTTTAAGTTAAGATTAAATGACTCAGATGGGAGTACAAAGATAAGAAGAAATTTAAACCTTCTAAAAGTTAAACAGGTGGAAAACTACGCAGCCTGTCTTTAACAGGAAGTGTGTTATAAAGGGTCCGCCATCTAACGTTTTCGTGAATGGTAACAATTAGCTCATGTTTGATTTGACAGATAAATAGTTTCATCCTTCCGCTGGACGAATATGGTCCGGTTGTTCGTTATCTTGTAAAAAAAGTGAAAGAAACTGGCATCTCATCGATAAACCAAAGCGTGAAAAGCCAAAAACAGTGCGTACACCCGAGAATATTGCTGCTGTGGCAGAAAGTGTGCATGAAGCGCCATCAACATCAATTTACCGTCGTTCTCAACAATTGAACATTTCGGAGACATCATTGAGACGAATTTTGCATAAAGACCTTTGTATGACGCCATACAAAGTCCAATTGGTTCAGGAGTTCAAAAAAAAAATTTATTTGGCGACCCTTTATATCTTTCTGTGTCTAGCTAAGAATTTAAGACGATATCCTGAATTTTTTCTGTAGCCAAAGTAATAATTAAAGAAGGTTACTTTCTTTCGATTTTTTTCACGTTTCGAGAGTTTGAACTTCACAGAAATAAAAAAGTTGCACATTCCCTAATAAAAACGTATATATATATAATCATGCATTATTTTATATAAATGTATATGTTATTGCATGCTAATATATGTGAATACATATGTGTATGTATGTTTATATACAACATTTTTTTCTCTAATACGATGCCACATATAATTACATCTTCCCGAGTAAAAAAGTTTATATAAAATTATATATGGTGAAATATTTTCCGTAAATATAAAAGGATATAATTTGATCAGAAAATTGGTTCTATTAAATTGTATCACTTTCTGTCTAATTATATTTAAAAAGATACAATTTAATAAAAAACTATCCAATTCTATCCGTGTTTTGTCCCGATATAATTACATCTAATTATAATATACTTGATGCAATTAGATATATGTAATTAGATACAATTAGATACATAATAATCCAAATATATTTAAACTAAAAGATATTAAGTTACATATATTTGACCTCCATAAAACGGGTTCAAAACACAAAATGTATGATTGAAATTTGTAAATAACTTGAATTTTATTTATATCAAATTTTCGTTTTAAACGAAATTGTTAATTTTAATTTCATTTAAAAAAAAATGTTTGTCAATATTAAAATGGCCCAGTAAAATCGAAGTAACAGGTTGCAGAACAACTTTTACTTTATTATAATAGCTTATAATTTCTGTTTTACAACCAATTCTTTTTATATGGACTTTGTCCTATTTGTAATAGGTGCTTTAGAGAGAGAATGAGTGTATTTTCTAAAAATCATAACTACATTGTAAATTTTCAATTTTTTTTTAATCAGATTGCGCAGTTTCTGGTATTGAACCTTCGTCAGTGACCCTGTTTTTGAATTTTTTTGAATAATGTAATATTTGTTATATTTTTATTTGTTCGATTGCGTCTATATGAAATTTTCTGTGCAATCACTGACCGTGGTATAGATAAACTGATTTCTAATGCCACATGCACTCGCACTACACGTTATACAGAGCGCTTTAGCCCACTGATCTATCGTCAGGTCGAGCTTCGTTGTGATTAAAACTAGTTTTTTTTTATACACGGTGTTTTTGTTCTTGCATACATAATCTCAGAAGTACAACTCCAACAACACAACAGTTCTATGTTTTTTTCTTTTGAAACAGTTCTAGAACCAGTTATAGAACTGGTTCTGTGACAGTGAAACCTTACAAGATGACTCCCTGGTAAAAGAAGCTGTTATAGAACAGGTTCATAGGTACTCTGTCCTAAAATTTTTTTTTTGGATGGTTTGTTATTTGTAATGGAAATATATATATAGTAACATAGAAACTGACATGAAATTTTTTCAGTTTTGGACTATATATAAGTACACTCAGGGAACTTCTGCTTTAAAAATATGTAGTTGTTTGGGTTGTAATACAGTTTCATTACTTTTAATATAAATGTAAGTCATTTGTAGAACAAATAAAATTTTTAACTAACCTTGTAGTTCATTTAAAAAAACAACTCACATCAAATGACTGTTTTATGATTTTACATTCATTTTTTACAGTTGTTTTCTGTTATTTAAAAAAATAAAAAAAAAATTTTTTTGGTTTATTTTTTACTACCATGTGGTTCATTTTTACTACAATTGTTAGTCATTTTTTGAACATTAAAAAACAAATGGCAACGTTAGTTGAATTTAATGAAATGTAAGTCGTCCTTTTTTTAAATGAAAATTCATTTGTTTTTGACTACAATTGCTGTCGTGTTTACCAACATAATTTCCTAAGTGTATGTCTAAAATGACTGAAGACGTTTTTGATGTTTGTATTATATATAATTATTTATTATGTTATATATAATTTTATAAAAATTTAATCAAATTTCTCAACCATGTATTATCATATATAAAATTCAGATTAGTATTTTTTTTTATACATGATTGGATGATTTTTTTTGGTAAAACATTTTTAAATATTATTTTATATAAATACATATTGATACATATGCTATTTTATATGATCATATACTTTTATATTAAAGAATGTATCGTTATATATAATTTTTTATACACGGGTTATTACATATCGAAAAATATATAATCGTAGATCACATATACAATTATATATGGTTAATATAATTATGTACGAATACATGTATATATAGATATAACACGAATCAAAATTCATTTCATTTTGAATAACGCAATACCTTGACCTATTAATAGTTATATATCGTTTCACAGCAGAAAAATTTAGATCTTCTTTTGGATAAAACTATATATTGCATTAGGCTATATATTAGACTGTCCCGAATTTAAAAAAAATTGGGAATTTCGTTCTGGATAAAACCCAACGTTTTTTTTAGAGGTTACGTACTTATCCGGTAGCTATCCGTGTATTTTTTAAATTTTTCCACAAAGAAGAGTTTAAAAACTTGGCAATACTGACCATATTATGTTCAAAATATTTATACAATTTGCATAGATTCATTTTGGTCCACCACATCATCATTTAGTTTGAAACAAGTAATTTTTTTTTTTTTTTTTTATTTATTTAAAATTTAAGAACCAAGCCTATAAGGCCAAATATGGTTCAAATACTACTCCATTATCAAAAATTACAAAGCAAAAGAAAAAAAAGTATATTTATAAAAAAACAATTTCTTAAAACTAAAAAGTTATATAATTAACCTAAATACTAAAAACTAAAGGCCCTAACTAGCTTATAACAGAAATTTATATATAAGAAATTATAGTCAGTGATGGAAACCCTCGTAAAAGAACAGGGGGGGGGGGGGGGGTAAATTAATCAATTAAAGAGCATCAAAATGTTGTTTAAGTTTACGCTTAAAGGTGGTATCTGTGAATGCAAATAATTTTAAATCTATAGGAAGGATATTCCACACCCTAGTTATAGGTACATGAAAAGATCGTTCATATATAGATGAGGATATACGGTGACATATTATCTGAGGGTTTCTACTTGATCAGAAAATCTAAAATCATCTCTAATGTACTCAGGACAATTTCGCATAACGACTTTTCGAAAAAGTAACAAAATTCTCAATTTAATAAAATTCTCAAAAGAAAATCCAACAAAGTCCATTATAAAGGGAGACACATGATCCCTTAATCTCAGTTTATAAATATATCTAATAATTTTATTTAACCTTACCAAAACCTACTATGTAATATTTAATGAAATGTTAAGGAAATTTGGTAAGATTACGTGATTCAAATGGTGTACTGAATATTAAGGTCTACCATGTCCATGTTTCTCTATTTTAAAATGTTATTGTTCTTGGTAATTTTCTTCCAAATAGGGTAAAGTAGCCTAAGTTCGGTACCCCCTCCAATACTAGGAATGTTTTTACTTCAAACATGAATAAATAAGAATACACGCAGAGGAAAAATATGATTGAACATGATTCGGGACAATAAATTATCATATAATGATCCTAGCAATTATAAACATTATTCTGACCGATTATACTATGATTACTGAGGACAATTTTATCATCATCTAGAATCATAATATGATTATGAGAATCATATTATGATTGTAACGTGTTTCATCCATAACATGATTCTCTTAAACTATCATAACACGATGCTCCTTTTTCTGCGTGTAGCGACAGTTAAGTATTTAAAAAAGATTTAGTTTAAGTTAATGATTAAATTGGACTGAGGTAAGTATTGTGGCGTTCTTTTATCCATTTTCTTTAACAATTTTTTGAACTCTAGTGGGAGTCTTATTTTTAAGTGACATTTTTGTTGAATAGGCAAATTTAAAAAGGTAAGACAACCATGTTAATATACGTTGTCTTTTAACCATGCAAGTTTCTTAAGGTAGATGTTACTTAAAATATTGTTCTCAGTGAGGAAAATATAAAAGAATTTTGTTTTTCTTATTTTAAACGGTGGCGACATTAAAACCAAAAATGATAATAACTATTGATATATTTCCGACCATTGGAAACAATAAAAAAACTTGTTATATCTAAGTTTTTAATTGTAAAAACAAAATTTTATTAATCAAATTATATTAATATTCTCCTGAAGAAGTCACCCAATGTGGAGACGAAATATTGGAAATAAATAAATATTATTTATAAATAAAGGATCTTAAGCTCGTTTTAAACGAAAACGAATTAAATCAAAGATGATAAAAGAAAACTTAACGTTTTTAGATATTTTTACTAAAATTGTCTATAAATGTGGTACACATTTGTTAGTTATATGTTAGAAAAAGTATCTAATTTTACTACATTTGTAAGTTAGTTTTACTTCCACTTTTTTGTAGTTTCTTTGTAACAGTTAAAAACAACTGCATTTTTTAGTTAATTTAAATGATTTTTATATGAATTGCAGGTATTTGAACTCTAATTTTCAGTTGATTTTGCTGCATTTTTTGTAAAGTTTTAAAAATGCGGAAACTTTTTTTGTAAAAAAAATTTTATCTTTGATAATTCTTTTAGAAATATAAAAAAAAAATTAATATCGTTTATTTGTTTCGTACAAATTTTCTGCAGTGGTAAGTTAAAAAATCAAAATTTTTAAATTTGGAAAAAATCTCAATGATTTGTATATCGTTGGAAAGCTTAAAAATGTTTAATTTTGTATGACTTGCGTTTTAATCTATCTTTACCTGTTTGAGTTCTTAAGTAAAAGTAAATGTTTCTTTATTTTGTCACAATTTACTTTAACTATGAGAAAATGTTAACGACTTTGCCAAAAAAAAAAAAATAATAATATTTAATTTTGTGATTTTTTAAATTTTCTGAAGACAGTTTTTTTTCTATTTTTGTTTATTTTTAAGTTTATAAACACACGCACAACAAATTATAATAAAATTTTTGCTTCGTTAATTCTTAGACTGAATTTAGGCCAAGTATCTTAAACTTTTCTTTATGATAACTTCTGTTGTTGATTAAAAACAAATTTTAAAGTGAAAATAATTTCAAACAAATGACAATAAATAATAACGGGAATATATATTTTTGTTAACGAATGTGTATTATATTTTTTTTTTGCAATTAGCAAAAATTTAAACTTCCGCTCGAATTCATGTGTTCTATATAATTTTTTTTTTAATTTTAGAATTTGTCTTTTTTAATTTACTTTATTTGTTTATTTTAATTTTTTATTTATTTTTTTTTGTTGTTTAAATTAAGATTAAGTTTTTTGTTGTTGATGTTATAAAATTAAGGTGAAAGATTACACTTTCTATTTTTTTTTTTTTTTAGTTTTTGCTTTTTGTATTCAAATTTGAAATATTATAATTTTGTTTTAAGAGGTTTTTAGAAAATTTTTGTGATGTAAACTCGCATTTTATTTATTTATTTTTTGGTTGGTTTTGAAATTTTTGCATGCGATTCTTTTACCGTTTGTATGTTTACACTCAACAGTTTTAAATGTGAATAACTTTATGTGAAATAATTATAATAAAAAAAAGATTCTGAATAATGATTTAGTTGTATTTTTTGTGTGTGTTCCCTTTTGAGTTAAAAAATCAAATGAAATTATTCTTCTTTTTTTATATTTTAGTTTTTTCGAACATCATCATCATCATCATGATCAACATCATCGACTCTTTCTACATTGAGTCTATTTTAAATTTTGTTTTGTCTATAACTCCACAGCACAGTGGGACAATTGAAATTAATGTATTAACCTTATACAAATTACAATACAATATGAATTAAAAATCGTAAAATATGTACTAAAACTATTAAAAATATGCATTATTGATTTTTCAAAAATTTTTAACATTCCAAAGCAAAAAAAAAATATTTTATGAATTTTCGTATTATATCTTATAATATGTATTAGATCTAATCTGATAAAATCTGACAGACACTAACTATTAAAAATATGCATTAATTATTGGTTTTTCAACATTTTTAACATTCCCATGCAACAAAAATAGTTTGTGAATTTTCGTATTATATATAATAATATGCGAAAAATGTGAACATCTTATTGTATCATATTAGATCTAATCTGACACAATATGACCGGCACTAAAACTATTAAAAATATACCTTTATTACTGGTTTTTCAACATTTTTAACATTCCAAAGCAAAAAAAAATATATATTATGAATTTTCGTATTATATATATAATAATATGCGAAAAATGAGAACATCTAATTGTATCATATTAGATCTAATCTGAAACAATATGACCGGCACTAAAACTATTAAAAATATACCTTTATTACTGGGTTTTCAACATTTTTAACATTCCCATGCAAAAAAAAAATATTTTGTGAATTTTCGTATTATATATATAATAATATGTGAAAAATGAGAACATCTAATTGTATCATATTAGATCTAATCTCACACAATTTGACATTATTTTATACAATTATTATATCTAATTGTATAAAATAATGAAATCAATCGTATTCGAATGTTGTCTTCATCCAAATGTATCGAATTATATATAATGTGATACATTTACATTCAATTAGATACAATTGTATACAAGTATATGCAATTGTATGGGACATATGTTATCATAAAGGGTGTCACAAGAAGAGCGCAATTTTTAAATTTTAAATAAAACACAGATATTTAAAAAAAAAATCGTGAAACTTTATTATATCGTAAAGTAGACAGAATGATTTTATGTATGGAACAGTATATCGTGCAGATGGCCGCCGCGGCTTTGCTGGCATGCACGCGATCTTTTAATGAAATTTTCAATGACCGTTTTGCATGAATGCTGCGGTATTTCATTAATGCAGCGTCCAATTTCCTCTTTTAAGGCTTGAGTCGTCGTCGGCTTATTCGCGTAAACCATCGACTTCAAAAAACCCCAAAGAAAAAAATCTAATGGTGTTAAATCGCACGATCTAGGCGGGCCAATTCTGATCTCCAAAACGCGAAATAACACGACCGGGAATGACTGATGCAGCAATTGAATTGTTTCTCTGGCTGTATGACATGTGGCGCCGTCTTGTTGGAACCACATGCCCTCCACATTCATTTCTTCAATTCTAGGCAAGAAAAAACTGGTTATCATTTCACGATACACCAATTTGCTGAGCTCGGTGTCGAATTGAGGTGGATGGATTTTGAGCGACATCATCACGTACAGCTGCGACATTTTCGGTCGATCGACCTGGTCGATGGCGCGTTGTTGTCTTTACATCACTAACAGACCCAGTTTCGGCAAATTTATCCATTAATCTCTTTACAGTTGACTCTTTTGGAGCATTATTGTGACCCCAAATTGATCGCAATTTGCGAACTGTAGCCGCAAAACTTTCACCATTTGGTAAAACAATTTCACAATGAGAATGCGTTGTTCATTCGTGTAGCGCTCCATTTTTACTAACCTCGTACCTTCTACTAGCAAACAATAACAATTGCTCAAATGTCAAACAATGACACTTCGAATGTTGCCAGATTTAAAAATTGCGTTCTTCTTGGGACACCCTTTATATAGATCAATGTATAATTATATATTTTTACATATGGCACTTATGAAGTGTAATATAAAGAAAGATATAGATCAATGTATAATTATATATTTTTACATATTGCGTGTATGAAGTGTAATATAAAGAAAGATATAATTATATATTTGGGCAAAACTACACTTTATGGGGCGTTACTAAAAAAAAAAAATATATATTTCTGGAATTTTCTGAAGGCACCAGTAGAAACATATAAGTATGGGTACTCAAATGAAAAGAAATTTCATCAAGATTTAAAAAATTGTATTTTAAGTATATTTTAAGTACAAAAATTGGAGGAAATATTTTTTTAGTGTTTTTTTTTTTGGTTATTTTTGTAAAGTTTACTGCTCAAATAATGAATTTTACATGAAAATATGTCTTTTTAGTTGCTATCGTTGGCATTACAAAGGGATAACCGCGTGGAGGTGATAGTACAACATGTATTGGCTTAAGGGTTTTCTCCTCCAGTCCGTCCAAAGCCTGGCTACGCTGAGGAAAGTTTTTCTGCGCATGGAGTTTCTCCTATGTGATAGGCAGTTTAGTGGTTTCGCTGAAAATAATGTATTAGTATATGCAAACGTTTTTACTCGGACATGCTATATCCATCCGTGGTAATCATTTGCCTTTAATGGAGCAAAAATTATGATGCTTTTAAGTTTAAAGCAAATTAAAAGTTAAGGTATTATAATTACAGTTATTTCTTAGATTTAATTAAAGTTACAAGCAATTTACAGAACCCTTTGCATTAATTACATTTCAAAATATTTATTACACCACCAAAAAATTTAATATTTACACCTGGTATTTGGGCCATGTAAAAAAAAACGACACTCCAAAAAAATTTATGAAAATGTAATGCTATAAAGTGAGTAAAATTTTGTGTATAATTACAAAAAATGCGTAAATATACGTACAAAATGCTTAAATAAATAATTTACATATTTATGTATGTACAATTAAACACAAATGATAGTAATCTGCATGTTGGGAAACACTTTTTTAAATTTATAAACTTTTTATCTGCAAACAGTAGTCAATTTGGATTTTCAAAATAGAAAAACAAAAGAAAAAGAATTCAAAAATTTTATTTGTTTTGAAAATTAAAAACAACCAACGTATGTAAATTTTTGTTTGATAGCTATAACTAAAAGTGCAAAAAAAAAAAACTAAAAATAAACGTCAATGGACCAACAAATATTGTTTAAAAAGAATAGCTAATAACGAAATTCTGAAAAAAAAATCTTGATCCGGTGAAGCATGCGTTACATTTAAATGTATGTGCTTTTCCACTGTCAACATAAGATTTTAGTGTAATATTCTGTTAATATTTATAAATACAAATAAATTAAAAATTGTTTTTTATAAATTGCATAGACCGAAAATTTTGATTTTTTGCATATGAAAATATGTATGTGAATACGTAAATACTAAAAACTGTATTACGCACATTATGAGTAAATTTATACACATTATGTGTAATGAAAGATGTTGCTATACATTATTGTACACATTATGTGTATACCAATTTATACATATATAGTAAATTTACCCAGCTTATACACTGCTTTGCATAACTATAATTACAAACATTTTTTAAAACTTATAACTGTTTTTAAGATTGTGATAACCAGGGACCGGAAGTTCATGCAAATACATGTTCTTTTCCACAGAATATGGTAAACAAAATATCTTTGCGAATTAAAGAATTTGAGTTAATATGGAATCGATTTGTTAGTGCATATTTGTATTGCATATTTTGCTTAAAATGCCTGCTTTATTGCATATTTCACGGTTTTTCTTAAAAAGATCACTTTCAGTTATATTTTGTTAATTATTTTTTATTTTAAATTAATTATTTTTTATGTCTTTAAGTAATTTAATTAAAATCTAAAGTTTATTTGTATTAATGAAAAAATTTTCAATACAAGAAACTGCGCAGTCTGATTCAAAAAAAAAAATGAAAATTTGTAGTTATGATTTTTAGAAAAATACACTCATTCTTCTCTACCACGCCTTTCACAATAAAATTAAATAAAATTGCATATTAATTATAGTATTAATTGCAATTGCCTGAAAAAGACGTTAAAATTCAAACTCAAACAAAAATCAAACTTTGCTCTCTGGCAATTCTTCCCTAACTACTTAAGCGCCATCTATCGAATATACAAAGAATATATCATAGATATGGCATCACTTACAACATATGGGAAAACAGTGGACATTAGAGTGAGGTAAGTTTCTAAAAATAGAACTGCTGTGTTGTTGGAGTTGCACTTCTTAGATTATGTATGCAAGAACAAAAACACCGTGTGTTGAATAAAACTAGTTTTAATCACAACAAAACTCGACCTGATGATAGCTCAGAGGGTTAAGCGGTCTGTGTAACGTGTAGTGCGAGTGCATGTGGCATTAGAAATCAGTTTATCTATACCACGGTCAGTGATTGCACAGAAAATTTCATATAGACGCAATCGAACAAATAAAAACATAACAAATATTACATTATTCAAAAAAACAGGGTCACTGGCGAAGGTTCAATACCAGAAACTGCGCAGTCTGATTCAGAAACAATTGAAAATTTGCAATGTAGTTATGATTTTTAGAAAATACACTCATTCTTCTCTACCACGCTTTCACAATGAAAATGAAAATTATTCAAGCTCGAGGCCATACTCTATATATCTTTATTAGGATATTGTCCTAACAAATAATCTATTATAGTTTTTGTTTTCAAATTTATTAATTGACCACTTTCAGAAATGTGTTTTAAAATCTAAGATCTATAATTTTTGTTAGGACAATATCCTAATACAGAAATATAGAGTATGGCCTCGAACTTGAATAATTTTCATTTTCATTGCACAATTAAAGGTCGAAAAAACATAATTTTTAGTTTTAATAAAAATTATATCAAATTGTTAATTTGTATTGTTTAATATATTATCTGCATACGTTTTGCACAATTAACTCAAATTTTCATTTACTTATATTAAAAATAAAATTTAAGTTCATATTTTTTAAATTTTTAGTGCATATTTTAAGTTTTTCGTGCATAGTATATTCGCCCAAAACACACTTTTTTAGTGTATGAATTTCCTTTCCTGGTGATAACTGATCTCTTATTGTGTAAAATTTAAGGAATTACTTAATTAATTTAAAAGAAAAATAGTGTAATAATATTTTGATAGTGTTGCATAACTAAAATTTCCTCTCCCTGGTGATAACTGATCTCTTATTGTGTAAAATTTAAGGGATTACTTAATTAATTTAAGAGAAAAACAGTGTAATAATATTTTGTTAGTGTTGCTTAACCATAATTTCCTGTTCCTGGTGATAACTGATCTCTTATTGTGTAAACTTTAAGGGATTACTTAATTAGTTTAACAGAAAAATAGTGTAATAATATTTTGTTAGTGTTGCATAACTATAATTTCCTGTGCCTGGTGATAACTGATCTCTCATTGCGTAAAATTTAAGGGATTACTTAATTGATTTAAGAGAAAAATAGTGTAATAATATTTCCATAACTATAATTATAACGATAAACAAAGAAGAATAGCAAATATATAAAAGTTAAAGAATTATTTTTGTTTTCAATGTAATTTTAGTCAATTTGCAATAAAATGCCGCGCGGTTCATATCTTACATAGGAAGTATCCCGACCCAGACAGGCAGATCTTAACGAACTTCGGATATGTTGTAGAGAATAACAATTTAAAGGACCCGTGTTTTTTAGCTGCCCAATCTAAGAAGCAGCAAAAAACGTCGCCTATATCTAAAGTATAGTGTACTTTTATATAAAATTTATATGAAAATTAATGTAAGAACTATTCGGCAAAGATTCGGCATTCGAATACACTATTTGTGACATCTATAATTATCACACAAACGAGGTATAAATACAAATAGTCGTTTTAATTGCATATAATTTATAATTGTTGAGAAAAACTAATAACTGTTTCTATAAACTCTTATCCAAAAATATTAAATTATATCTAGTTCGATACCAGCATACATAATACCCAAAAATTTGTATTTGTACAAAATTCGAATGAAGTCTTATCTAATATAAATCAAAGTATACAAATTTGTATAATTTGATGTATATTACTCGTAGATATTATTGATATTATATTAGAATTCGATCTAATTCGATACGATTGTATCGAATTCGATACAATTCAATGTATTTTAGATAGATAATTTTTCTGAGAAAATTTGATATTATCGCATATCTAATCTATAAACAATTTAATGTTGCCCCATGTCAATTTTGTTTTACTTGGGCAGTCGTAACTTTTAAATTTGTCGACAGATTTTTTTTTTTTAAATAGGTTTTTCAAAACTCGGAAACTAAGAATATTATGTAGGTAAAAACGACAGCAAATGTATTCAAAAACAAATCATATTTCACTTGAAGAAAGGACAACTAACATTTCATTAAATTCAACTAACATTTGTCATTAAATTTTACTGTTCAAAAAATAACTAACAGTTGTAGTAAAAATGAACCGCATATGTTAGTAAACAATAAACAAACATGTTTTTTATTTTTTTTTAATAACAAAAAACTACTGTAAAAAACTAATGTAAAACCATTAAACAGTCATTTGCTGTGGTTTGTTTTTTTAAATTAACTACAGGGTTAGTAAAAAAATAAATTTGTTCTACAAATGATTGACATTTACATTAAAAATATAGAAACTGTATTACAACCCAAACAACTACATATTTTTAAAGCAGAAGTTCCCAGAGTTTAGTGTTTTCAACCCCTATACTCACTGTTTGTGGAGAACTTTTTGGTCAATACTAAATTCTAGACCACATGTGTGTGTGCCCTACATTTTCAAAATAAAAAATCTACTTACCCACTGTATTTAATTATTTTGTTATAATACGTATAGAAGAAGTGGGGGAAATATTTAATTTGTCAATTGTTTTTAGTATATTTTTTTCCACTATTTAGATTTTAACTCAGGTGAGACAATAGTAACAACAATAACAATGATGATTATATACAAAATCTATAGTAAAATATAGTTGTACTAACAAACTCGTAACGAATCTCCCAACAAACTTTAACAATATAGTACTGAAAATATTGACAATAGGCAAACACCATGATTATTGTCATCAGCAACATCATTTGCAAGTGGCAAGAGTGGCGGGCAGCAGCAGCAGCAGCACCGTCAGCAATAGACAAAAGTTAAATCAAAATCCACTATGTAATTCGTTCATTCAACCAACCATCCAATTTTATTCATTAGGTCTTCAATTGTATGCAATTGTTTTTTTTTTGGTACAACTAAAAAATGTTTGTGGATAAATGTATTTTTTTTTTTTTTTGGAACATTACAATTATTTATATGCCTTGATTCTGTTAGTTTTAATTTTATATTTTTGGGGGTAAGTATACATGCCAAGTACTTGAAGTATTAAACCTACTAATTTCTGACATACAAAAAAAAAAAAAAAAAACTAAAAATAGTAACGACAAAGATCAAAGTTTGGAACCATGAAGTTCGTCTGTTAGCCTATCTCTGCTCATTTGCTATTGAGCACTTTTTCCATTCATTTGATACTCTGCATAATGTGAATGGCATAATTTCTTTCTAACACCACCATAAAACACCATCATCACCTGGAAAACTCTCACTCAAAATATAAATAAACAAACTTGCTTTAACATGAGTTTGCAATAATTTATTTATAATTGTTTTTGCTTTTAAGAACTATTAGTTTGTTTGTTAGCAGACCTTTAAAAGATGAATTCTTTAAAAAAAAAAAATTTCTTAAATATTAAAAGATTTCTACACCTTTTGCAACTATAATTCAGCATATATCAATTGGAATTAAGAAAATATCAATTGAGATTCAGAAATTCCATTTGAAATTCGGAAATTCCATTTGAAATTCAGAAAACACCAATTAAATTTCAGAATTTCCATTTGAAATTTAGAAAGCATCAATTGAAATTCAGAAAATGTCAATTGAAATTCAAAAAATACTTATTGAAATTCAGAAACACATCAATTGAAATTCCGAATATATCAATTGATATTTAGAAAATATCAATTAAAATTCCGAAAATGTCCATTGATATTCAGATAATATCATTTGGTATATAGAAAATATTAAATTAAATTGATATTAAATGTTTTCTGAATTTCTATTGATGTATTCTTAATTTTAATTGATATTTTCTGAATTTCAAACGATATTTTCGGAATTTCAATTGTTATTATTTTGAATTACTATTGATAAGTTTCTGAATTTTAATTGATATTTTCTGAGTTTGAATTGACGTATTCTGAATTTTAACTGATATGTTCTGAACTTCAAACGATATTTTCGGAATTTCAATTGAATTTTTCAGAATTTCAAATGGAAAATCTGATTTTCAATTGATATTTTTTGAATTTCAAATGGAAATTTAAAATTTTAATTGATATTTTCTGAATTTCAAATGGAAATTCTGAATTTAAATTGATAGTTTCTGAATTACAATTGCAAAAGGTGTCAACTAAAAAGTCTGTAAGAGTTCCAAAAAAAAATCTTTAAATTTACAAAAAAAAAATACAATTTTTATGCCAGTATACCTTTCAACTAAATTTAGCTAAATATGTCTGTAATTAGTAGTAAAGTGAAAGTAGTAGGAAAAATTAGTAAACGTTGGTAATCACTCCTTAGATCTAATACAAACATTCATTGGTACACACAAAAAAATACTGGGAAAGTTTGTGTCTCGTAAATTATGACAAGATTCTTAAAATATATGTAGAAACACTTAATATTTATGAAAAAGTACTTAAAAAATTTGCCAATGTACAAAATATTAATATTTAAGAAAACTTACATAAATTGCAATAATACTGGGAATTTTATGTACCTTTTCATAAATGCTAGGGAAACTAGGAACACTTCATAAATAGTAAGTAAATTTCATAAATAGTATGAACCTTTAAAACATATGAATTTTTTTATAAAAAATTAGGAATATTATTTTTTTGTGTGTATCTTGCAGATAATTCTCTCAAAGTATTAACAACATTTAAAGCTGCCGATAGCAGTGTATTTTTAACGGAGGTAGTCTTTTTTCTAATTTAATCTTTTATTTATTTTTTCTTAAATGTTAAATGTTAAATGTTAAAAATGTTAAATGTTTTGTTAAAAGTTATAAACATGTTATATACAATTGTATCGTGGAAATTTTGATTTTTCTTTAAGTGCATTAAATTTTAATGAATGAATTCTTAAAAAGCTCTGGTTTATGAGTTACATTTTTTTTTATCGTATTCATTTTTTATTCTTCTTGTCTTCAACTTGTTGTTATTAAATAATTTCACTAGTTTACAATAAATCTGAGCTTTTAAAAAAGGAAAAAAAAATATTTACCAATCTAAGCTTACAATTTGTCAAATAAGACAAGCTAAATTTTAAGAAAATTAAGTGATGAATTCCGAAGTTATGTAAAAAAAGACAATTTTGAACATATTTCGTCGGCTTAGTATTGTTTTGCCGTATATGCATAGGTTTTGCCATATACATATGGCAAAACAATACTCAGCCGACGATTTGCAGGCCATCTATATATATAAAATTGAATGTTTTTGTTTATTTGTTTGTTTGTACCTTATAGGAGACCAAACCTTTGGACCGATCTTCCTGAAATCACAGCATTTAACTGGGACTCTGGCATGATTAATAGGGTACTTTTTTTCGACCACGCCCACTTTTACGCCCACTTTTTTTAAATTATGTAATTGCTCCCATATAGTTTTTAACAGATTTACTTCAAATTGTATACACATTATACTCCAGGCGAGGTAGAAATAAACACTTCTGACGCCACGCCCCCTTTCACGTCCCTTGTCACGCCAAATTTTGTTTGAAAGTTTTAAACTTTTTGTTCTCTGTACAAATTTGTTCCTTCCAACGGATTTTTTTTTTATTTGGTAGTATATTGCTCTTAATACTGTTAACGTCGCCATATAACTATGAACCACGCCCACATCACCGCCCCCTTTTTTTAATTCAGATACTTACTTATACCACTAACAATGTTTGCTTTACAAAATACAATAAATTGGATTTGGCGTGGCAAAATCCAATTTTCATATTGTACCACCAATGACATATACATATATTTTTTTTTTTGCTGTTTTTTATTTTATTTTTTTTGAAAGCCGTTGTCATGTTTTTCAAAACGAGGTATCAAACTCTTAAATCGGTTATGTAGTTCCGACGATATTTACGAAAAACCTATGTTAATATTTACAAAAAACCTATGTTAATCTTCAAGCTATGTTACACGAACACAACAGCCTCATCCGTCTATTCAAAACAGCCCTAGACCAGATGCCGACAGATGAATTTACGGTTGTGATAAGAGCTGATAAGACACCGGCTGGTGAGCATGAGCGGCGCTTCAATGCACCGGTGATAGGTGACGCCGCAGTTGTTATGGCAGTTGTTTTCAGCTATTCATTTTATATACTTCAGCAAATAAAGGCGATAGAAGGACAAAGAGGCGTTGGGCTTCCCATGAAATTACAAATTTTAAAATGATTTACTAATCTTAACCCTCTACTGCATGCATTATGATCCAGCTAAAAAAAAAATTTTTTTTGCTTGGTTTATTTTTTTAAATGGAATAATTAAGCCATGCAAACAAAATTTTTTGAGAAAAGTAGGTCAGTTTTCTGTAAAAAAATGTTTGCCATATATGGATTCATATGCACTCCTATCTTTATCACCCGAACAATTTATTGCCATATATGGCGTTTGATGCAATAAAGATAATTTAATTTTGTTATTAATTTTTTTATTTATATTTTATTTGAGCAATTAAAAGTAACTAAAAATAGTATAAGGAACATAAGTAAATAAAATAAAAAGAACACTTCAATGGTTATATATTCCCAGCAAAAAATTTTCAAAAAGGTAATCGGTTTTGTAATCAGGAATTTTGGTTAGAATGCCTTCCCAACCTGATTACCAACCCGATTCTTTTAACAGGGCGTGGGACTGAAAAGAATTGATTCTTTAGATTTGATTATATTTTTCTGTACAAGAACCAGTTACCTTATTTTTTTTCAGAACTACTTCGTTTGTTAAAAAAAGAAGGAGTTCTTTTATTAAAATTGTAAGTATTTTTTTTAAGAAGCACTTCTTTTCTTACAAAACTAAGTATTTTTGGCTAAAATATTAATGAGCATTTTTTTAATTATAATAATTTCTCATTTCTTATTGGGTAACTAGTTCTAATAAGAGTTTTTATAACAAAATGGTAATTGGTTACAAATTGAACTAAAATTATCACAAATATAAGTTACAAATAGTTTGTTAGTTCGTAAAAGAACTAATTATATTTAAAAAACCATTATGTGTTCGCTTTCTTACTTTAAGAATTGGTTACACAACTGTTTCCTTTTTTTACTGACTCATTGCAATGTGTTTGGTAATGCAGTTCAGAAATTTGGCAATCAGAAACGTAAGCGATTATATGGCAATGCCTTGTTTTGGTAATGTGTTTTTTTTCCTGGGTTTATAACGTTAAAAGTAATTAAAAACATAGTAGAGAAAATAAGTGTTATAAAATCAAAAATAGAACTATTTATGAGTCGAATGAAGCAAAGCAATTTCTGTCTTTGTTCAAACAAAGATGGGACAAGCATTTAGTATTGACGTATTTTTTTCCATTCTGGAAGATGATCTGCAGAATCCAGTCTGACAGCATTTAGTGGAAAGTCTGGGCGGCGAGCTATGCTTATTGTAGCTTTCTTTGCCACTTTACAGGAAGTCGGGGTTGAACCACAGGGATCTGAACCTCTTTTCCTATTTGCTAGAGTATTTGGGGTGGAAGGAGGTCGACCGTTTCTTTTAGATAAGTTTTTTCCAAAAACATAAATACAGTAATTTTTATCCGTAAATGCATGAGAAGCCAAATATGACACACCAAAGTTGGACGAATATTTCTGTACATGCATTAGAAGCCATATATGGCTAGTCTAAGAAATACGTCGTTTCATGATTTCTACATGCACTATTGCAAAACAATCACACAATCACTATTCACAAAGCGTTATAATTTATAAAAAAAAAAAATATGAGAGCATACCAACTTACGTGTAACTTAAAAAAAAATTTTATTTTGTGTATTTTCAACCTACGACGTCACCACGCGCACTTGTAAACAAGACTGAGGTTTTTTACTCAGCTATATAGAGAATAGAGAAAACAACATTCTTCTCATATTTACAAAGCCCTACTTATGCTTTTCAAAAACTATTATTTTTTGTAACTGTTAATTTTCGTTGAGAATTTGCATTTGAAAATGAAAAGCCATATATGGCTTCTAATGCAGTAGAGGGTTAATTTATTTTTTTAATTAATTATTTGCGAAAAAAAAATTTCTTGAGTTAAAGAATTAATTACAATTAAAATTTGAATGCAAAACAACGTTTGCCGGGTCAGCTAGTTATTTATATATTTACATTGATTCAAATTTTCAAATCTAAACAAAGATATATTTGCAATTTTTAAATTTTTAGATATTATGTTTGGGACATGCAAACATACATACACACAGAGAAAAATTTGGCCATTTGCCAACTAAAGCTCGGTTACTACGACTGAAAATCGGTTGGTACAATTGAATATTAGGTTAGCACAACTGATTTTCAGTTGCAACAACCAAAATATTCAGAAATCACATTTGAATATGATTGTACTAACAGAATTTATTGGTTGTATCCACCAAAATACACTTTTTAATTCGGCTGACAAATTATTTTTCTGTGTGTATAGCAAACATATATATATATTTGCAATCAAACAGATATTTGAGTTTGAATTTTAACGTCTTTTTCAGACATTTGCAATTAATACTTTAATTAATATGCAATTTTATTTAATTTAATTGTGAAAGGCGTGGTAGAGAAGAATGAGTGTATTTTCTAAAAATCATAACTACATTGTAAATTTTCAATTTTCTGAATCAGACTGAGCAGTTTCTGGTATTGAACCTTCGTCAGTGAACCTGTTTTTTTTTTTTTTTTTTGAATAATGTAATATTTGTTATGTTTTTATTTGTTCGATTGCGTCTATATGAAATTTTCTGTGCAATCACTGACCGTGGTAGAGATAAACTGAATTCTTATGCCACATGCACTCGCACTACACGTTAGACAGAGCGCTTAGCGCACTGAGCTATCGTCAGGTCGAGTTTTGTTGTGATTAAAACTAGTTTTATTCAATACACGGGGTTTTTGTTCTTGCATACATAATCTCAGAAGTACAACTCCAACAACACAACCGTTCTATTTTTAGAAACTTACCTCACTCTAATGTCCACTGTTTTCCCAAATGTTGTAAGTGATGCCATATCTATGATATATTCTTTGTATAGATAGATGGCGCTTACGTAGTTAGGGAAGAATTGCCAGAGAGCAAAGTTTGATTTTTGTTTGTGTTTGAATTTTAACGTCTTTTTCAGACAATTGCAATTAATACTATAATTAATATGCAATTTTATTTAATTTTAATTGTGAAAGGCGTGGTAGAGAAGAATGAGTGTATTTTCTAAAAATCATAACTACATTGTAAATTTTCAATTTTCTGAATCAGACTGCTCAGTTTCTGGTATTGAACCTTCGTCAGTGACCCTGTTTTAATATTTGTTATGTTTTTATTTGTTCGATTGCGTCTATATTAGGGTGTCCCATTCAAAAAAAAATTTTGGGGATCATTCTTAATTTGAATACTCATAAGGCTAAGAATTTTTGAGAATTTTTTCAGATTTTTCGGAGGTGGTTTAGAGGTCGCGCAAATTGATTTTTTACCAAAAATTGAGCTTTTTGGGCTTTTTTTGAATTTTGCTTGAAAAATGGTAAAAAATCGATATTTTCTTCAGCTTCTGAGTCAATATTTTTAAAGAAAATTGTCCGATCTTTAACTATATGTGCATAAATAATAAGTTTCGGCAATGATTTTGCACATTTTGACAATGTAATAACGGTTTTTCGTAAATTTTCAACAAATATGGAAAAGAATGCTTTATAACTTTTAAAATTTGTATAAAGACTAAAAAAACTAATGATGCAGTTTAATAGATTATTAAGTTTTAAATTAATTAGCAGAAAAAAAAATGAATTTTCTCTCACCGTTCTCGAGTTATACCCTTTTAGACTTTTGTACACATTGTATGAAATGTATAATACTATAAGGTGTGAACTAAGTTTGCATTGGTTTAAGCTTTAAATAATTGGATTTAGAAAATGTTTTTACAAATAAAATAATAGTTACTTACCACTCATACATAACAATTGTATTAAAAACAAAGAAAAATAGATTTGTTATAAATCATTTATTAGAGTTCTTGCGATGCTGCTCTACCCCCTGCAGTAAACTCTGAAAGTCTGTTTCAGGAGTTGTGATATTGATATAACTATTAGCCAAGGCCACACCACGTTCTGCGACATCATTTACAACTTGCAATTGTTGTGTTTTGCTTCCTGAAATGATTTGTTGTTTTCCCATTTTTCTGGATCCGTTTGTAAAAAATCAGTAGAAATGTTGCAGGCTTCAAAAAAAGTTAGGCTGGCTTTTGTAATAAAACACTGAATTTGTTTATTTTCAATCATGTCTTCTGTTAAATTTCCTTTCACTAATTCGTTGTTATTACTTGGTTCATGTAGGTTTCTAAGCATTAAACGCAAAGTTTTGGTATCTTTACGTTCATCAAAAGACGATAAGGCAGCCAACTTCTCGGAAAGGTACCACTGATGACTCAGAAATGTTTTTAGAGTCTCGCGTGCAACTTTTTCATTAAAGCGTTTGTAATCATACAATTGTTTCAAAAGTCTAAGGTCATTGAGAGGAGCGTATCGGGGACACTAGCATAGGTACAAATTTTTAATATATACTCGTAAAATAAATGAGGTAAACTCCAGCAAGGCATCAATTTTTGAATTTTGAATGAAAGGTTGTAGCTGGTTTCGAAAAATACATATTTTTAGAGAGTATATAATTTTCATCATCCATCGAGGTCGGTCAATGGCTCCAGGCGATTTTATTGTTGAATGGGGCTCAGGTCTATCACACAAAAAAATAAGGCTCAGTTGCAGCATTTCTTTATATATATTTTATATTATAAAGAGATTTTATATAAATAGAGATTGCTAATTACCGGAAGTGGGCTCTAGCATAAAAGCTTTTATCTCAAGCCATAAAATTTATCTCAATCTCAAGCAAGCGTCTTCCACTTATCGGTTTACAAAAATTTTAATTGTATTGTGACTTGTTATCTCTAAACCTATAGAATATCTGCCAAAAATAGGGTTGTAGTTCCCCCAAATCCAATAAATCATGAATTTTAGTTCGAGCCATATCAGTGCCACCTAGTGATAACGGCTTTTTGGCTACTTTTTTTGCTGTCCACAACTTGACAACACTTAAAACTAAGCTTTGACATACAATAAAAAAATTTTCAAATCTCTTAATCTAAAGTTTACAACAAATCTAAAATTTCATACAATGGGTGCAAAGCTTTAAAAGGGTATAACTCGAGAACGGTAAGAGGAAATTAAATTTTTTTTCTGCTAATTTATTTAAAACTTCATAATCTTTTAAACTGCATCATTAGTTTTTTTAGTCTTCATACAAATTTTAAAAGTTATAAAGCATTCTTTTTCATATTTGTTAAAAATTTACAAAAACTGTTATATAATGTATCAAAATGTGCAAAATCCCTGACGAAACTTATTACTTATGCACATAAAATTAAAGATCGGAAAATTTTCTTTAAGAATATTTACTCAGAAGCCGAAAAATTACCGATTTTTTAGCAATTTTCAAGAATAATTCAATAAAAGCCCAAAAAGCTCGATTTTTGGTACAAAATCGGTTTGCGCGACCTCTAAACCACTTCCGAAAAATCTGATAAAATTCTCAAAAATACTTTACCTTATGAGTATCCAAATTAGGAAAGATCTTCCGAGAAAATCCAAATTTTTATTTTTTTTGGGACAACCTAGTCTATATGCAATTTTCTGTACAATATTTGTTTTCAGGCAAACATAATTATATTTGCAAGCAAACATGTTATATTAGAAGCATTGGAAACGGAAATGTTTTCCAAACAAAAATATATTACCAGCATTTATATTTCCAGCAGGGAGTTTTTTCAGCGTGTATGTAACACACTATATGCATTCTATCCAACCAAAATTTAGTTAACCTAGGCGTATGAGTGCTTTTGTAAAGGGTGTTTTTTTAAGCCCGATAGAACTTAAAATTGTAAAAAAATTACACAAAAAATTACATATTAATCAAAACATTTTTTTTATTCGAAATTTTAATCAAAACATTTTTTTTTCGAAAGATTAATACATGGCATTAACATTTGAAAATGATTTCGGGCATATGGCCGCGCGGCTGTTCTTGACGAAGCACAATCTGGATGTCCAAATTTGGGCCACTTCTTTGAGCATTGCTGGCCGTATCTCACGAATTACATGAACAATGTTAATGTAGCCCCACAGGAAATAATCGAGAGGTGTCAAACCGCACGACCGTGGATGACAAATGACAGGTCCATTTCTCGAAGTCAACTTGTAGCCAATTTTTGATGTCAATAAGTCGTTGGTTGCGGTCCCCGTTTGACACATAGCGCCATCCTGTTGAAACCACATCTTACCCGGATCAATGTCATCCATATTTTCAAACAACAAATCATTGATTATGATGCGGTAACGATCTCCATTGTCAGTAAGGCGAGCTCCGGCTTCATTTTTGAAGAAATAAGGTCCGTCGATGAAACCAGCGTGTAAACCGCACCAAACGGTGCATTTTTGCGTATGTAATATAGTCTGTAGTGTCTCTTACTCCATATACTGCAATTTTGCTTATTAACAAACCCGTTACGCCAAAAATGGGCCTCATCGCTGAACACCATTTTGCGATAAAACAAGCGTGAATCTATTCATGATGATTTGCCAGAGTATTCTGATCATAAATATCAAAAATTGAGCGCAGTATGACAGTTCGTTTGACAGCTTTCATAAGTTCTATCGGGCTTAAAAAAACCTTTAGTAGTCATGCCTATTCTGAATTTCAAAATGTTTCGTTTTGCTACTAAATGGGACGTAGGTTAATAAATTTGTTGCTGTTTTCCGTATAAAATTTTAATTTAACTGTTGATAAATATTTATACTTATCATAATTTTTGGATCAAAAATAGCCAAAATTTTGATATGATATGTTTCATTTTGTAACTTTTTGTAACCTAGTGTAATTGCATTTGTTTCTATGTAGATTTACTTTTACTGATAAATTTGTTTGAGTGTAGTAAATTAGTGTATAAATTCATTTAACAATTTACTACCCATGTAATTTTAAAGTAGTTAAGGCCTGCTACATGCACTATATATTTTTTTCACTTGGTTTGAAAAATTATATTCTAGCTTTGATAACGGAATTAATTGCATTAATTTAATTGGTTTGTTACCAAGAAGTTTTTTTTTCCTGTAAATTTAATTAATTGTTAGCTATAATTTACATGGGTTGGCTTGAAAATAAAAAAATGATGTTTAAAATTGTAATGTGAAACGGAATTAAAAATTGAAATGATTGCACAATTTAATGTAAGATAAAAATGTTAGTGAATGTGGTTCTTAAAGAAGTTAAGAAACATTCTTTCAACAATATATTTTAGTTGTAAAAATTTAAAAATAAAATAAAAAAAAAATAAAATTAAATTAAACTTACAGAAAATTTTATTTTCTTTTATTTTTGAAAATTTTAGATGAAAATTTTGTAGCTACAGCATTTAAATTAATTGCACGAAACAAAAGACCTAAGAGGCAACTTTTTAACGATTTTTAAAAGTTAAAGTTTTTTTAAGTTTTCTTTTAGGAAACCGTGATAAAAACAAGTACTTGCATAAAATTTGGTTTTACCAAGGGTATGAAAATAATTTAAGGTGAAAAACAATTTGAGGTCAATTTAAAATATTATTCAATTCTCAGCGTTTGATGAAATGATATGAATACATACTATTTTATACACCAGACGCTACTATGAAATTATACTAAGATACATATTTCGTATGGGATTTGTATGGAAAATTTAGAGATACCGTCACATTTTCACTCATATTTTTTGAACCGCTGGCCCGATTTTGCTCATTTTCAATACCCATCTTTTCGAGAAAATGTACATCAATCTATGAAAAAATGAGCAGTCCGTGATCACAATTTCATAGACAGACGGACATCGCTAAATCGTCTTAGAATTGAATAAGGATCAATGATACACTCAAATAAAAAAGTTTGTAAAGTCAGCAAAAATTTTTGCTGAGTCAGCGAAATTTTAGTCAGGAGGGTGCTAGCAAAAAAATTGCTAATGTCAGCAAAATTAGTAGATTCAGCAAAAGTTTTGCTAACACTTAGTAGATTCGAAATACAAAAGCCTTGCTAAAAATTAATAAATTTTTTGCTGAATTTTAGTAGACTGAAAAAAAAAAACGCAAAAAAATGTAAAAAAATTGTAATTTAGTTAATATATTTGCTGAAAATCATAAAACTTATTTTTGTGATTCTTTTAAAAACAATTTACAATAATTACGAAATATAAAAATTTTCATTTTCCCACATTGACGACATGAATTAATTTAATATCTGAAAATATATAGAAATAAATATATATAACATAACAAAAATTCTCTTTCAACTACTTACATCAATGGTTGTCGAAATTATGCTTTCTTTTAAATGACGCAACTGCCGAAGATAATTAAAGAAACGAAACGAAACGAAAAAATAAACAAAAACAAACAAAACGAAAAAAACAACCCTTTTTTGCAATAAGCAAAAGGAACCATAAAAATCTACCTATGATGTGTGTCTTTGGCTTTACTCTGTCTACATGTCTGTATATGTTTGTTTGTTTGCAATTTGACCACACTAGATTATAAATCTATAAACATTTAGTTTAGAAATACATATTAAATTTAAATATTTTATTTTGTCTTTTATTTAATTAAAAGACAATTATTTTCACAAGCCGGTGACAACGCAAAATTTAAGTTGTTTTAATCCTCAATTTTGTTTTATGTATGAAAAACAGATACAAAAGTCTTCCATGGTTGATTTTTTTTTATTCATTTCCTCTTCTCTACTACATCTTGACATGCCGCGACATCTGCTTCATTCTGCGTATATCTTTCAATCTGGTTGTCGTCCACACTATTAATGTGCTTATCAGCACAATTTTTTTTTAGCAAAATTAATTAGTAAAACATTAGTATATTAGTAAAGCATTAGTATAAAACAGTTAAGTGCTGAATACGTATAACAAAAATTTTAGTTGAAAACACGATTTTAGCAAAAAAAATTTGCTAAAAAATAGTATACCTGATTTACAAGACTGTTTACTAACTTTTGTACTAACTTATTTTTTTGAGTGTATATAACCTTTATGCGGTCTAAGACCGATATTTCGGTACATTACAAACGGATTGACAAATTGATATATACCCGCATCACTATGTGTCGATTGCAAAAAAAAACTTATTAGATTTTAAAAATTCGGTATTAAAGAAATTACAGTACGTTCTCTATCTAACGAACCACAATGTCAAGTTAATTATGTTGTTCACTAAGACAAAATTTTCTCCCTATATAACGAATTGTTTTCACATATGGCCATTTCCATACTCACATACGTTTTAATAATTTGAAAAACAAGAAAGAACTCAATTTATTTACTTCTTCATATTTTTGTGTAGAACGTAATAAGCTCCATATTTAGTAAAATTAGTAAATCAATTGAAAAGCATGCTCCTAAAGTACAATACAAATATGATTTGGAATATGTAAAGTTTGTTTTACAGTTTGCAGAATTTATAAAACTTACAGCTAATAGTGTGAAACTTGACGTTATGTAGCGTGATGTGACATAAATTTCCTATTAGGTAAATGTTAGCAATTATACAAAACAAAATATTATGACTTTAGTTTTGGGAATTACAATAGATAGCATTTATATTGTAAAAGTTTGATTTCAAATTTTATTGTGGCATTTGGACTCCATTTCTATTGTTCTATTGAACTTGTAGAACCTCCTTACCAGCAGCTTTTATAGAGTTTGGATTTGAAAACGGCTTAAAATCTTTAAAGAAATTTTTATTATTTGTCACATGACGTGTAGCTCCATTAGAACCTCCTTACCAGCAGCTTTTATAGAGTTTGGATTTGAAAACGGCTTAAAATCTTTAAAGAAATTTTTATTATTTGTCACATGACGTGTAGCTCCATTATCTATCCACCATCCTGAGGTATCGGCGTCTTGAACCGCATTAGCTTCTTCACAAAATAATTGCAAACATTTTTGAGACACAGCTTTTGCCTCATTGACTTCTTTATTAGGCTTACCATCGGCTGCCCACTTACGGCAATCACGTACCCAATGTTCTTTCTTTTTGCAATAGTTGCAAACGTCAGACTTCCTCTTGGAAAAAATTTTGGAATCTTGAACATTAGCTTTTCTTCTTACAAAAAGGGCTTCTTGATCACCATTGCTATTTCCTTTTCCAAAATTACGTTGGTACATTAATAACTGAATGGATAATTCTTCAAATGTATTCTCTTCATTTTTGCTTAGCATCATCCAGCTCGATTTAAAATTTTCAAAACTTGATGGCAAAATGTGCAGAATCTTACCCACTAGCAATAAATCTGGTAATTCCGTTAAATTCTTTGATTTAAGACCACTATTGAATTCCAGCCATAAACTTTTGAATTTAGCTATATGCATGGTAACATCTAGACAATCATTCCAACTGAATGAAAAAAAATCCACACATATTTTGAACAATTGGTCTTTTGCTGTCGCTTCAAAAAGATTCTTGAGGCCATCCCAGCAGCAGCAGTTTCTTTATCCATAACTTTTTGGTAAATGCCGTCACTTATGGAACTGCACAACACAGACTTTGCATAACTGTTCGCCTTTCTATACAAAACCAGATTCTTCTTTAAATAGCCTTTTTTGCTCTGTTGAAGCAGATGATTCCAGAGGTATTGGCTTATGCAAAATGAAGGTGCGTTGAATGCAATATACAGTGCATTCAACGCACCTTCATGGTAATCCAACAGATCTCTAATCTTGCGCTTCCAAATTGGCCAATCAACTTCACCTTGAAGAATCTTGATATTCTTTGCAAAATCCATTTCACTTACTTTGAAATTATTCTTATAAATCTTAATTTATCGCGGGGATATAATTTCTTTGAAAAAAAAAAAAAATTTGACTAATTTTTCAAGAGCTTACTGGGCTCATAACCTTTTATAGTAAAAGTTTTAATTTTTTTTTTTTAAATATATTACAAGTCAGTATTGAAAACAAAAAACAAAAATAAAACTAGATTTCATATAGAGTTTTCAACACAGTGTTTCAATACAGTACAAAATCATAACAAGTGGTAACTTGACTTAACACAAAATAATCATTAACTTCAATAAGCATGTGTTGTAAATTAAATGAATTGAATTACACAGACCAAACTGTTTTTCTAACCTTGATAAGTACTAGACTATACTATATAATGTGCGCCGAATCTGAACTTTCAGATGGGATAAACGTTTTGTAAATAAATCTTAAATATAGCGAAAACCCAGGGTTTTTAAAAATTTGGGCTGATATCTCGAAAATGTGATGTGATTGTGAAGTCAGATTCAGAGTCAGAGCAAATCAATACTTTAGAAAAGCATACTCTAATCGCAGGGTCCTGACTGTTTTCAAAGTTTATTGGCCTGAGTTATTAGTAAAAGATATACAATTTATTTGCAATTTATAACGAGCTTTCAACCTCCGTATATTTACAAAAATAAAGCAAATCAAACATTTTAGCTAGGTTGATACTAGTATTTCGATCTGGCTTAAGATCTCATCAGAACCCGAAGTTTTGGAAAAGTTAGAGCCTCCATAATAGGCAGAACTTTAACAAAAAACCTATTAATAATCAATTTTGCTCCATTCTTGTCTTCTTAGTAATCAAGCACGTGGTTAGGTCTTTCCTAACAAGCATCATGACGTTACTAAACTTTGAAGACCAAAAATGTTCTATTTATATAAAAATTTTTTTTTTTTTATTTGGAACTTAACTGGGTCGGTTTTTAAGCTTTTTCTATAGTTCGTTTTTCTTCCTTCAATCAGCTAAGGATGCCATTTACGTAAAACATATATAATTTTAAATAAAACTATTTAACTACTCAAATGTAAAATATTTGCCAGGTGACGTGACGTGACCAGGTTTAAAATATTATAAAGAATTAAATATACTACCATTGTTTTTAATTTGTCACAATAAACATGAAAAAAATTAAAAGTTTTAAGCACGTGCTACCTACCAACAACGCAGAAATAATGAGAATGAATGTTGTTTTGCGGTGACGAACGTGACATTAGACTGCCAATGAAAGCAAATCAAAAATTTACTGTTTACTGATCTTTATTTACTTCCCAGCCAAAACATTTCTCAATTCAGAAATTATGACTCATAAAATATGATAATTTTCCGAGCGCTCAAATATCTGAAGCACAATTTACTCTTAATTATACATTTTTTCTATACTCATATATGATTCAAAAATGAATCATGAAATTACCAACAATGCTCATATTTAGCATTATTTTATGAGCCATAAAGGAGCGCTCAGAAAGAGGCTTCATCGGCAAAGAAAAACACCCTCATGATTTCAGAAGGCTCTTTTATGAGTCTTTTCGGATTCTAATTGTACACTGGGTCTGTTTGCATTTTTTGAAGTAAACTCTTGTTGTAACAACTATTTTGTGATAGGAGTGTACTTGCATCGTCGCTCTTAAAGAATTAAATATTCAAAAGAGAATGTTACTGAAAATTAAAAAAGTTGACCAAAAACATCAACGCAACTTTGCAGTACGTTTTATAATCATGGAAATTAAGGCATTTCTTAATTCATGGAAATTAAGGCATTTCTTAATTCATGGAAATTAAGGCATTTCTTAATTCATGGAAATTAAGGCATTTCTTAATTTAAGAAAATTTAAGTATTTTTCTAATATAATAGAAGTCAAAAGGAATTAGTTGTCCACTTTTTTTTCGGCCACGGTGACTTTTCTATGGAAATGCCCATATTCAGTATTATAATCGAGAATTTTTTGAATAGTTGTTGTCGTTAAACATAAACTTTTATGCATTTGTTCTTAAAGTCCTTTAAATTGATTGTACAAAACGAAAGACTTAAGAAACAAACTTTATTTTTATGGGTTTTTAAAGTTTAAATTTTCTTTTAGAACTTTATTAAAAAAACTGATTACACTTAAAAAAAGTTTTGTTAAAAAATGTACAGTGAATTTCCCATATAACGAACTATATAATGTCTGGTTCATTATATTTGACACAAAAGCAGAATTTTCTACTAATATAACAAACTATTACCTTACACCCAGTTATCTAATATAGAATTCATAAAGAAGATGTAGTCATTAAACCGGAACTTTACTGTATTTGTGTAAAATAAATTTGTCAGCAATTAATTTCAAAATATATATTTCATATTCTACTTCCTACTTTTTGACTTTGAATTAAAAAAAAAAAAACATTTTTGATTATACATCCCGTAAAATATTATTCTTCCTCATTAAATTCCATAGAACACCCAACATTAAAAAAACACAACATACATAATTATAATCCTCTAATAAATTCACAATAAAACCAACATTTATCAATTCGTTAGAATTTTTATCACACACACACCTTTGCTCAAGGTAAAACATTGCAAAAAAAAAAGTAATTCAAATTAAAGTAGGTCAGGCTTTATACCAAAATTTGTACCAATTACCTACAAAACGTTTATTAATCTAATAAAAATTATCGATTTGACGTATTTTAAAGACATATAAACAAACTATAAAATTAACGTATTTATTGCCACTTAAGCTCACGCATTTTTTGGCCACTATCTTACATTGAACAACGGCTGGGCTGTATGAATTTTTTTTTCGGTTTTTAATAGGGAATTGCATAAGATGATCTACATTTGATATTCATCAACTGAATTCAAACATTTGGCGAATGTTTATTGAATAATAATGAATTTCAAGTAAACAAAATCGAAAACTATATAAAAAGGTTTGAAAATCAAGCCCAATAACTATAACACATAAGTCAAAGAAATCGATCAAGAAACAAAAAAAAATTAAACATTTGGCATGACATTTTTACAGGCAAACCCATTCAGGCAAAACCATTAAATGTCATATAATTCTTTGATTTTATATTGACCATATAACCAACAAAAGTATAATTTTTGGTAGAAAAAAATCGTGTTAAAAGCAACATTTTTAGTTAAACACGTACAGTCTTATACACAACATATATTTTTGATTATCATAAATATTTGTATTAACAATTTAATATAACTAAAGTTTTTAGCTTAATTTTTTTATTTCTAACTTTTCCTTGTGAGTTTAGTTTTACTAACGAATTATTGTTGGCTGTTAAATGCTTTGGGTGTGTAATAAATTATTACTATTTCTTTAATGTTTAACATCCATTTACGACAATTTATTAGTAGATCGTGTTATGGCGATAAAAAATATCTGCAATTTGTAATTCAATTCAAATTTTAGAGTGTAGGTGAAATTTATGCAACTTTCAAAAATTAAAAATTATGCAAAATATAAAAATATAAAAATATTATGTTAATGAGCAACAAGTTTTTAAATCTAAGAATATTATGATAATACGAGCTATAAGCTACTTACCGTTAGTTTTAGATATCGGAATATATTGAGAAGAAAATTAAATTCTTTTTCATAAAAATATTAAATTTTCAATAAATTTGTTCAACCAGTTGTACGAGTAGTGAATGTTTTAATTTGAAGTTTCATATTTCTACCTAAAAATCTTTGCATAGGTCATTACCAAGATTTTCGTGAGTCAGCCCATACCTTAAGACACACATATTTAAAGTTTCTGACTTTTGGCAGTTTTTTAGGTTTTGGGAATTAATTCAATGGAGAAACCTCCCCTTTTATGTCGCTTGCAGTAAACATCTAAAAATTCCAGTCTTTTGCGGATATCGCTGCAAATGCGGTTAAAAACAAATGACATTTATTCACAAATATAACTTTTACCAAAACTCAAGTTTTTTCATTAAAATTTCTTGTTAATTCTTATACCTGAATAGAATTTGCAAAATTCTTCAAAAAACTCATAAATTGTACACTTAGAATACTATGTAGGTAAAGAACACTGCAAATGTAGTTAAAAACAAATGAAATTTCACTTGAAGAAAGGACGACTTACATTTCAGTAATCACGCGCACGAATTTTGTTTAGCGATGAAACACACTTTTGCTTAAATAGATACGTCAGTAAACAAAACTGCCGTATTTAGAGTGATGATAATCCTCAAGTGTATGTTGAGACACCGTTACATCCAGAAAAACAGACTGTTTGGTGTGCTTTATGGGCGGGTGGAATCATTGGTCAGAACATTACAGTCAATAGTGAGCCATGATTACTGACTTTTTCGTTCATCAATTGAACAACCATAATGTGCAGGATCTGTGGTTTCGACAAGACGGTGCAACATGTCACACAGCTCGTGCCGCAATTGATTTATTAAAGGAAACTTTTGGCAACAGCATAGTTCCACGTTTCTGACCTCCAAGATCTGGCTATTTAACGCCGCTTTACTATTTTCTGTCTGGATATGTGAAGTCGCTAGTCTACGTCGATAAGACCGAAACGATTGACCACTTGGATGACAACATTAGCCGCGTTATTGCCAATATACGGCCACAAATGTTGAAAAAAGTCATCGAAAATTGGACCTCCAGATTAGACTACGTCCGAGCCAGCCGTGGCGGTTATGTGATAGAAGTCATATTTAAATTATAATGCCAGAAGATAATCTTTCGAATAAAGTAAATTTCATGTCAATTTAAAAAATTCATCTTTGTTTTATTCCATTTCAAAGTTCTATACCTCTATAAGAAAACACCCTTTACAAATGACTGTTTCTTTTTACTTAAAAATAAAGATACTGTATTACAACTTAAACAACTACAAATATTTACATCAGAAGTTTTCCCTGAGTGTACATTCGCAGTACATTTTCAGAGAAGGCGGTGAAAAATCTATAACTTTTGAAGGCATCGCCGTATTTCTATGCGTTTTTTTTTTTCGATTGTAAAATCGAGTGTTAATGAAATTATATATTAGGGATTAAACTTACTAAGACACTATTGTTTTCTATGAAAAATAATTAAATTTTTTTATATGCCGATATGCAAAAATAGCGGTAACGAATTATCGGGCTTTTATGCTCGTTCTTTATATACGAAATTATATACGGAAATAAGTGGATACAATTATGTATAATTCTAATAAATGTGGTATAATTAAATAAAATTATAATTATAAAAAATAGGTATATCTGGTTTATATAGTTATATAAAATTATATAAGGCAGATATAATTAACCAATTTTTAAATAATCAATATCAGATATAATTATATATAATTCTATGTGGTGCCACATTTAATTATATATAACTACCCGAGTAAAAAAGTATATATACAAATATATATGATGAGATATTTTCCGCAAATATAAGAGGATATAATTTAATTCGAAAAATGGTTCTATTAAAGTGTATTACTTTGTATTTTTTTATATTTAAAAAGATACACTTTAAAACAAAACTATCCAATTTTAACCTAGTTTTGTCCTGATATAATTACATCTATTAAATTATACAAACCCTCCCAATTTACTTACGTGAACAAAATTCAACTAATTTAATAAATTCCTTATCCCAAATTGTCCGCAAGGACAGCTTCTTTGTCGAGTCTCTGCATAGAGGTATTCTTTCCGAAACCAAAATTCAAATTCACTCGGAATCTAATTACCGAAAAGTGGTCGATTACCTAGATAATAATAAAAAAAAGCTTTTACACCCATCAACTAAAAAGTGCAAAAGGATTCACTGTTATGCTCAAAGGCATTGAATGCGGCGTGCCAATAAGCGAAATAACGACAGCGATCGAAAACGGAGGATACGAAGTTAAATCGGTGCATAATATAATAAACAGGAACAAAATCCCTCAGCCACTTTTCAGAGTAGAAATTGCATTTGACTCTAAAAGACTTAAGAAAAATGAGTCTCATCCTATTTATAAACTGCGGTATCTTTTAAATCGCAGGATTTCCGTCGAGGAACCTCGAAAACGCAAATACCCACCTCAATGCCTAAATTGTCAGGAATTCGGTCACACCAAAGTTATTGTAGGCTCCCGTCAGTCTGTGTTATATGCGGGGACATACATAAAACCTCTGAATGTCAAAACCCTAAAAACGACTCAAAGTTAATCAAATGTGGCAATTGTGGTGACAATCACACTGCCAATTTCGTCCACCTTAAGGAAAAAGCTCCAAACAAACCATCTTATCAGCAATCAAATTCAAACATCTTAACCCAAAACAATAGGGGCAGTAAATCACAAAATATATCTTCCGCTCCAAATACTTCTCATTTCAATGGCCATAATAATTTATCTCACCCTCAAACTACTAACAAGAGAAACATCTCGTACGCTCAAGCTGCAAACGACTCCAATATTCCACCCCAAATTTCGCACTTAGAAGCTTCTATAGAAGCGCTAATAAAAACAATGAATAGTTTTATTTCCAACATGCAAGGTCTTATGCAAGAATTGCTAAGAAACCAGGGGTTTCTCCTACAAGCTCTAACTAGAAAACAATGAACGCTAACAGCCTAAGCCAACACAAAAGTGAAGTTGAATATTTCTTAAATTCCCAAGAGATAGACATAATGCTCATATCTGAAACCCACTTTACAGTAAAAATTGGCTTTAGAATTAAGGGCTATTTTGTCTACGACACAAAACATCCTAGCGGAAAGGCATGTGGTGGTTCAACAATAATTGTAAACAGCAAACTCAATCATTTTCAAAAAGACGAATATAAAACAGAGCATATACAAGCAACATCCATCAGTCTCGTAGCAGAAAATATTACCATTTCTTCCGTTTATTGTCCCCCTAAGCACAATATATCAGAACATCAGTTCACACACTATTTTCAAACTCTAGGCAATAAGTTTATTGCAGCAGGTGACTACAACGCAAAACATACCCAATGGGGCTCGCGCCTTAATAACACCAAAGGAAGACAACTTCTGAAATCCATAGCATCATGCAAGCTAGATGTTATCTCAGGTGGTCAGCCAACTCACTGGCCATCTGGTCTAAATAAGATCCCTGAAATAATAGACTTTGCTGTCACTAAAAATATCAATCGCGCGTCCGTAAATATAATCTCATATACTGACCTATCGTCAGACCATTCGCCTTCGGTGTTGACTCTATATCAGCATCAACCTGTTATAGAGTCCAACTATTTAACAAACAAATCTACAAATTGGCTCAAATATAAAAAATTTGTAAGTTGACATACAAATTCAAATATTTCATTGAAAAGTGAAGCAGAAATAGAAATGGCAATTAACTTATTTACGGAAACAATTTATAACGCGGCGCAAGTATCGACGCCCGTCATCAGCAAAACTAATATAAAACCGAATTTTACCAAAAATATTCAAGAAATGGTGAAGGAGAAGAGGAACCTTAGACGTTTATGGCACCGGTCTCCGGCAATAAAATGTCAATTAAAACAATGCCAAAAAGCACTCCAAAATGCTCTTACGGAAAGCAAAGAATCCAGTCTAAAAAAATACCTACAAAACCTTGACCCTTTAGAAAAGTCAGACTACAGTCTATGGAAAGCCACCAAAAAAATGAAGAGACCTATAATGTACGAATCACCCATTCGACTTACCGATGGTAATTGGGCCAGAAGTCCAAATGAAAAAGCAAATGCTTTTGCCGATCATTTACAAAACGTATTCACTCCCAACATTACTGACTCTGATGATATTATTCCTCAAATAAATAATTTTGTTGAATCTCCAATGAAACTTCGATTTTGTAACTTAACGAAAGCTGTTAAATCCCTTAACACAAAAAAATCACCTGGTAAAGATAAAATTACACCAAAAATTATTTGCGAACTGCCCAATGTTGCTCTAAGACAATTACTTTTTATTTTTAATGCCATTCTGCGCATTGGCTTTTATCCTTCCACGTGGAAAATATCCGAAATTATAATGATCGCCAAGCCTGGTAAAGATGTCAGTCAAGTCACCTCGTACAGGCCAATAAGTCTTCTCTCTATAATATCTAAATTATTTGAAAAACTCTTTTGAAACACGCTTACGCCATTCCTGAACGAACATCAAATTATTCCCGCTCATCAGTTTGGATTTCGAAAAGATCATAATACTATAGAGCAAGTACATCGTATAGTAACTCTTATTAGGAAGGCTTTTGAAGAAAAAACTATATTGTTCTGCATTGTTTATCGATATTTCCCAAGCATTCGATAAAGTGTGGCACAAAGGTTTATTATGCAAAATTGTCTCATTGTTACCTCAAAATTGTCATAAATTACTTAGAAATTATCTAACGGATAGAACTTTTGTAGTTAAGTACAAAGAATTTATCACAAGTCCTAGAAGCATCTCTGCTGGCGTCCCCCAGGGCAGTATACTAGGACCTCTAATGTATATCCTATACACTTCAGACATGCCAACAAACTCCCTCATTCAAACGTCAACTTTTGCAGATGACACAGCTTTCGTGAGCATTAATAAAAATCCTACAACTGCTTCACAAACTTTACAAACTCATATATATGATGTGGAAAAATGGCTTAACTACTGGAAAATAAAAGTAAATCCGTCGAAATGTGCACACGTAACATTTACTCTTAGAAGGGAGACCTGGAGTTCACCTCGACAGACGTCTCACCTGGTCCCACCATATCGAATCTAAATCAATCCAAATGAAACTTAAAACAGCTCAACTTCTTTGGCTGTTAAATTCGCACTCTACTCTAAATCTAGACTATAAAGTCTTACTATATAAAGCTATACTCAAGCCAATTTGGACATATGGAATCCAACTCTGGGGAACAGCTTCAACATCAAACATAGAAAAATTGCAAAGACAATCCAAAATATTACGACTGATAACTGGCGACCCATGGTTTATTCGCAACGACAACATCCACAAGGATCTTAATATACCCACAGTCCGCGATGAAATCAAGAAATTCTGCTCCAATTACGTGCGGAAGTTAGCATCTCACCCTAATCCTCTAGCTCAGGATCTACTCTCTTATAGAGGCCACAGGCGTCTAAAAAGGATCGATACCTTGGCTATTGTTCAAACCCAGCAATCCACCTGCTCATTATGAGTTACTATTGCAATGGCAATAGGACCATAATATATATTTAGATTTTAAGATTTTAATACTTATTGTCATTTTCTAAAAAAGAAAGATTCAATAAACAATATAATATATACATGTTATAAAAAAAAAAAAAAAATTATGAATTTTATCGAATTTGATTTGATTGTATTTGCCTTAGGTGTTGTGCTTTATCATAGAACTAAAGTTTTTTTTATAAAATAACTTTATAATTGAGGAGCTTATTGTAAAAAACTACATAAGACACATTTACTATTTTATGTATTTTCGCTGTTTTCTAGCCATCCATTGATTAATGTTCGATAGAAGTCTTGTTTAAAAACTTATTGCAAGTACCTAGAGTATAAAGGCCCTGCAAAAACAAAAAAAAAAAATAAAAATAAAATGTGGCTTATCAAGTTTTTACAATAAGACCTTCAAATGTTTTAATCGAAAACATATCTTTTGCGATCAAGTTAAGGACATTAGTGCAACTTTAATTTACCATGCATCAATCAAGTTTCTGCAAAATTAAAAAAAGAATTGTTGTTTGTAAGTAAGTACCTGTTTCATATAATTAAACAGCTTTTGCACAATTTATTGTAACTTTAACCTGATTATACCAAATTTACTTTATCGGGATTTTTAACCCTGACCTAAATAAGGTTTTAAGTACTACACTATATAAATGAACGTATTATCCACACTTATTAAGTTTATGGTGTACACTGGGCTCATACTAAGCGAATGACGGTTAGTCGGTCACAAAACCCCATTATGCAACATGGTTGTATGTTAAATTCAAGCTACATACTATATTCATATTATGTATTTGTTGTAACAACAACAACCACACCAAAAAATGCTGCTGCATGTTCGCTTCACTGATTGTTGTCATTGACTTATACGACCTTGAAGAGAGAAGAGCTAAAATGGAAAATATACAGTAAAAAAAAAAGAAACAATCATCTGTAAATCAAAATAAAAGTCAAATTACAATTAAAACGATGAGCTAAAAATTACAAGTACAATTTTGAATAAATTGAAAGAGTGACATATATAAGCTCAAATTTAAATTTTACTAAAATGTCGCCTGATGCCATTTCCAGCTTAGAGTAGAAACACAATAAAAGATAAAACTCCCTCCCCCTGTGTTGTTTATAAATTAAACAAAATATAAAAAGGTGAGAAAAACAAAAAACGTGTATTGAATATCCCACCAGAGGTGGACCTTGCCCATAACAAACATGTTTTCAATTTATTTTTTGATCAATGGTTAAATATTTAACTGCAAGTTCATATATTAGTTCTCATGTAGTGGGTAAACTAGTTTATATGAATGTTTGATGTTTGGCATGGGATTGTTACCGCTTTCAAAACGTGTTCTGATGATGGGTACCTAGAAAATTCCCGAAATAGATGTATCAACAAATTCCTGAAAGGGTCAAATAATAAATTTGAAAACAAAAAGTCACTACATTGCTAGGTCTGTCAAAAAAACAGAGTAGTATTTGGAAGATGACAAAGCCAATTGTGACAGCTTTTTGTTGTTGTTTTTGTTTTTTTCTTTGATATTTTAAATTTTGAATCTCGCTCCTAGACGAGGACAAGAAATTCTCATTGAGTTTGTGATTTAACATAACAAATATCTCTAGAAATTCTAATAACAAAGTCCCCTGAAGATTTCCTTGGGCAGGAATGAAATCCGGATAGGGACACGCCTACATCAGATTGCTTTTCACAATTTGTTAAATAAGTTTTGGGACTTTAGCACATTTAATTACTATAAAAAAAAGCTCTATAGATTAATTTGTTAGGACAATATAATTTTCATTTTCATTGCACAATTAAAGGTCGAAAAAAACATAATTTTTATTTCTAATAAAAATTATATCAAACTTGATAAAACTAATAGCAAAATAAATTTTCCATACATTTTATTTGAAATGCATAATTTCAATGGGCTACTGACGATATAATGAGTATCATTCTAAATGTGTTTAAACTTTTTTCGCTTTAAATTATAACTTTGATTGTGTTTCTACTCTAAGCTGGAAACTGATTTCTGGCATCTGGCGACATTTTAGTAAGATTTAAATTTGAGATTAGATATGTCAATCTTTCAATTTATTTAAAATTTTTATTGCTAATTAAATTAATTTATTTTGTCAAAACTAATTATACTTCTATAATAAAAAAAACAAAAAACCGAAAAAAATCATGGTGTCAGGAAACTTTTTTAATCAGATTTTAATATTTTTGAACTCCATGGATATAGCATCCACACTCTCATTTCTTTGAAATTGTGGCTACCACTCTTTTGAATTATTGGAAGAAGTGTTCGTTAACCAAATTTTAAATTTATTTAATAGAAATTCTGCTTTGCAATATTTTGTAGTTTATAGCCTGTAGTTGAAATTCTACGTCATTGCTAAAGAGAGCGTCTATAAAAGTGAGAGTATTTTTTCATACGGAAAAGGTCGTAAATAATAATAATTACATTGCAATGATGATTTTTGTGATTTTTTTTTAATGAATTGTGGTTAATTTGGCCACATTAAATTTAGCGATGCATAAAAACTGCAATATTGCAATTTAAAACATAATTTTTTGTTGACAAATGACACGCAATTATTTTATTTACAAAGTTTCAAAAGTAATAAAAAAAAAAATACAAATATTACTGAAAAGAAGCTCATTAAAAACAATGTTGTCATATATTGCTGTTGATTTGTATTTTTTTTAAGTATTTGTTGGTCAAAAAAGTATGTCATATTCTTTAAATCATGTATACACTTGGGTAATTTACAATTTACACTTGGTTAAATATATTTACTAATTTTATACATTGTTGTTAAAAATATTTGTTATCATATTCGGATGATGCCTGATGTTTAGTTAAAAAAAAAACAACCAGGCGCTACTTCTTTTGTTAATATTTTTCTAATTAATTTATTATAACGAAAATGGTGACCGTGACTTTATGAATGAAACACAGTTTTTTTTTGCAAAAAAAAAAATATTTTTCAACATAATCTCCTTTTAGCTCAATACACTTAGTCCAACGTTTCTCCAATTTTTGTATCCCTTTCAAAAAATAGGATTTTTCGAGGTCCATAAAATAGGCATTTGTTTGATTAATAATTTCATCGTTGGAGCTAAATCTCTTTCCATCGAGTCATTTCTTTAAGTTTGGAAATAGGAAATAGTCATTGGGGCTAAATCCGGAGCATATGACGGATGAGGGACCAATTCGTAGCCCAATTCATGGAATTTTGTCATTGAGACTGCACACGTGTGCACCCGTGCATTATCTTGATGAAAAAGAACTTTTTTCTTGGCCATATGGGGTCGTGTTTTTTAAATCCTCGTTAAATCGGTCCAATAAGTTGGCATAATATTCGCCGTTTATTGTTTTTCCCTTTTGAAGGTAATCGATGTGGATTATCCAGCGTGCATAGCAAAAAACTGTTGCCATCACCTTATTGGCCGACAAACTTACCTTGGCCTTCTTCGGCGCCGGTTCACCCGGAGAAACCCATTGTTTAGATTGCTGCTTGGTCTCCGGAGTGTTGTATTGGATCCATGTTTCATCCACAGTTACAAAACGCCGCAAAAACTCACTCGAATTGCGGTTTAAAACTCCAAACAATTCTTTGAAGTTGTCACACGATTACGTTTATGGTCAATTGAGAGCAAACGCGGCACCCATCTTGCAGACAGGTTTCTTACCCCCAACTGATCATTTAAAATCGAAACCACACTGCCATATGAAATGCCTATGGCATCAACAATCTCACGCACTTTTACTCTTCGGTCGGCCAACACCATACCGTGGATTTGTTCGACATTTTCGGGTGTATTAACATAAATTGGCCGTCCAGAACGTTCAGCCACATTTTACCATTGAAATCGATGGTGCAGAGTCCCCATTGTATTTATCAAACTTTTCCTTGTTTTGATGAACGGTTTTTTTTTCGCAAAAAATAATGTTTAATGAGCACTCGAAATTCACTTTTTCATTTTAAAAATAATCCACGAGGTTGTATGCTTTAAACAGCTGTTAAACGCAAAGTAAATGACAGAACTTTTTTTTTTTTGTTATAAAGAGAAATAACACTCAGGAAATTCTTCCTATTTATTTATGCTTTTTTGGAAAGGGGATAGTGGAGAGATGAAAGGTGGGGAAAGATGAAGGGCTTCAAACATGGCAACACTGTAATTGCGGGAGATGCTAAGTCTTAGAACAGTTGTTGCTCGCCACCTCGAGATTGGCGAACTTATTGCAGCTTTTTGGTTCATAGCCCTGATTCATTATTTTACCTTGGTGGGGTTAAGTGCTATGGGAACACCGAAGATGGGAGCTGCGATACATATGAGGGATAGAAAACTCATACATATTATTTTTTTCCTAAATTGATGTTGCCGTCACCAGGAATCGAACCCGGGATCATCTGTGCAACAGTCCAACGCGCTAACCATTACACCACAGCGCCCACTTGCTCAAAATTTGACAGTAGTCTATTATCAGGTGGTACTTGATGGGAGCAGTGTTGGATTTCATGTAACTACGAGGGAAGTTCGAAAAGTCACGAACTTATTGATTCGTCCTCGTATCTTGAAGTTAGTTGGTCAAGAAGTTATTCGTAGTAAGTGAATGCCTTGTATATTTTTGTTCCCAATTTTTATGTGTTTATAACGGCCTTTAAGCTAATTTTATTTTTCTTTGCCAGTTACATAATTATTAAAAGTTATAGTGAATAAAAAAAAAAGAAATAATAAAAAAAAACTGCTCCATGCAAGTAAGTCAACTTTACTATTTTATACAGTGGTTTAAATAGAGCTATTGATATTAATAAATCAACATTAAAATCTTTTATTACTTACAATGAAATAATATAACGATTGCAATGTATTTTTATATACTTTACCCTACTGTATGAGAGGAATTTATGTCATTTTGTTATTCTAATTTACTTCACTGAAGCATGGATAAGACTAAATTTTAATTAAGTTTTTGAGTTGACAGGCAATACCGCTAAAATTTATTTATTCGAAAACCTTATCTAAATGAGTTTTACCTTGAAATACCTTAACCAAAATACAGTTGTCCTTAAAATACCGTTAACCCACTTTGAATACTATGTAGTTAAGGACCACTGCAAAAGTAGTTAAACACAAATGAAATTTCACTGAAAGAAAGGACACCTTACATGTAAAATCATAAAACAGTCATTTTATGTGGTTTGTTTTTTTAAATGAACTACAAGGTTAGTAAAAAATTTAATTTGTTTTACAAATGACTGACATTAAAAGTAAAGAAACCGTATTACAAACCCAAAGAACTACATATTTTTAAAGCAGAACTTAAAGCACACTTAAAATAGTTTGTACCTCAGGGAACTTCTGCTTTGTAATACGGTTTCTTTACTCTTAATGTCAGTCATTTGCAAAACAAATTACATTTTTTACTAACCTTGTAGTTCATTTAAAAAAACAAACCACATTAAATGACTGTTTTATGATTGTACACTCATTTTTTACAGTAGTTTTTTGTTATTTAAAAAAATAAATGTTTGTTTATTTTTTACTAACATATGAGGTTCATTTTTACTACAATTGTGGTTAATTTTTTCAACATTAAAAAACAAATGACAATGTTTGTTGAATTTACTGAAATATAAGTCTTCCTTTCTTTATGTGAAATTTCATTTGTTTTTAACTACATTTGTATTTGTTTTAACATACATAGTAGTCTAAGTGTAATTTGAAACAAAATAAAATAAATTATTTATTTAGAATTGGTGGTCAAAACCTTAAAATTTTTTGATGTTATGCCGTGTTTTTTTACCATTGAAAACAATGAATGTTTTATTATTATATGTTCCAAAAATGTCAATTTTTAACATTTTCATTTACGAACTTTTGTAGAAAACTGTCGAAACCAATTCCATAACAGCCCACTGTGTTCAATATTTTGATTTTTTTTCACACATACACTGGTTTAAATGAAAATAAAATAAATCCTACTTTCATTTTCGTTATAAGATTCCTCCTCTAGTGTAATAATACAGATTAGTTTGGCATATTCAAAGATTAAAGCGATTTATATTAATACCGGTCATATTTTGTGGCAAACGGTCAATCGGCTTGTTTAAGAAAATCGAACAAACTTCCTGATTTATACAAGTCTAGGAGGTTTTTAGACAGAAATAAACCTGAAATATATGAAAACTAAAACTAGACTCAACCTAAATTATAATCAGCCCAAATCCCGCCAACATACTACTCGTATTATAAGAAATTTAAATAGAGTTGTTTTTTTAATAAAAGTACACTTTTACTTTTTTTGTGTATAACTAACTAACTGGATTTATATTTCCAATTGCCAGTCGATTGGTCTGTCTGCAGATACTTTGTATATTACAACATATCTACATATTCCATTAAAACAACATGACATAATTTGAATATCATTGACACCATCGTCGCTATCCTCCCATGCCGGTTTTAAATTACTTTTAATATTTAAATGCAGAATTTTCTTTTTGTACCACATAAGACACGCAACATATTCCAGTTGTTATTTCTATATGTTTTATATGTTGCATAATGAATTTTCGGTTGGTTTTCCACACAATTTTCCACTCTTATGTTTGAATATATTTATAGACTACATGTGAGTAATTTCAAAAATTTTCGACACTTTAAGGAAAAATATTTTCATAAATTTTGTTCGTATGACATGTTGCGTATCCATCCGCATTGATCATTTATATTTAACGGCGCAAAAATTATGGCAGTTTTAAGTTTAAAGTAAATTAAGCTAACCTAACATTTTTTGCTATGAAATTTATACCGTGTGTTCGACACGAAATATAAGCAATATGTTCTATTACTAACATTGTCATTTGTTTTTTAATGTTCAAAAAATGACTAACAATTGTAGTAAAAATTAACCACATGTTAATAAAAAAATAAACAAACATTTATTTTATTTTTTAAATAACCAAAAACAAATGTAAAAAATTAATGTAAAATCATAAAAGAGTCATTTGATGTGGTTTGTTTTTTTTAAATGAATTACAAGGTTAGTAAAAAATTTAATTTGTTCCACAAATGAGTGACATTTCAATTAAAAATAAAGAAACTCTATTACAACCAACAAAAGCAGAAGTTCCCTGAGTGCACGTCTTCGACACGAAATATAAACATTTTCAATGTGTTCTATTACTAAATTTTTTTCGTTGCCTACATTCAAAAAAAAAAAAAAAAGTCAGTAAAGTCAGTAAGACATTTAGTCAGGAGTGGGCTTGCAAAAAAAATGCTAATGTTAGCTCGCTGATTTTCAGTAAAAAAATTAGTAAATTTAACAAAAGTTTTGCTAACATTTAGTTAATTGAAAATCAAAAAAAAACCTTGCTGAAAAGTAATACAATTTTTGCTGAATATTAGTACACTCAAAAAAAAGAAGTTGTAAAGTCAGTAAAATTTTAGTCAGGAGGGTGCTTGCAAAAAAATTGCTAATGTCAACAAAATTAGTAGATTCAGCAAAAGTTTTGCTAACACTTAGTAGATTAGAAATACAAAAGCCTTGCTAAAAATTAATAAATTTTTTGCTGAATTTTAGTAGACTGAAAAAAAAAACGCAAAAAATTTGTAGAAAAATTGTAATTTAGTTAATTTATTTGCTGAAAATCATAAAACATATTTTTGAGATTCTTTTAAAAATAATTTACAATAATTACGAAATATAAAAATTTTCATTTTCCCACTTTGACGACATTAATTAATTTAATATCTGAAAATATATAGAAATAAATATATATAACATAACAAAAATTTTCTTTCAACTACTTACATCAATGGTAGTCTAAATGATGCTTTCCTTTAAAGGACGCAACTGCCGAAGATAATTATAGAAACAAAACGAAAAAATAAACAAAAACAAACGAAACGAAAAAAAACAACCCTTTTTTTTTGCAATAAGAAAAAGGAACCATAAAAATCTACCTAAGATGTGTGTCTTTGTCTCTTGCTTTACTCTGTCTATATATATGTTTGTTTGCAATTTGACCACACTAGATTATTAACCTATAAACATTTAGTTTAGAAATACATATTAAATTTAAATATTTTATGTTGTCTTTGATTTAATTAATAGACAATTATTTTCACAAGCCGGTGACAACGCAAAATTTAAGTTGTTTTAATCCTCAATTTTGTTTTATGTATGAAAAAGAGATACAAAAGTCTTCCATGGTTGATTTTTTTATATGTCTTATTAGAGTTGTACTTTTTTTATCATTTTCCTCTTCTCTACTACATCTTGACATGCCGCGACATCTGCTTCATTCTCCGTATATCTTTCAATCTGGTTGTCGTCCACACTATTAATGTGCTTATCAGCACAATTTTTTTAGCAAAATTAATTAGTAAAACATTAGTATATTAGTAAAGAATTAGTATAAAACAGTTAAGTGCTGAATAAGTATAACAAAAATTTTAGCTGAAAACACGATTTTAGCAAAAAATTTTGCTAAAAAATGGTATACCTGATTTACAAGACGTTTTACTAACTTTTCTACTAACTTATTTTTTTGAGTGTAGGCTAAAAAAAAACTCAAAAAATTTGTAGAAAAAATATACTTTAGCTAATTTATTTGCTGAAAAAAATTGTTAATACACTCAGGGAAAACAGTTTCATCATATTGTCTTCAATTGAAATCATAAATTAAAATTTTTATTTTTGATTCAAAATATAGAAAATATCATTTGCAATTAAATTTTTTAAAAACACACAAAATATACAAAAAGTTATTTAAAATTCTGAAATATCAATTAAATACTATTTGAGTTGTTCTTAAATTTAAATATAATTAATAAAGGGCGTTTTTATAGAGGTATAGAATTTTGAAATGGAATAAAACAAAGATGATTTTTTTAAATTGACAAGAAATTTACTTTATTCGAAAGATAATCTTCTGACATTATAATTTAAATATGACTTCTGGCATATGACCGCCACGGCTGGCTCGGACGTAGTCTAATCTGGAGGTCCAATTTTCGATGACTTTTTCCAACATTTGTGGCCGTATATTGGCAATAACGTGGCGAATGTTGTCCTCCAAGTGGTCAATCGCTTTGGGCTTATCGGCGTAGACTAGCAGCTTCATATATCCCCACAGAAAATAGTCCAACGGCGTTAAATTGCATGATCTTGGAGGCCAATTCACGGGTCCGAAACGTGAAACTATGCAATTACCAAACGTTTCCTTCAATAAATCAATTGTGGCACGAGCTGTGTGACATGTTGCGCCGTCTTGTTGAAACCACAGCTCCTGTACATTATGGTTGTTCAATTGATGAACGAAAAAATCAGTAATCATTTCTCTATAGATGTCACCATTGACGGATAGACTGATTGGGGTCTTCCTCTACGCTACGCTCTACATCAGCAATGACTTCTTCTGTACGCACTGTACGACGTCTCTGTGGATGCATATTATCATTTAGAGTAATCGTGGTGCGAAAATGTTCCATAGTTAATCGAAATAATTGCTCTGATGGACGATTATGTTGACCGTAAAATGGACGTAGTGCGCTATACGTATTTTGAACAGATTGATTTTCAAAATAAATTTGCACAATTTGGAAGCAGCGTTGTTCAGACTGTTCACGCTGTTCATGTTGAAATGCCAAACCAAACTAAACATAAATCACTTGACAGCTGACAAAATGGTCGCCAGTTAAAAAAGTGTTGCAAACTTAAAGTTCTAAACCTGTATAAAAAACACCCTTTAAAACATTTGTTGTACCTTTGTTAATTTTCGACATGATGGGTTTTACAAAAATAGCAGTGGTTTGCCAGTACTATTTCTTTTGTACGGTTGGCCGTTCTGCTTAATTCAAAAAACCTTGAGGGAATAAGACACATCTAAATTTAGTTTCAGCAGATATCGCAAGTTCTTGAAATTATTCATATAAATTTTCAATTCGAATAAAAATAATCTTAACAATTTCTTGTTTTAGTTGTTACATTTTTGTTAAAAACTTTTAAAATTTTGTTATATGGGTTTAACTGTTTTGCAGTTTTGCAGTTTTAATTTTTTTTTATTTTTTTTATTATAATTTTGTTTCTCTTGCATCATATCTAAATATGTTTATTGAAGTAAACTCTACAATTGTATTGTGCTACGTACTATATATAATATTGTGTGGCTTGTATCAGGAAATCTATTTGAAGTTAGTCATTCATTCACTTATTTAAACATATGGGGCAGTAGTGTGTTATACTCGTACTCTGGTCTGGTGGTGGCCCCAAATGTGTGCCGGTTTAATGTTTTTTTTTTATATATTTTTAACTTTAGCAGTACAATAAATTTGTTTCCATTAGTTTGTAATAACAATTCGTTAAATGCAGTATGTTATTATAGTAAAAGCATTTTTTTTTCCTATTTTTCTTCTTTTTTTTTTTTTTTTTGTTAAAAAGTTAAACGATAATTTATCAAATGAATGTGTAATTGTGGAGTATTTTAAATTGTTTATTTAATGCAATTTGAAGTTTTTATTAGGAAGAACAATTAATTGCGTTCATCATGTGTATAAAACTGTCACTTTTACTTGGCTTCCTTAAGAAAATTTAAAAGATGTGCTTTAATATTTCAATACATGGCCGATTCGCTTAAAAATTAAGTTATGCGTAGCTAATGTAAGGGAATGTTCCCTAATATGGTACTCGAACACACCGATTTTGGTGAAATTTTTATATGTGATAAAGAAAAAAGATCTAAGGTCGACCTGTCTCGGCCATCTCGGGATTTTAATGGGTCAAAACCTATGTCAAAAATGGGAATTTCGTTTGTTTGTTAGCTTTTTAATGTATTTGAACCATGTGGTATCGTTGGAAAGGGATTTTTGAGGGCTTTTTTATGGTACCTTTTTTTGGTACTTTTTGCTTTTTAATACTTTTTGTGTTAAAAAGTTTATAATTTTTTGGATATTTTATATGGAGAACATGCCGCTAGGGCTGCCGAATTCACATATTTGTTCCTTGTTAAATATAAGAGGACACGTATTTTTTGGTACTTTTTGCTTTTTAAAACTTTTTGTGTTAAAAAGTTTATAATTTTTTGTGTATTTTATATGGAGAACATACCGCTAGGGCTGCAGAATTCACATATTTTTTCCTCGTTAAATTTAAGAGGACACCTATTTTTTTGGTTTTTTTAATACTCCTGCCATTTTAATTTTAACAAGATTTCCCCGGAAACACCTTTTTTCTACTTTTTTTTTTAAAGAGTTTCTGTGTGAAACATAGAAAATATGCATATCAAACTTGATATTTTTGACAATGCATTAAAGCTGTGACATTTTTTTTTGGAAATTCTTAAATTTCAAATGTGCTCCCATACAAAAATTAAAAAAAAAAATAGTTTTTTGCATAATATTTATTTTTTTTATACGAAATGTGTGTATTTGAAAATTTCTTCGTTAGATCGTTCAGATTTTCAAAAATATTATACAATCGATGAACTAATTTCTAGTAGAGAAATACATTTGCATATTTTTTCATCAACATAACAATCAAAAATATAAAAGATTAGGCTTTTTTATATTTCTAAATAATTCTTGAAAAAGTTCCATTAAAAAAAGTCATAAATAGTTTTTTTTTCATTGTGAAAGGCGTGGTAGAGAAGAATGAGTGTATTTTCTAAAAGTCATAACTACATTGCAAATTTTCAATTTTTCTGAATCAGACTGCTCAGTTTCTGGTATTGAACCTTCGTCAGTGACCCTGTTTTTTTGAATAACACAGTGCAACACGAAAAAAAAATAACCATATACGGACACCACTACGTGATAAAAGACAAAAAAAAAGAACCGTGTCTTCCAATTTTCCCGAAAGTCATCTGCTTTTTTGTTTATGGGCCGCCAAAGATTTGTGGCCTCGATATCATTTTCGCAAAAAAGTGATCATTTTCTAAGGCTCATATCTTGCAAACCGTTCAGAATTTCGATTTACTCTCTATGGCAAAGTTGTAGCTCTTGTCATAAAGAACAAAAATTGCGAACATATTAAATCAAAAAAACTTCACCTTCCAGATCAAAATCGCAAAAAACTTAAAAAAATTCGATTTTTTTTACCTTTTTTCCCCTTTTCAGGTCCATAGGTAGCAAACCGTTCAAAATTCAAGGAAACAATCAACTACAAAAATTTACCTAAGATCTCAATAAACAAATTTGCCTAAGATCTCAATATGGCAAATTTGTATGCCATATCTAAGATATATTCTTTGTATATTCGATAGATGGCGCTTACGTAGTTAGAGAAGAATTGCCAGAGAGCAAAGTTTGATTTTTGTTTGAGTTTGAATTTTAACGTCTTTTTCAGACAATTGCAATTAATACTATAATTAATTTGCAATTTTATTTAATTTAATTATTTGGCAACTCTGGATAACAACTTTAAATCTTTTTTTACGACTGCATTCGAGATGTTGAATAATTTTAATATAATAAAATAATCACTTAAATATCTTTTTCCAGTAAAAAAATATAGCCTTTACAACTAGGTCGAAAATGGAACACTGTGTCAAAAATGAGTTAAATCAATTTTTATGAATGATTTCATTGACCCAATAAATATTTCAAAAAGTATATGAAAGTTTTTGCATTCATTTTAGCAAAAACGTTATGAAAGTTTCATGTGTTTAATGAATAAAATTAATAGTTTGTATGAAATATTTTCATTACTTTTTTCTTACAAAACAAACGTTAATTTTTTTTTATACATAATGCACTTTTTAAAGAAATAAAGAAAATCTGTTGACTTTCTACAAAACAACTTATGTCGACTTAAGAATTTTTTTTTTAGGAATTTTTGTAGTAATTTGTTTATACACTAAATGATATGAGACCACCTCCAATAAATTAATTTCAAAGCTTTGGTTGATTCTCTTTCATTTGTAATAACTTCAGCGATTATTTATGTTAATCCAAAAAATCAAAAAATTTAACTAATTTTTTTTTTTGCATATTTAAAGTTAAATTTTTTATTGAAAAAATATTACAAATTTTCATTGACTTAATGAATTTTTTGTCTGAAATCATAAAAAAAATTTATGAAAAAATTAACGCTATTACTGAATTTGCATTCAGTTAATAAACGCATTCAATGAATACATTTTAATGAAATGGATTTATAAATATATAAATTCCTGGGATTCCTAGTTGGAACATAGGGCCAGTACAAAAGCTTTCCATTGACTTCTATCTTCGGCTAGTCTTTTTGCTTCTCTCCATGAAGGTTTGGCTGAAAGCAGTTCATTTTCTATTTGGCGCCTCCATGTATTTGCGGGTCTTCCTCTACGTCGGCTGCCCTGGGGATGGTAATCAAGAGCTTTTCTTGTGACGTCGTCGTGGCTTTTTCCAAAGGAATGACGCAGCCAGTTAAACTTTTTCAAGCGGATATCTAACATGATTTGATTTTGTTGGGTTTTTCGCCATAGATCATTGCTTGAAATTGTTGTAGGCTAAAAAACACGTAAAATTCTTCGCAAACAACGGTTAACAGAAACCTCGAGTGCATTTGAGTCTTCACTTGTTATGTTCCATGTTTTACATCCATATAGTAAAACTGATTTTACATTCGAATTAAAAAGTTTTATTTTCGTGCGAAGAGTTATACGATTGGACTTCCACACTTTAATTAGTGAGCCAAATGATTGATTTGCTTTGACAATGCGGTAAGCTATATCTTCTTTGCTACCACCGGATGTAGTTATTATACTGTAACGACGAGATTTCCTCCGTTAGCCGAGGTAAGCTCGCGGGGGTAGGGATCGTCACAGAAATTTATTTCTTTCAGCGACCGAGAGTAAAAGAGCGTGGTTGAACGTTATAAATTTTTTTTATCTTAAGACTAATTACCACCTAAAGCTATAATATAAAAAGGGAATACAAAAAATTATATGATTAGTATCTATTCGAGCTTGCACTCTGATGTTATCACTGCTGGGAGGTGGCCAACGCACGGCTCACGTTCTGCTGACACTTGATGATAGGCGGCCAACGCACGGCTCGCACTCGGTGATGATTCCTGCTGGGAGGTGGCCAACGCACGGCTCACGCTCTGCTGACACTTGATGGTAGGCGGCCAACGCACGGCTCGCACTCGGTGATGATTCCTGCTGGGAGGTGGCCAACGCACGGCTCACGCTCTGCTGATAGGCGGCCAACGCACGGCTCGCACTCGGTGATGATTCCTGCTGGGAGGTGGCCAACGCACGGCTCACGCTCTGCTGACACTTGATGGTAGGCGGCCAACGCACGGCTCGCACTCGGTGATGATTCCTGCTGGGAGGTGGCCAACGCACGGCTCACGCTCTGCTGACACTTGATGATAGGCGGCCAACGCACGGCTCGCACTCGGTGATGATTCCTGCTGGGAGGTGGCCAACGCACGGCTCACGCTCTGCTGACACTTGATGGTAGGCGGCCAACGCACGGCTCGCACTCGGTGATGATTCCTGCTGGGAGGTGGCCAACGCACGGCTCACGCTCTGCTGACACTTGATGGTAGGCGGCCAACGCACGGCTCGCACTCGGTGATGATTCCTGCTGGGAGGTGGCCAACGCACGGCTCACGTTCTGCTGACACTTGATGATAGGCGGCCAACGCACGGCTCGCACTCGGTGATGATTCCTGCTGGGAGGTGGCCAACGCACGGCTCACGCTCTGCTGACACTTGGTGATAGGCGGCCAACGCACGGCTCGCACTCGGTGATGATTCCTGCTGGGAGGTGGCCAACGCACGGCTCACGCTCTGCTGATACTTGCAGGATGTTGTCAGGAACTCGAAGGCTATTCAAAGGGCCTATCAGGATGTCCCAAGGACCCTCGCAGGATGTTCAAGGACCTCGAAGGATATTCAAGGACCTCGAAGGATATTCAAGGACCTCGAAGGATATTCAAGGACCTCTCAGGATATTCCAAGGACCTCGCAGGATATTCAAGGACCTCGAAGGATATTCAAGGACCTCGAAGGATATTCAAGGACCTCTCAGGATATTCCAAGGACCTCGCAGGATATTCAAGGACCTCGAAGGATATTCAAGGACCTCGCGGGATATTTCAAGGACCTCGAAGGACGTGTCAGGACTTCGAAGGATATCTAAGGAAAAACAAAAGGATTAGTATAATTACCTTGTGGTCGTGTGCGCTACCGTAGCCGACTGATCTCGATTCTTGTGGTGACGGCCTTTATATACCTGCTGAGTGTCGCCAGTAGCGACGATAAACTACAAGTTGTGTAGACAGAATCGAGCGTTATTTAGGAAATTCAATATATTCTCGTTCGTTTACTTATAAAAAAAACATGGAGTGTTGGCGGAAACGAGCGTAACGACTTCCGTCATTACACATGGTCCCCCCTTGGGAACCTCGCGCGGAGATTATGCCTGGTACTTCTTACGTTGTTGGTCTACGTTCCGCCCTAACGGGGCCTAACTGCTGCACCATAGCTCTGTTTTGGCGATTGATGTGAATTCGGTATCGCTGATGGTTTATGACATAGACCTGACTACCACGTCCTCCGTGCCCAAATCGGTTCAGCATATAGCGTAAGTAGGGTTGAATTCTTACCCGGACCTCGTCTGAGAGGTCATCACCCGTAGTGAAAGATATCGGTGATGGTGGTGTTTGTGGCACTTTTCGTTGTGTAGAGGATCGTGGTGTCGGTGTTTGCGTGGGAAGCGTCGAATGCGGTGGCATGAACGCCGCCGGCGGTAATTGTGGGTGTCCCGGTGGACTGAATGGTGGCGTGTAAGCCCTGGTGTTTGTAAGCCTGGGATTCACTTGCCTATTTCTTCCCAGGCTGACTGATGGTTCTTCATCGGTATCTGACTCGGACGATGATGTCGTGCATGAAGAAGTGGAGGACGATGACGAGGATGATGTCGAGGTGGACGAATATGATGTTGACGTTGAGGGTGAAGACGACGAGGTCGATGACCCGAACGATGTTGAAGGTGTCGGTGAAGCCAAGAGGCGTGGCGTTGGTGCGCGGGACGGTGTCATTGATTCAGGATATTCGGGGACTTTAGTAAGTTGTACATTGGCTGCCGAAGGGGACGAAAATGGTGGCGTACGTCGCCTATCCACTGCTGTGTCGCTATTTTCCGTTTCTACTATAAATTCCTGGCTTACGCTGGTCTCCTGCAGGACCGTCAGGCACGTCGTGGATGCGGTTTGCAGATGAAAAAGGTGGAGGCATGGGTGATGATGATGTCGAGGCTTGAGAAGACGTAATTTCGCTAACTTGTATTGGTAAAATAGGGGCCGGAGTAGGTCGACCCGACGTGCGTGGTCTCAACCCGACTTCCGTGTTCCACCAAGGTCGTAGGGCTCCCTCGACGATGCGACAAAGGGGCTGGCCGTTGGTTGACTTACGTGTGGCTGAAACCTCTTCTTGCGGTGGCCGCTCTTCAACTCTGGTTGAAGGGGTCGAAATTGCTACAGACGTCAGGCGTCGATTCTTTTCGCGGATTAGTGATGGGCCGATTCCCTCGGGACTTCTTTGGAATTCGCACGTAAGGCCCGCGCAAGTAATCTTGGTTCCGCACTCTTCTAGGAACCTCAGGCCGATAATGAAATCTTCGGTGGCATCAGGCATGACCAGGAGCTTGGTATACAATCTCCGATTTCCCAAGACAATCTCGTGGTCAAGGGCATGGGTTATTCGCCGCAACGACCCATCTGCAAGTTCGATCTCCGATTCATATGGCTGCAGGGTAGTGACATCTCGGAGAGTACTAACCAAGCGCTGACTCACGAAGCAGCTTTGAGCACCCGTGTCGATTGTGGCGGCTACCAGCCGGCCCTCTAGAATGATGTTGGCCACGAGCCTGGTAGGAGTGTATTGAATGGACGTTTTTAGTTGTGAGGGTTGTGGTTCTGTGGACTCGTACCCCCTCGTCCGGTACGGTCCTGGTTTCCGTTTCCCGACTGGCGACAGCAATGAATGGTCCTTACATCTAGTCGACCACATTCCCAACAAAACAAAATGGTCGAATTTTGACACCGCGCCGTAAAATGTCCGGACTGTCCGCAATTGCGGCACGCGCTGCGAGGATTGGCAATGAAATCCCGTTCGGAGGGCTTAGGACCCTCCTGTACCATCAAGCGGTGGTGTTCCCGGGGATGTTGAGGTGCAGCTGGGATACATTCCAGGTCGGCGGATATTTCTAGGAGGTCATCCAGAGTCTCGAAGTCTCGTCGGCGGATGTACAACAGGTATTCGGGAAGAGCGTTACGGTATATCCGTTCGAGTTTCTGTGCCTCGGAGTATCCGGTGTGTCTCATGAGGTTTTGCATGTCTAGTGTATAATCTCTGAAAGGCTCACGAGGTCTTTGGTGGCGCTTTCTGACCTCATCTTCCAAGCGCTCGAAGTACCGGGGTGGTAGAAAGAACTTTAGGAGGTCCCTTTGGAATGATGACCATGTGACCCAATAACGGTTATTGTTCCGATACCATATGAGCGCTTTGCCGGTGAGGATTTCTGGCATCATAGCCGGCATCGTGTCGATATCAATCGCATACATGTGTGCTAGCTCCTCAATTCTTTCGACGAATTCAAGGGGTTTGGTAGCACCGTCAAACTTGATGTCCCATTTACGGATCTGGTCAGCCCTTGATCCCAGATTGGAATTCCTGGTAGCGGTGGGCACGTGGACCTGGATCGATTCGTGTTCATGGTGTGCAACTTTTGGCGGGTCGGTGATTTCCTCCGATGTCGGCTGCTTCCGAGGAGTCAAACTCTTATTCTCCCCACCGGCGGTTGTAGGTTCATGCTTGGACTGTATGGCCAGGAGTCTGTTGATAATCTGTGGTTCATGTTCTCCGCCCAGGAATTGGCCGAGTCGTTTGCGCAACTCCTCGACGCCTCCTGAAGTTCCCAGGCTAAATTCGTTGAGGTATGTTATCAGTTCCTCCTTTCTTAGGGAGTATGCCCACGAGGTACGTAACATAATGAACAGGATCGAAGGCGATGGCTAGACAAATAGCGTAACTATCTAGGTTTCCCTAGTGCGATTTTCTGAATGGTATTCCTTTGTTAACTTGGTGATCTGGTAAAGACACAAAACAAACTCTCGGTCCCTGCTCGGGCGCCACTGTAACGACGAGATTTCCTCCGTTAGCCGAGGTAAGCTCGCGGGGGTAGGGATCGTCACAGAAATTTATTTCTTTCAGCGACCGAGAGTAAAAGAGCGTGGTTGAACGTTATAAATTTTTATTATCTTAAGACTAATTACCACCTAAAGCTATAATATAAAAAGGGAATACAAAAAATTATATGATTAGTATCTATTCGAGCTTGCACTCTGATGTTATCACTGCTGGGAGGTGGCCAACGCACGGCTCACGTTCTGCTGACACTTGATGATAGGCGGCCAACGCACGGCTCGCACTCGGTGATGATTCCTGCTGGGAGGTGGCCAACGCACGGCTCACGCTCTGCTGACACTTGATGGTAGGCGGCCAACGCACGGCTCGCACTCGGTGATGATTCCTGCTGGGAGGTGGCCAACGCACGGCTCACGCTCTGCTGATAGGCGGCCAACGCACGGCTCGCACTCGGTGATGATTCCTGCTGGGAGGTGGCCAACGCACGGCTCACGCTCTGCTGACACTTGATGGTAGGCGGCCAACGCACGGCTCGCACTCGGTGATGATTCCTGCTGGGAGGTGGCCAACGCACGGCTCACGCTCTGCTGACACTTGATGATAGGCGGCCAACGCACGGCTCGCACTCGGTGATGATTCCTGCTGGGAGGTGGCCAACGCACGGCTCACGCTCTGCTGACACTTGATGGTAGGCGGCCAACGCACGGCTCGCACTCGGTGATGATTCCTGCTGGGAGGTGGCCAACGCACGGCTCACGCTCTGCTGACACTTGATGGTAGGCGGCCAACGCACGGCTCGCACTCGGTGATGATTCCTGCTGGGAGGTGGCCAACGCACGGCTCACGTTCTGCTGACACTTGATGATAGGCGGCCAACGCACGGCTCGCACTCGGTGATGATTCCTGCTGGGAGGTGGCCAACGCACGGCTCACGCTCTGCTGACACTTGGTGATAGGCGGCCAACGCACGGCTCGCACTCGGTGATGATTCCTGCTGGGAGGTGGCCAACGCACGGCTCACGCTCTGCTGATACTTGCAGGATGTTGTCAGGAACTCGAAGGCTATTCAAAGGGCCTATCAGGATGTCCCAAGGACCTCGCAGGATGTTCAAGGACCTCGAAGGATATTCAAGGACCTCGAAGGATATTCAAGGACCTCGAAGGATATTCAAGGACCTCTCAGGATATTCCAAGGACCCTCGCAGGATATTCAAGGACCTCGAAGGATATTCAAGGACCTCGAAGGATATTCAAGGACCTCTCAGGATATTCCAAGGACCTCGCAGGATATTCAAGGACCTCGAAGGATATTCAAGGACCTCGCGGGATATTTCAAGGACCTCGAAGGACGTGTCAGGACTTCGAAGGATATCTAAGGAAAAACAAAAGGATTAGTATAATTACCTTGTGGTCGTGTGCGCTACCGTAGCCGACTGATCTCGATTCTTGTGGTGACGGCCTTTATATACCTGCTGAGTGTCGCCAGTAGCGACGATAAACTACAAGTTGTGTAGACAGAATCGAGCGTTATTTAGGAAATTCAATATATTCTCGTTCGTTTACTTATAAAAAAAACATGGAGTGTTGGCGGAAACGAGCGTAACGACTTCCGTCATTACAATACTACCGAGATAGCAAAACTTGTCTACATCTAGTAGTGGGTGATCTAAAATTTTTAGAGGCTCGGTGTTGTTGGTGTTAATACGCAATGTTTTTGTCTTAGATATGTTTACCTTAAGGCCAGCTCTGGATGCATTTTCAACAAGTATATTTAGTTTGGTTTGCATGTTATTGAAGTTATGTGATAGAAGACATATGTCGTCGGCATAATCTAAATCATCTAATCTGCCCTGCAGCCCAAAAGCTATACCACGATCACCTTTCATCGATTGTTCCATTACAATATCAAGAACGATGTTAAAAAGAAGTGGGGAGAGCACGCATCCTTGCCGTACTCCTCTTTCAACTGGAAATTTATTGCTTATAAGTCCATCATGTAATACACGACAGGATGCGTTATCGTATAAACATTTGGTTAGTTGGATCAGGTGTTCTGGAATCCCTTTACATCTTAAAGCATGCCATATGGCCGGTTGGTGTAACGTGTCAAATGCCCTTTCAAAATCTATAAAAAGCAAATATAATGCAGACCTCCACTCGACTGATTCTTCTACTATTATACGAAGACTGCTGATATGGTCTATACAAGATTTACCTCTCCTGAAACCAGATTGTACGTTGCGAAGTTCTGGCTCAATAGTAGCAGAAATGCGTTTGTTTAATATGTGAGCAATGATCTTGTTTGTCATGTTTAGAAGTGTGAGACCTCTCCAATTTGTTAGCTCGGTCAGATTACCTTTCTTTGGAATCTTAATTATTAGACCTTCTTTAAGTTCATCCGGTAGATGTTTATTTATCCAGAAATACTGTGAATTAAAATTCTAACAGTGTAGCCATTCCAGAAGTAGATTAAAAGTGTTATCTGCTCTTGTTACGTCGATTTCAGAAGGATTTCAAGGAATTACACCTCTAAAATGCCGAAATACAGTGGGAAGGGTGGACCTACAAGCACTGGCAACCTGCAATCCTTTACCCTACAATTATTTTTTCTATTCACTTGCTTAATATTGTAATTGAATTTATGAATTTTTTTTTTAATAAATATAAATATGGGCTATTCTCAAAAATATTTAAAATAAGGTTTAACATTTTTATTTTTTAAATTTTTATCTCACATTAACCCAGATAGCGCCAGAATTTTATTATTTTTTTTTTTTGAAAACTTCAATTTTTATTTCGAAACTTAAATCTTTATGGGGTTCTTAACATTTTTAATTCAATAACTTTTTTTTTTAAACCTATAGATTTCCTGGAATCGGGTGTCCTTTTAAAAGTAGAGTCCAAAGACAGTACACTTTGCGCTGCAATACGCAAGCTTTCCACTTATTTATTGTTTAACTAAGATGTTACTCTTATAAATTTTTAAACAAAAAATAAAAATTAACTGCATGTAAATGATTTACTTACATGTTTTTTTTTCCATTACGCACTAATAGAAAAAATCACTATTCACAAAGCACTCAATAAGCGTTGTGGTGTAATGGTTAACGCGTTGGACTGTTACACAGATGGTCCCGGGTTCGATTCCCGGTGACGACAACATCAATTTAGAAAAATAATATGTATGAAGTTTTCTATCACTTATATGTATCGCTGCGCCCACCTTCGGTGTTCCCATAGCACTTAAACCCACCGAAGTAAAATAATGAATTAGGGCTATGAAGCAAAATGCTTCAATAAATTCGCCAACTCTTCATCAGGCTGCGAGCAACAACTGTTCTAAGACTTATCATCTCGAGCAATTACAGTGTTGTCATGTTTGAAGCCCTTCATCTTTCACCGCCTTTCATCTCTCCACTATCCTATCTTTTTAAAAAACATCTTTAAAAAAAAAAATACCCGGAACTGCTTTTACCAACTGGCGCTTTTGAGCTGCGAAGCTAAATAACAAAGCATAAACAATAATAATACAAACAATATGTACAGAAATGCACGTGCATAACGGCGCTTTTGTCTCATATGTCAGATGTTCTTTTAAAAGGACGGTTGCGCTAAGTGGGTTAATAGGATTTTACACGATAGTAAACCACTATTTAGCGACTTCAAATCCGTTTGCGTGAATTACTTTCTGTAAGGGGCGCAAAAGTCAACCCGATTTATATTTTAAATATTAAAAAAAATTCTTAAAATTAGATTTTTCGATTGAATTAAAAAAAATTTCGCACATGTATATACCATTGTTTAATTTTTTTTGTTTTTGGCGATTTCATGAAATTTACTCCCTTATTTTGTATTTTCCAAAAAATCTTTGTCAATTTTTGTGGTGTTTAAAAAATCTAATTTTTGTCTTAAAATCGTAGTTAAGGGGGGACATTACATTCGCGGCAGAAAAAACAGACCTTTTTTTTAAAAATTCATAACTCAGTCAAAAACAAACATATTTCCAAAAAATTTTTTTTTTTATTATTGTAGAGAATTGAACTAATTACAAGAAAAAAAAATTCAAAAAAATATATTTTTCACTCCAACATGGTTTTATAGAGCTCCAAACTGGCGGCAGAGAAAAAACGGGGCCTCGTGGTTGCAGCGCTGGGAGTCGTAAAAATTGTCCGATCTGGAAAAAAATTAATTTTAAATCTTAACAAAATTGGTAATTGTATGACACGAGCTTTTTTTAAATTTTTGGTGATGTTCCAAATTTAAAAGAGTTTTTTTCGAAAAAAATATTGACTTTAAAAATACATAAAAAATCGAAAAAAAGCTCGTGTCACACGATAGCGAATCAAGTTAAAAAAAAAATATAAAAAAAAAAATTCGTCAAAAAATGAACCCGCTAGTGGCGCAACCAGTACGAAAAACATGGTTTCGAGATAAACGCGTTCAAAGTCTGTGAACAAAGACCACAAAAAACCACGACTTCACGCTGCAAAAGATGCCAAATAACTGAGCATATAAAATAAAAATTCCACTATATGAGGTATAAAGATGACTTTTTCAAGAAATTCAAAAACTCAAAAAAAAAAACCCACCCTTTAAGTAGGTACGAAATAACAACCACCAAAAGTCAGGTAGCCAGTAAAACAAGTATATACCAGCTGCCGTACGTAGGTAGCGTGCTCTCACTAATCCGGCTGTAACTTTTGAACCCGTAGGAATTTTTACATGAATTTTTTTTTCTTAGAATCTTAAGAATATTTACTAAAATACTAAATTATAAAAAGTCGATTTCAAAAAAACGGCCAATGTCATGTCCCCCCTTAACGCGATATTTAAAAATTATAATTTGTTTTGGAGTTTATATTTGATTTTAACGTAATCAGTTAAAGAGAAAATGTATTTTCTACAAGTTAATTCTAAGTATGTGAAGTTTTTTTTTTAACATGATACATTTTAATACTTCATTTCATTTGGTCTAAAAAAATTTTTATTTCCTAAAATTTATTAATGCTCCCCTGGTTTTGTGTTAAATGTGCATTGATAAATTCTACAAAACGCGTTAAGATAAAAGAGAGAATTTTATAGCAGACAATCCCTTTTAAACATCTGTCAATATCATTGTTTGTTATATAAAAAAGCAAAAACAATTGATGCAGTTGTTGCGCAATTTTCACAAAGTCCATAAAATTTTTGCATTTCAAGTTTTTTATTTGCTCCTCTGATTTTATGTTGTAAAATACAAAAAAAAACGCTATAAACTGTCCTATTTGTAGCTAAACAGCGAATGTGCCATGCGAAAAGCTGCTTTTTGAACAAAATTCACGCTCATGTTTTTCAACATTTGTGACGGTCGTACTCTTTATTTGTTAAGTGCATATCAACGCGACATACCTCCAACTGTGAAGAATTACAACATTAACCAACCATTGTTTTCAAATTTAAAGTCCATTAAGGGGCGTCAGTGATCGGTACAAAAAACACCACAAATTTAAAACCTGAAAAAAATGGTTTCAATTTTCGACTATCATGTATTTCTTTGCTAGGTGGTGGCACGCCAATAAGGTACGTGTTGAATTTATCTCTGAAGTGCTATGAGATTTTCGTATCACCAAATCGAATACAAAAGTTGAAAGTCCCGAACAAAAAAATAATGAAAAGAGCAAAAAAAGTGAGCTGGCTTCAAACTTTTTTGCGTAACGATAACAATTCGAAATATAGACTTATGACCCTAAAATGTTGCACTTCTACGAGTTAAAGTGTTGCTTATCTAAATATATTACCGGCTTTTTTAAAATATAAAAATTGCAAAAGTTATTGAAAAATAAATTCAGTTTCAAAGGATTTAAATATTTTTGACATTACCCCATATAAATATATCTTAGCCAATACACCAAAACTAAATTAATTAAACGTTTTTATTTTTTTTAAGCTATTTTAAAAAATATTATTTTCTATTTTAATTAAAAAATGTTGCCAATTGACGAAATATTTTTTTGTCAACAATCTAAATAAATACACAAAAAAAAAACTGCTTTCAACATCAAAGACACCTGATGCACATTGCAAGATTTTACTTGTTATCTAATACAATATTTATTTCTTGAATTACTTGTATATTTGTATATATCTGCCTTAAGGTGTCCCTTTAATTGCAAACTGTCGAATTACCATGCGCAAAGTACCTAAATAAATATTTTGGAGTTTTAAAAAAATTTGGATTTTGGAATTCATTCTGCATGTCTTAACATTTTCGAATGGAACTAAACTGATGGGTGTTAGCATTGAAATTCGTCAATTGTATTTTAAGGGACACCTTAATCAATACACATACTATATAAACTAACAAGTCAAGAAGTCGTATAAAAATCATAAAAGCAAACAATATGAATTAAATTAAAAAACAATTTTATTTAGCACAAATGACATCTCCAAATGAACTCTGATCGCAACTAACTGTTTGCTAGTATAAAAAGTGCCCAGTAGCTCTAGACATTATATTTTCAGCTAGTGTTGTGTATACGCAACGTAGACATGAATGACAAACGAATTCATTAGGCTTCAATTAAAATGAGCAAAAGTCAAATGTATAACAAACGTTAATAAAACTATGTACTGTTAATTGTTGGCCATAATATTATTGTGTGTTGGACGAATGACTGACTGACTACTGTTGCTGAGACTAAAACTATGACTACTGTTAGCCAAACAACAACAGTTGGTTGCTGTTGCTATTGGAATATTGTTAAGCTATACGTACTATTGCTATCTTTTTTAAACCCAGTGATGCTAATTTAGTGATTATGTACTACTACTTGTTAATAGTATTTTTTTTTGTCTAGGACTTATCAACTCCTTGACACTGGGCTGGGTTCCTGGCCATGAGGGCAACGAACGGGCTGACTGTTTAGCCAACTGCGGAGCTCGTCGACAATTCATTGGCCCTGCACCCTTCTGTGGCGTACACAATGGGTATGTCAGAGAGAGGCTCAGAAGATGGAGGGAGTCGGCGTTTGGGGCCTATCGTTGATCTATAAATTTATGTGTGAGATTTTATTTGTTCGGTTTTAGATCATGATAAATTTTTCTCTAAATTAACAGAAAAATTATAATTTTTATATGATAATTTACTTTGACTATTAGAAAAAAACACAGAAAAAGTTATTAGACACTAGCATGAATCCATAAAAAAAATACTAGATTAGATTAGACTAGACTAGAGTGGCACTATGCACCGCGACCAGAAGTTGATATTTTGTGCTGCCAACGAATACACCCTATAGGTTCAGGCTCCCTACGAAGCCAACTATCCTACCAGGTAAACAGTTCCAAACGTCCGATGGCGTCACTATTCGACCACCAAAATAACGCACCCTCCTGTCGGAGAGCCTCGGACATTTGCAGAGAACATGCCCTGAGGTCGCGGGTTCCAATTCACAAAACCTGCACGTATCCGTAGAGGATCGTCCCATCTTGTATAATTGATACCTAAGGCCACAGTGTCCCGTGAGGTAACCCGTCACGGTCCTTAGTTCGCCCCTCGTCATAGACAAGAGTTTCCGCGACCTCTCCCCAGAGGGGGATATAAACAGCCTCGCCTGTCGCTGCCCAGGCGATCTTTATTTTTGTAAATATACGGAGGTTGAAAGCTCGTTATAAATTGAAAATAACATAAAAATAATCTCGATGTATATAAAAACAAAAAACTAATATAACTGTAAAAAAATATTACTTGAGCCAGAGTACACACTAAAAATTTTTTATATAAATAGAACATTTTTGGTCTTCAAAGTTTAGTAACGTCATGATGCTTGTTAGGAAAAGACCTAACCACGTGGTTGATTACTAAGAAGACAAGAATGGAGCAAAATTTATTATTAATAGGTTTTTTGTTAAAGTTCTGCCTATTATATAGGCTCTAGCTTTTCTAAAACTTCGGGTTCTGATGAGATCTTTAGCCAGATCGAAATACTAGTATCAACCTAGCTAATATGTTTGATTTGCTTTATTTTTGTAAATATACGGAGGTTGAAAGCTCGTTATAAATTGAAAATAACATAAAAATAATCTCGATGTATATAAAAACAAAAAACTAATATAACTGTAAAAAAATATTACTTGAGCCAGAGTACACACTAAAAATTTTTTATATAAATAGAACATTTTTGGTCTTCAAAGTTTAGTAACGTCATGATGCTTGTTAGGAAAAGACCTAACCACGTGGTTGATTACTAAGAAGACAAGAATGGAGCAAAATTTATTATTAATAGGTTTTTTGTTAAAGTTCTGCCTATTATATAGGCTCTAGCTTTTCTAAAACTTCGGGTTCTGATGAGATCTTTAGCCAGATCGAAATACTAGTATCAACCTAGCTAATATGTTTGATTTGCTTTATTTTTGTAAATATACGGAGGTTGAAAGCTCGTTATAAATTGAAAATAACATAAAAATAATCTCGATGTATATAAAAACAAAAAACTAATATAACTGTAAAAAAATATTACTTGAGCCAGAGTACACACTAAAAATTTTTTATATAAATAGAACATTTTTGGTCTTCAAAGTTTAGTAACGTCATGATGCTTGTTAGGAAAAGACCTAACCACGTGGTTGATTACTAAGAAGACAAGAATGGAGCAAAATTTATTATTAATAGGTTTTTTGTTAAAGTTCTGCCTATTATATAGGCTCTAGCTTTTCTAAAACTTCGGGTTCTGATGAGATCTTTAGCCAGATCGAAATACTAGTATCAACCTAGCTAATATGTTTGATTTGCTTTATTTTTGTAAATATACGGAGGTTGAAAGCTCGTTATAAATTGAAAATAACATAAAAATAATCTCGATGTATATAAAAACAAAAAACTAATATAACTGTAAAAAAATATTACTTGAGCCAGAGTACACACTAAAAATTTTTTATATAAATAGAACATTTTTGGTCTTCAAAGTTTAGTAACGTCATGATGCTTGTTAGGAAAAGACCTAACCACGTGGTTGATTACTAAGAAGACAAGAATGGAGCAAAATTTATTATTAATAGGTTTTTTGTTAAAGTTCTGCCTATTATATAGGCTCTAGCTTTTCTAAAACTTCGGGTTCTGATGAGATCTTTAGCCAGATCGAAATACTAGTATCAACCTAGCTAATATGTTTGATTTGCTTTATTTTTGTAAATATACGGAGGTTGAAAGCTCGTTATAAATTGAAAATAACATAAAATAATCTCGATGTATATAAAAACAAAAAACTAATATAACTGTAAAAAAATATTACTTGAGCCAGAGTACACACTAAAAATTTTTTATATAAATAGAACATTTTTGGTCTTCAAAGTTTAGTAACGTCATGATGCTTGTTAGGAAAAGACCTAACCACGTGGTTGATTACTAAGAAGACAAGAATGGAGCAAAATTTATTATTAATAGGTTTTTTGTTAAAGTTCTGCCTATTATATAGGCTCTAGCTTTTCTAAAACTTCGGGTTCTGATGAGATCTTTAGCCAGATCGAAATACTAGTATCAACCTAGCTAATATGTTTGATTTGCTTTATTTTTGTAAATATACGGAGGTTGAAAGCTCGTTATAAATTGAAAATATGATAAAATTCACTATTAAACCACTCACCGGGTACAGTGCAAAAATCGTTTAATGTATATGCTCGTCACATGTATTAATAAAAAATCTTTAATGTTTGTTGATATGCTTTGCTAATGTAGAAGGATAGTATATGATGACATTAGAGAAAAGAATTGCCATTTAAAAGTTTTAACTGAAAGTTAAACTGGCAACTATGATAATGACTAGAGAAAAAACAAACACACTATAAATAGAAATCGTTCGTGGTAAATTTCATTCTAACTCAACACACAGAGTAATGTGGAATTTAACGTTACCCAATTTCTTCAACGTGTGAGTTAAATAAATGATATTTACGATTAACACTAAATGGCACGAAGAATGTTGATGAAGACCGTAGTGGGTCAGAAAATGCATTCCATTCATGCTAGTGTCTAATAACTTTTTCTGTGTTTTTTTCTAATAGTCAAAGTAAATTATCATATAAAAATTATAATTTTTCTGTTAATTTAGAGAAAAATTTGTCATGATCTAAAACCGAACAAATAAAATCTCACGAGAAAAATAATTTGAAATTAATTAAAAAAAAAATGTTTTCGTTATATTCCCAATGGCAAAAAATACTAGTACAGAACCAGTTTTGTACTACACTTAAAAAAATAAGTTAGTAGGAAAGTTAGTAAAACGTCTTGTAAATCAAGTATACTATTTTTCAGCAAACTTTTTGCTAAAAATATGCTTTTAGTTAAAATTTTAGTTATACTTATTCAGCACTTAACTTTGTTGAACTAATGTTTTACTTATATTATACTAATGTTTTACTAATTTATTTTGCTAAAAACAATTTTACTGATATGCACATTAATAGTGTGTACACGACAACCAGATTGAAAAATATACGCAGAATGAAGTAGGTGTCGCGGCATGTCAAGATGTAGTAGAGAAGAGGAAAATTATCCTAAGAAGTACTCTTGTAAAAAATGTAAAAAATCAACCATGGAAGATTTTTTGCATATGTTTTTCATACATAAAGCAACATTGTGGATTAAAGCAAATTAAATGTTGTGCTGTCAACGGCTTGTGAAAGAAATTGTCTTTTTATTAAATTAAAAACAAGATAAAGTATTTAAATTTAATAAAGATTAAATGTTTATTTTAAAACTAAATGTTTATAATGATTTTTAATGCAGTGTGGTCAAATTGGTAATTTGAAATTTCAAACAAATATACGTTCAAGTAGACAGACTAAAGCAAAAGACAAGGGCACACATCTTAGGTAATTTTTTATGTTTCCTTTTTCTTATTTGAAAAAAATTGTTTAATATGTCATATTTTGTTATTTTTGCGTTTCGTTTCTAGAATTATTTAAGGCATTGTTCTCCCTTTAAAATATGGCAGGTAGACAACCATTAATGTAAGTAGTTGAAAGATAATTTTGCGTATGTTATATATAATTATTTCTTTATATTTTCAGATATTATTGTGAGTATGAACATTTTTATATTTTGTAACTTATTGCAAATTGTGTTTAAAAGAATCACACAAAATTTTTCTGATTTTCAGCAAATAAATTATCTAAAATATAATTTTTATAGAAATTTTTTGAGTTTTTTTTAGTCTACTAATCTTGAGCAAAAATTTTGTTAACTTTAAGAGCAAGGAGTTTCTAATCAACTAAGTGTTAGAAAAACTTTTGAAAAATCTACCAATTCTGTTGCTAAAAATCAGCACGCTGCTGTAGTGTCCGAGAATCAATTAAACACGATTGTAGTTAAAGGCAGACTAAAAATAATAATTTATTTATTTTAAGTCTTTACTTATTCTAACGGTACTTAACTAAGAACTAGAATTAAGGAATATATGATAATAGGAGTAATAATACAGTGCGTTACATTAAATACGCATCATTTCCTCCCCAATTTAAATAATGTTCCAATATATATAATTGATAATAAACAACAACATTATAATATACACATAGTATGTGTAAATTTTACAATAACTAATATACATACAAGTAGTAACAAAATAACAAAACTAATTATTAACAATGATGACTGTTTACAAATTATTGTTTTCTTCTTTATGCTTTTTGATTCTTTCTGACCGCCTTAATTCGATCTCACAAGGCGTGTCCATACTTCTTCTACGTTTCCTATCTCCTTTACAATATGTCATAATATTTTTATTAACTCTTACAAGTCTACCAAAAAATTTCTTTAGTTGATTAATATGAGCGACTCTCTTTTTGCCATTTATATCAATACAATATCTTACTTTACTCAATCTCTTTACAATTTTAGCCTGAATCCATTTACAATAATTATTTAAAATATTCCTATATAATACAATTTCATTTTCTTTATATTCTAAAATTTTAGATCCTTTACAATTAATATTTTCTTTGTTACTTATAATATCGACTTTTCTTCTCTTCCTATAAATATTTTGTTTATTTATTTCACTTTGCTTCGGATTCAATTTATCTAATAGCGTTTTAGGTTTATAACAAAATATTAAATTTGATGGTGCGGTACCTGTAACTGTTGTTGGTGTGGTTCTATATTTTAACAAGAAATTATTAATCTTAAAATCCCATGATTTTTGTCTATATTTTGGATCTAATAAATATTTTTTCAAACTACTTTTTACTGTTTGTACGGCTCTTTCTGCGCTACCATTGCTTTGCGGATGGTATGCGGGTGATTTCAAACACTTAATACCATTATGTTCACAAAAATTTTCGAACTCTTTTGATCCAAAGGGTGGACCGTTGTCACTTACAATTTGTCGTGGTAATCCAAATATAGCGAAAAACGATCTTAGAACTTCTATAAGGCTGTTCGCAGTTGTAGTTTTAAGGATTTTTGCATCTATCCACTTTGAAAATGTGTCGACTATTACCAGAATAGTAACCTTTTCAATTTTGCAAAAATCTAAATGTATTCTTTCAAATGGGTATTTAGGCTCAGGCCATACTGTTAATATAGGTTTTGAAACATTTTGATTTGCACTACATATACTACAAGACTTTACATAATTTTCAACATCATTATCAATACCCAGCCACCAGACATACGTCCTTGCCAAAGCCTTCATTCTTACAATTCCGATGTGGCTGTTATGTAATAACTCGAGAACTTTAGAGTGTAAAAATTCTGGTATTACAATTCGATCACCATAATATAAGCATTTATTTTCTGTAGCAAACGATATACGCTTATTGTAGTATTTTTGAAAATTCTCTGGAATGTTTTTAGGCCATCCGGACATCACAAATTCATAAATTTTACTAAGTTCATAATCATTTTCAAGTTCTCGTCGAATATCATTAATGTCGATTGGAAAATCACTTACTAACTGGAAAATGTTTATACTATCATCTTCCTCTTCAGTTTCTTCAGGTAATGGCAACCTCGATAGAGCATCTGCGTGGCACATTTTTGATCCCTTTTTATAACGAATGGTGTAATTATACGAAGAGAGAAATATTGACCATCTCTGCAATCTATTTGATGTTACGGATGGTAAACTCTTCTTGTCAGAAAATATTTCTCTTAACGGTTGGTGATCACTTTCGATTATAAAAGGTAATCCATAAATATATTTGTGGAATTTACGTATTGCAAAAACAATAGCAAGAGCTTCTTTATGCAATTGAGAATAATTGCGTTCTGCAGGTTTAAGTGTGCTTGAGACGAACATTACAGGGTGTTCCTTGCCATTAATTACGTGCGATAAAATACCACCAACACCATACGGGCTGGCATCACATGAGATTATTATTGGTTTGGATGGGTCATAATGGGTTAAAACATTAATGTCAGTCAAAAGAGATTTACTTTTCTCAAAAATATATTGATGTTTTTCAGACCATACCCATTTAACGTTATTTTTGGTTAAATCGTGTAATAAATGTAATTCAGATGACAAATTTGGAATACAGTGATTATAATAGTTTATCATACCAAGGTATGACCTCAACTGGCTTTTGTTTGTTGGTGATGGGGCATTTATTACTGCCTGAATTTTTGTTGCAGATGGAACAATGCCACGATTATTTTAGTATATCCCAAATAGTCAATCTCTTGTTCAAAAAAATTACATTTGTCAAAATTTACTTTGACATTAAATTCCAATAATCTATCAAGGGCATTTTTCAAATTAGTTTCACACTCTATTAGATCTTTACCACCAATCAATATGTCATCAAAATAAACTAACGTTTTATCCAAACCTTTTAGGATTTCACAAATAATTTTTGTAAACAACTGTGGGGCTGTTTTTAACCCATAAATGAGGCGCGTATATTGAAATAACCCACGATGTGTGTTAATCGTTAAAAGCTCTTGTGACCGCTTGGTTACTCCTACTTGAAGGTAAGCACCCGTTAAATCTAATTTACAAAAAATTTTCCATCCGGCTAAGCTAGCAAGTATATCATCCACTCGGGGTATGACATAGTGTTCCATTTCAACAAAACGATTAACCGTCTTACGACAATCTACACAAATTCTTATCGACCCGTCTCCTTTATTAGCAATTACAATTGGACTAGCCCAACTACTTCTACTTACTGGAATTATTACACCATCCCTACACATTTTATCTAATTCGTCTTCAACTTTATTTCTTAAGCCGTAAGGTACAGAATATGCTTTAGAAAATATAGGATACGACTCGTCTTTTAATGCAATTTCAGCTGTATATTCTTTTATTGTTGAAAAATTAGATTTCGAAAATAACGTCCTATATTTATCAAAGTTGAACTTTACTGAAGGACTAATAATGTTTATATTTAAAATCCTATTTCGCCAATCTGGTACAAACGCATCCAGCCAATTTCTACCCATTAAAGGTGTAAAATTTTCGTTCGCATCAACGATACATAGATCCAATTTTAGTTTAAGACCATTAAATTCTACGGTAACACAGACTGAACCAACAACATTTACACGATCACCCGTAACAACTTTAAGTGGTTTTCTATAATTTTGCATTTCAATATGCTTAAGATATTTATTATAAACAGAAATATGCATTACCGAAACTACGGCTCCAGAATCAATTTCCATTTCGACATTTATATTTTCTATTTTAGTTGTAACTAATAAACTCTTATTATAATTGCATGAAAATAAATTCTTTAAATTATTTAAATAATCATTATCACTATCACTACTATAATCAACATTATTAACTCTATAATTTTTTTTATTCTTACGATCTTTGTTGTAATTTCTTTTATCCCCCTTTTCATCATTCTGCTTCGCCCAGCAATTTCGTTCAAGGTGACCCCTTCTGTTGCAGTAAAAGCATACTACCCCATTGTTGTTATCTCGTCTTCTTTGACTTAGCTGACGTTCACTTTTGCTTCTCTCCATACCTTTGCCGCGCTGTTGTTGATTCTGTTTTTTGTAATTTCCAGAACTGGAAGGATTTACATAATTCAATTTATGCACTGTGTTACTTCTTAACATCTCCACGTGATTTTGATTCATGTCTAAAGACAATGCAAGTTGACATGCTTTTTCAAATGATGACAAACTACTATCATTTAGCAGTCGGTTTTGTATGTTTTCATTATGTAACCCACACACAAACTTGATGAGTAGCGCCTTGTCCAGAAATACTCCGAATTCACACTCCTGGGACAACTGCTTTAATTCGACAATGTAATCTGAAACAGTTTCAGACAATTGTTGTTCTCTTTTGAAGAACTTAAAGCATTCAACTATAACATTTTTCTGTGGTGTAAAATGTAATGATAACTTTTTGATAATAGCATCATACGTAAAGTCACTTTCGGTTTTTGGTGACAAAATTGAACACAGAGTTTTATATAACTCCGATCCACCGAGGCTTATAAGGAAAGAAGTTTTGTCCGAATCGTTTTTAATTTTATTTAAAGATAATAAATGATTTAATCGATTTTTATATAAATTAAAATCGTCACCAATATTATATGCTTCAATTGTTCCAACTAACGCAATTGGTGTTTCTGTCGTCATGTTAATAACTTTATTTTAAAAGTTTACTTAAACAACAATTACACAATTTTTTTCCAAGAAGTTGTATCACCTTGACTTTGGCACATGTATTTTAAATTTTTTTTTTCTTTTCACTTTTATCTTCGTCGCCAAATGTAGTGTCCGAGAATCAATTAAACACGATTGTAGTTAAAGGCAGACTAAAAATAATAATTTATTTATTTTAAGTCTTTACTTATTCTAACGGTACTTAACTAAGAACTAGAATTAAGGAATATATGATAATAGGAGTAATAATACAGTGCGTTACATTAAATACGCATCAGCTGCTTTTCAGCAAAAGATTTTGCTGACTTTAAAAACTTTTTTGCAAGTAGTTTATTCGAATGTAGTTTTTTGAGTGTAGTTTATTTGAATCAGGCAACTAGTACGTCTCTCCATACAAACAACTGTAGCATTTAACATGGAGATGTCACACAGTGTTTTGTCCCCGTATAAGGAATTGACAAATATATAAGGAGTTGTCGTATTTGCATGAAAAATGGCACGCGGGTGTTTATTGTCAAAATTAGAAAAAATATGATTTTTGAGAAAATCGGCGCAAGGATACGCAACCCTCCCAGAGACATTCTGAATTATTAATTTTGAATAAAAGTACAATTCTCCTTAATATGTCGTTAAAATTGGTAATTGTTTTAGGAATAAAGTAATCCTAAATCTTTTTGGACTTTTATAAAGTCTAAGAAACAAGTATCTGATATACCCTCTACTGTTAAATATGCTGATAGAGTTTCTCGATCGTGTGATGAGTCTGTAAATATGTTTGCAGACTACTTTAAATCCAATTTTGTGCCTTCAAATGGTAGTCATTTTAACTTATCTAGTTATTTGTCTGTGCTAGATATTGGTTATATGGTTATCTCGGAGGATGAGGTTTTAAACGCAATTTTTCAGATCAATAATAGTTATAAATCAGACGCTGATGGTTTGTGTGCGTACTTTCTTAAAAAGTGTGCATCCTCCGTAACTTTTGCCTTGACATATATTTTTAATTTGTCTTTAAAGGAAGGTGTTTTTATTGATCAATGGAAGTTGGCGACAATCACACCGGTGTTTAAAGATGGAAGGAGGGATGACGTAACTTGTTACCGACCGATTTCCAAGTTGACCTGTGTGTCGAAAATATTTGAGCGCGTTGTCTATAATAGGCTTTTTTTATAACTAAATCATGGATTTGCCCTAATCAACATGTATTTTTTTCAGGTAGATCTACAACGACAAATTTAACAATTTTTAGTGAATACTTTATATCAGCCTTAGAACAGGGTAGTCAAGTTGAAACGGTATATGCAGATTTTTCTAAAGCCTTTGATAAAGTGGATCACTTTATTCTTCTTGCTAAGCTGCGTCAAATGTGCTTTCATTCTAATTTTTTAAATTGGATAAAATCATATTTGTAAGGTTAACATTGAAAATAATTTTTCAGAACCTTATATTCAGACTTCAGGAGTACCTCAAGGTAGTATCTTGGGGCCACTTCTTTTTAATTTATTTATTAATGACATTTCGTCGTGTTTTACTAAAACCAAATTTCTTTTATATGCCGATGATTTAAAAGTATTTTATAAAATTTCCACATTTCTTGATGTTTTTGATTTACAAGCGGATTTAAATAATCTTCTTGTATGGTGCAATTTAAATAGGCTGTATTTAAATCTTAGTAAATGCCTCCATATGTCGTTTTTTAGGTCATTAAATCCAATTCATGCTACTTTTTATATTGGTGATTATAATTTGGAATCTGTGGATACAACTCTTGATCTGGGTGTTGTTTTTGACTCAAAGTTGTCGTTTGGGCTTCATGTGGACTATATTGTTCCAAAAGCTTACTCTATGTTAGCTTTCCTGAAAAGAAATTGTGCTGACTTTTCCAATCCAACTACATTAAAGCTAATTTATACTGCCTTTGTCACATCAAAACTGGAGTATGCTGCCATAATATGGGCTCCTCATTGTGGTACTCATATCGCTCGTATTGAAAGGGTGCAAAGGAAATTTGTCAAATTTGCAACCTCGTCGATTAGGTTTACTGATCCTATACCCTCTTATAGATCTAGAGGTCTACTAATAGGTTTAGAAACCCTTGAATTTCGTAGGTTACTGCAATCTGCTTTATTCATTTTTGATATTATAAGTGGTGGTATTGATTGTTCTGAGTTGCTTTCCCGTATTAATTTTCATGTTCCACCAAGAAGATTAAGGTTTAATTCTATTTTTGATGTACCACTACATCGTACCAATTATGGGCTTAATATCATTTTAACCCGTACTTTTATTCAAATGAATGAGATTAATAATAAACAGCTAATTACTTTAAAGCAACAAATTGAGTTTTGGACATCAAAAACTAGCTTTAAACAACAATTATATTCCATAATGATGGATTTAGGTATTTAAATAAATAATGTAAATATTAAGATTATTATAAAATTGTTATATCATAGTCTGTAAGGATTTATGTATCCATAGACTGAATAAATAATTGAGAAGCCAATTGTGACAATTTTTTGTTGTTGTTTTTGTTTTTTCTTTGATATTTTAAATTTTGAATCTCGCTCCTAGACGAGGACAAGAAATTCTCATTGAGTTTGTGATTTAACATAACAAATATCTCTAGAAATTCTAATAACAAAGTCCCCTGAAGATTTCCTTGGGCAGGAATGAAATCCGGATAGGGACACGCCTACATCAGATTGCTTTTCACAATTTGTTAAATAAGTTTTGGGACTTTAGCACATTTAATTACTATAAATGCAATTAATGTTTATCCCGATGAAAATAAATTTAAATAACAAATATGCAGGTGCTTGTGCAAATTTAAATGTAACTGACACTAATAGAAAACATATGATTTTCTATTGTTGATTTACTTGAATAAACGTCACTACATTGCTAGGTCTGTCAAAAAAACAGAGTAGTATTTGGAAGATGACAAAGCCAATTGTGACAATTTTTTGTTGTTGTTTTTGTTTTTTCTTTGATATTTTAAATTTTGAATCTCGCTCCTAGACGAGGACAAGAAATTCTCATTGAGTTTGTGATTTAACATAACAAATATCTCTAGAAATTCTAATAACAAAGTCCCCTGAAGATTTCCTTGGGCAGGAATGAAATCCGGATAGGGACACGCCTACATCAGATTGCTTTTCACAATTTGTTAAATAAGTTTTGGGACTTTAGCACATTTAATTACTATAAATGAAAAGTAGGTATTGTTTGCGCCAATTTATATTTTGTTCGCAGCAAGGACTCGTATAGCTGTAATATATCCTTTTCATAAAAACGCTTAAGTGCTTTGGCATATTGGCAGCTTGTTAAATCTGTCCAAAGTAATATATCGTCTTTAGAGTGTCTATCTCTGCTAAATTTTTCCTGTTTTACTAAACATTTATTAATGTAAACATCCGCGTTTACAGCCAGTGCTTTGAATCCTAGATGTAAAGTTGTGATATGTCTTTTGTTGAAATGGCTGCCCACACTAGTACTTTTGGTTCAACCTTCTATTTGGCCATGTCGGGAGTTTTTTTTTTAAATCATCAGAATAAAATCCAGAATTAATACTTCCGTTGCTCCAAGCTAAAGAAAAGGTTTTTTTAAATAAATTATGTTTGTTTTGTTGCAAATACTCGTATATTCACATATTAAAAACATAGACAATTTTAGACAGTGGACGAAATAAATATAAGTTCACCTATGTAATTGTGATTTTTTCTCTACCACATAAGAACCCAGCCCTTGCTGCATTTCTAAAAATTTTTCGTTTTTTGCCAACGAAGTAAATATAAGTTCAGTGAAGTTAAACTCAGTTTTTGGCAAAAGATTTTAACTTTTTTTTTTTTACTTTATTCTCACTGTCGTATTTTGTAACTTCATTGCATTCATTTGAAGTGCAACTTATATGTGCGTCGTGCTTGTTTAAACAAATTATACACTTTAATCAAAAACAGTCGTAAATCGATATTTTTTAATACAAAAAACAAGAACATTTTTAAAAATTTAACACTTAAAGTGTTTTAAAGAGTAATACCATTTGAGTAGCATTGAACCATTTTAATTTATGTTTAAATGATGCAAGAAAAATGTGCTTTGTTGCTACTTTTAACCTACTATTTGGATTTTGACGCTTACTCTGCCACGAAAAAAGATCATAAGCTGAACTGTATCGTCTTGAAAAATACAATCGGCGCAGTGTTGGCAAAGCGTCGGCGACGGTTGGTTATGCGTTGGCAGAACGTGGGATTAACAATCTTGATAGTATTGTCCTGTAACCCGATTGATAACAGTGGCCAACGGTTGGTTTGAACAAACTTGCCACCATTGGCATAACGTTGGTAATTAAAAAATGTATTGCTCTTAAAATAGCTTAAATTAAATTAATTTTGAGAAATATCTATAATATAACACATTAAAAAAATAGCAATACAGTTCGGTGTTAGTCTTATACATCATATTTAAATGTGTGATATATAATAAAATATTAAAATAAAAATGCTTCTAATTGGTTGTCATATTGGTAAAAACAATACTGGCAAGGAATTTTGCAGGTGGTACTGGCAAACCACATGTTTTGCAAACAAAATAGTGTTTTTCCTACTACAATATTAGTTGTACCTTTGAAAATTTTTAACACGGAAGGTTTTACAAATATGTCAGTGGTTTGCCAGTACTATTTTTTTTTTTTGGTACGGTTGCCAATTTATAAAAGAGAACTTTAGTGTTAAATTTATTACCAGTTTAGAGTCCAAGAGTCGTGCAATGCGTGCACCAAATTTTACTTGCCTGAGATGAATTTATTTCTAAGGATGAATGCAATTAGCTTTCACAATCTTAAAAATTCTGCCCAATTAAAAAAAACTTACGACACGTCTTTCATATCTCCCATAGATTTTTTCATAGAAGGAGTGGCAACAAAATATTTTTGATGGCAGTTTGTTGTAGAAATGGTGGGTTAATAAACACGAATCCGAAAAAAAAATTGCAGTTTAAGTTCGGTTGTGAAAGTGCTAAAAAATTGCCATATGACCCAAATAAAATTTGAAGGCAATTTGAAATAATTCTAGACTAAAATTAGGAGAAAAAATAATTCACCAGACGAAACTATTCACATTATGATAGATTTTCGCCAAAAAGGTAACGTTAACATCTTAAGGTATGGAAAGTGTCATACCAGAGCATTATTTCTTCATAATTTCAAGCAAGTAAAGGGTGTTTTTTATGGAGATATAGAACTTTGAAATGGAATACAACAAAGATGATTCTTTTAAATTCTTTATTCGAAAGAAAATCTTCTGGCATTATAATTTAAATATGACTTCTGGAATATGACCGCCATGGCTGGCTCGGACATAGTCTAATCTGGTGGTCCCATTTCCGATGACTTTTTCCAACATTTGTTACCGTATATTGGCATTTGTTACATTATTTCGGGCTATTTCGGCGTAGACTAGCGACTTCACATATCCCACAAAAAATAGTCTAGCGGCGCTAAATCGCACAATCTTGGAGGCCAATTCACGGGTCCGAAACGTGAAACTATGCGGTTAGCAAACGTTTCCCGTCTTGTTGAAATCACAGCTCCTGCACATCATGGTTCAATTGATGAACGAAAAAGTCAGTAATCATGGCTCTATAGCGGTCACCATTGACTGCAACGATCTGACCAGCATCGTTTTTAAAGAAGTACGGACCAATGATTCCACCAGCCCATAAAGCACACCAACATACACTTGAGGATTATCATCACTCCAAATACGGCATTTTTGTTTATTGACGTATCCATTTAACCAAAAGTGAGCTTCATCGCTAAACAGAATTCGCTTATTAAAATTTCGAACAGAACCATGATTTTCTAAACAAATTTGCACAATTTGGAAGCATTGTTCAGGCGTCAGTCTATTCATGTTCAAATGCCAAACAAAACTAAACATAAATCACTTGACAGCTGACAAAATGGCCGCCAGTTAAAAAAGTGTTGCCAACTTAAAGTTCTATACCTGTATAAAAAACACCCTTTATATAAGGTGGCGCAAAAATAACCTTCCGATGTTTTTTTTTATTATGTATTTATTATGTATAGCATTTTCTGATAGGAGGATTACTTTTGCGCCACCTTATATATTACTTATATGGATCAAATCATAGAAAATACTTTTAGCCCTTAATTTTCCAAAATTTAATTGTTTTTTGTATTAAAAACTAAGATTTACGAATTTTTTTAAACAAATTGTATATTTTTTACAAAAAAATCCTGCATAATAAAATTTTACCTAAAATTAATGGAATTTTAATGGAAAAGTGAAATATTTTGCCGAAAAACTGAACTTGTAGGACTGAACTGTAGAAGAAATTTCAGTTTTCGCTACAATGTAGTTCATTTAACAAACAAACCACATCAAATTACTGTATTATGATTTTGCATTCATTTTATACAGTAGCTTTTTTTTATTTAATAAAATAAAACAAATAAATGTTTGTTTATTTTTTACTCACATATGTGGTTTACTACAATTGTGGTTAATTTTTACTACAATTGTGGTTAATTTTTTGAACATTAAAAAATAAATGACAATGTTAGTAGAATTTACTGAAATGAAAGTCGTCCGTTCTTCAAGTGAATTTTCATTTGTTTTTAACTTAATTTGCAGTGGTCTTTATCTACATTAGAGCGACTCACCAAAAAAAGTGCTCGATGTACCCTCCTAAAAATGAACCTTGGACTTTTTTAAGATGTCATTTAAAATATTTCGGCTCCAGCTTTGACCTCTCGTGAGCTGGACCATTTTGAAAATGGGTCTATTTTTGCATGTTTTGGTAATTTGAGAATCTGTTTCCTTACCAACATATACAATATGGGTATCATAAGAAAGGTTTTTTTAAAGGTATATACAATTTGTCCAAGGACGATCATCCATGTCCTTTTTTTAAGGATATTCTGTAAAAAAAACGGTTTTTGAATTTTTTGTTCGGGGTTGTTGGGTAATAAAAATGCCAAATGAACATATTTTAATCTTTAGTCGATTTAATTAAATACGGGTCTCAGCTTTTTTTTGCAATTCGTGCTAGTTCGCGTTTTGACAAAAATGCAATGGGGTGGTAACTCTTCGTTTTAAATAGGGCAATATGGGTATCAAATTTTTTCTTTTGCCAAGTACATCATCTTTGTATGTAAATAATTTAGATTTTTGCAAATTAGATGCATTTTACACGGTGCTCTGGAATATATATAAATTCAATTTTGTGGTAATTCTAATATGGTAGCGAATTTAGTTTCTAGATCATGTATGGATGAAAATAGGACTAAAGAAAAAGAATATGCCGCCAAAAAGTCGTGGATCATTTTTTTTTCTTTCTTTAGTCCTATTTTCATCCATACATGGTCTAGAAACTAAATAAGCTATCATATTAGAGTTACCTCAAAATTGCATTTATATATATTCCAGAGCACCGTGTAAAATGCATCTAATTTGCAAAAACCTAAATTATTTACATACAAAGATGATGTACTTGGCAAAAGAAAAAAATGTATACCAATATTGTCCTATTTAAAACGAAGAGTTACCACCCATTGCATTTTTGTCAAAACGCGAACTAGCACGAATTTCAAAAAAAGCTGAGACCCGTATTTAATAAAATCGACTAAAGATTAAAATATGTTAATTTGGCATTTTTATTACAAACAACACGGAACAAAAGATTCAAAAACCGTTTTTTTTACAGAATATCCTTAAAAAAGGACATGGATGATCGTCCTTGGACAAATTGTTTATACAGTTGGACGCGCCTTAAAAAAACATTTCTTATAATACCCATATTGTATATGTTGGTAAGGAAACAGATTCTCAAATTAACAAAATATGCAAAAATAGACCCATTTTCAAAATGGTCCAGCTCAGGAGAGGTCAAAGCTGGAGCCGAAATATTTTAAATGTCATCATAAAAAATACCAATGTTCATTTTGAGGGGGGTACACCTTGCACGAATTTCGCTTCCATACAACTTGAGTCGCTCTAATCTACATAGTATTCTAAGTGTATTTATTTTGACCTTGACCTTGACTTGGACCTTGAATTCCTTAATAAGTGCTCAATTAATTTTAATGAAAATAATACGTCAAATTCAACTAATTATCTGTCCATAAAAAAAAAAACCACTAAAATATTTTTATTGGTTCAAAAGTTACAAAATTTTGGTTAATGAAAAATGATTTTCAGCCAATGTGCTGCTAACAAATGAATTACTAAATTTCTTAAATTGTAGTCATGTTTTTATACAAAAATTTTGTAATTTTTGACCCCCCCTTTTTTACCTCTAAAAGTGCGATTGCGCACCTAAAAAAAATCGTGAAATCGTTCGAAAAGTGTTCTTTTAATCAGTAACTACAAAAATACTAATAACGAAAACTCCACGTTTTATATTTATTTCCAATCAAGGACCGAACTACATCATCCCTGATCGAAAACATTTCGTTTAAATGTTTTATTTTCAGAAATAAAAAATTTATTTCGACAGCAAAATTACGAACACGAATGCCATACTACGATCCCAGATTTTAATAAAATCTGCGAATTCCCCTCTATGTAGTTGCCTTGTAAATAATTTTTTTTTAGTCTGCGGAGTATAAAAAAAGTGTTTTTAACAATAACTTCAGATTTTGGGGATATCTTCGAATTTCTGAGGAACGTAATGTGATCTACTCTAACAGTCCTACAACACCCAATACATAGCTTTTAGGTGTATTGAAATAGGTCAATTTTATAGCACCGTGTGATTTGTACCCCTGAATATTTTCTTTTAGTACTCCGAAACTCTTGAGTGGTGATTTATTTGGTTTTGTGAAAACAAAGCGCGACAATAAAAATTATTAATCTATACAACGGTCAGTGATTGCACAGAAAACTTCATATAGACGCAATCGAACAAATAAAAACATAACAAATATTACATTATTCAAAAAAAAAAAAAACAGGGTCACTGACGAAGGTTCAATACCAGAAACTGCGCAGTCTGATTCAGAAAATTGAAAATTTACAATTTAGTTATGATTTTTAGAAAATACACTCATTCTTCTCTACCACGACTTTCACAATTAAAATTAAATATAGTATTAATTGCAATTATAGTATTAATTGCATTTGTCTGAAACAGACGTTAAAATTCAAACTCAAACAAAAATTATTATATTTTGTTTCGTCACATCGCTTTTAAGAAATCTAAAAAAATTCTCAAAAATGTTCTGAGCTATGAGTATTTACATATATTCCGCTTAAAGAGTTGCAAAAATCTGAAAAAAATGGAAGTAGTGAAACTGATTTCCAAATTGGCATTTTATATATTAAAATTTCACGCTCTCTTAAGCAATATTTATTTAGTTAATAGATAAACTGATTTCCAAAAAGAAATTGTTTCAACTTGCCAACAGATATTGAATTGATATTAGTTTAACCCATTTTGTACAGACTTATTACTATGGTTGCCGGTATACATTTCCTTGTTATTAACGCTTTTTCCTAAATGTTAATAGACAACATTGTTTAAAAGCCTCCACTGTTAAACTCCTAAAGAGCAGATAGCTTTTATACTGTTTCAATTACGGTTAATGATAAACACGCAATTACATGCATGTTAAAATGTTGGCAACATGTGTCTTGAATTTTGTTTTGCGAATGTAAATGTGATGCCATCTTTATGTCGTTTGAATTATATTGTATTAGTATGGGAATTCATTGAACAAAATATTCATTCATTTATACAAACTTACACTAAGACAACTAACAACCCCTGTAAAAAATGTTATAAAAAAAAAACGTTGGCTGTAAAAATGCTGCTCCATGGATTAAGTTGTACTCTATAAGCCTGTGGTTTTTTTTTTTGTTGGTTGATTTTCTCGGCTGTACTTTATTTTTTTGATATTAAACATTGACGCTACTTTTAGTTTATTTTTTTCATACTCTATGCACTCACATTATGGCAACAATTTATCCAGTGGTCTTCATGTAGTATATAAAAACAATCTGCAAACCATGTTTGGTTATCAGTTTTAATTTTGGCACTGTGTCTTAAAAACAAAATACCAAAATACCAAAAACTAAATTTAAATTCCTGAAGGATATACAAAAATTATAGTAAAGTTTTGTTAAAACCCTTTTAAAAAAAAAACCACCAGATTTTTAATTCAAATATGACCGCCTTTAAAGTATTTGTAAGTGTTGAATAAATAAAAATAAATTAAATAATAAATAAAACAAAATGAAACAAAAAAAATAATAAAAGTGTAACAAAATTAAAAAAAAATGTATTGTTTATAGTGACATTTTTATAACAAAGACATAAACCATAAATATCAAAATTCTTAGTAATTTAAAATAATTGCAAGTGCTTTTTTATTGAATGATTTTTTTTTAAATAAATCATAAAATCATTAAAATCAATCAATATTATTTCAATACAATTTCATTTTTAAAAACGTGTTTATTCCATCGTGGGAAAGTGTTGTTGATTTTATTCAATTTTGCCATACCAATAGGATTAAGTCACGTTTGAAAACAAAGAATACCATGAAGAATAACAAGTTGTGGTGTAATATAACCGAGAATTATTGTGTAGTTTAAATAAAAACAAAAAGTTAAAATATATAAATGATATTATTTAACCTCCGTATCATTTAGTGCATACATATGAGTTAACGTTTGTAATTGAAACCCAACCATAATTTTAATTAAATCGTTGTTCTTGTTCTTTTCATAGTCGGTCTGTTTTTGTATAGTATGAGTTTAATGAGAATTATCATGATTGTTTTTATTTATTAACACATTTTTACGGTTATTGGATATTATTTTTTTTTAAATAATTCTCTACAATCTTAAGTAAAACGTTATTAAACCAAATCGCTTTAAAAACCATTTTTAGTATTTGTTTTTTTTATTATTTTACTTAATCATTGATAAATTTAAACGAAAGACTAAAGCAATTAACTTAATTTATTATTACATAGTTACCGTTATTTACTTATGTAATTTTTAAATTAATTCTCTATAATCTTAACTTAAACTATATTAAAACAAATACTTTTAATTATATTTTTAAAAATGTTTGTTCAGATTTGACTACATGAGTGATAAAGTCAAACAAAAGATTTAAGAAACAAACTTTATGTACTGTACTCTTATGGAAAGAACTTTTTACAATTTTTGACAATGTCCATTGTTTTGCCATATATTTTTTAAAAATATTTCCAAAAAATGTTAAAGTCATACACACAGAGAAATAAAGTGCCAACCGAATTGAAAAGTGTATATTAATGGTAGCAACTTATAAATTCATTTAGTACAACGATATTTATAAAATATTTCTTAATACTTTATGTGTTACAAATAAAATTTAGTTGAAATAACCACACTGATAATAATCCATGCTTAAAATTACAAGAAAATGTCAAAATAACCAATTTTTTTGTAAAATAAACGAAAATTTGTACATTTTACAAACGATTTTGTAGTTTTGACAAAAGTTTCGTATTTTTATGCATGGATTATTATGAGTGCAAAATTTGTTGTGAAAAATAAAGTTAGATTGTGCCAACCGTCTAAAATTCGGAAAAACAGAATTTAAATTGGCAAATAGCTAAATTTTTTAAGTGTGTACAAAAGCCTTTAGGCACAAACTTCTTAGCATTAATTATTTATAGAAAGCTCTTTAAGAATTTAAAAGAAATTTTATCCTCAACTACTATTTTTGGTGATTACTTAACATTTTTGTTTATATTTGCCTAAATCAATTATATAGTCCAATGAAAGTCTTAAAAGAGACAAACTCTTATTAACAGAACTTTTACCAGATTTATTAAAATTCAACACGATTTTTTTTTTAAATATTAATAGCTTTGTAACATATTTTTGAAAAATGTTTTAAAAAAAGTTAAAAGTCAAACAAAAGACTTAAGACACTGACTTTTTAAAAATCAAAATAGCATTAAATCTTTATAGAAAGATCTTAAGAATTTAAATGTGATCTGTTTTTTTAAATATGATTTTTTTTTCTTTGTTAATCTTAATTCTTTCAAATACGAGATTACTTAAAAAATAGCCACTACTTGCATTTTTAATAAAATTTACAAGTGACCGGTTATTAGTCAATATTCCGTATTTTAACGAAATAACTTTTTGCAAGATTTATTACAATTTTATACCAAATGTGAAATTCATACAAAAGACTTAGGACACAAACATTTTTTAAATAAAATACCATTAAACCTTTATAAAAAAAAAAATGTTTGTGTTCTAAGTCTTTTGTACGAATTTCACGTTTTTTTTGAAAATGTTGTCCAAAATTGTTATAAAATTGTAATAAGTCTTGTAAAAAGTTATTTCTTTAAACTACGGAATATTGGCCAATAACCGGCCATTTGAAAATTCTATTGAAAATTCAAGTAGTGGCTATTTTTTAAAAAATTTCGTATTTGAAAGAATTAAGAATTAGCAAAAAAAAAAAAATCATCTTTAAGAGATGATTTTTTTTTTTTTGTTTAATTTTTTTGTTTATATTTTAGTAAATCAGTGCTAAAGCAAATCGAAAGACTTAAGAAAAAATCTTTAGGTGGTGTCAACACTTATAAAAATAACTTTTTACAAAATTTATTAAAGTGTTATACAATTTTTGTAAAATATTTTTGAAGAATGTTTTCAAAAAAGCTAAAAGTGAAACAAAAGACTTAAGACACAAACTTTTGAAAAATAAAAATGGCATTAAGCCTTTACACAAATATCTTTAAGAATTTAAATGTGATTTTTTAAGGTTGAATGGTTCTGTTAATTCTTCAGTTTTAAGTACAACATTTTTTAAAAAAATATGCACTACTTGAATTTTTATTAGAATTCACAAGTTACCTATTTTTTACACATTTTAAGAAAGAACTTTTATTAAAATTGTATAGCAATTTTGGGACAATATCCATTGTTTGGGCATTTATTTTTTAAAAAATGTTCCAAAAAATTTAAAATTCATACAAAAGACTTAAGCCACAAACTTTTTAAAAATAAAAATATAATTAAAACTTTAGAGAAAAATCTTTACAAATCTACAGTTTTTTTGTGATTACTTAAGATTTTTGTTTATATTTGACTAAATTAGTGATGAAGTCAAACAAAAGACTTGAGAACCAAACTTGATGTAGTGTCAAGTCTTATTGTAACAACTTTTACAAGATTTATTTAAATTTAACACTAATTTTGTATAGTATTAATCACCTGTTAACAAATTTTTGAATAATATTTACACAGCTAAACGTGATACAAAAGACTTAAGACACAAACATTATTTAAATAAAAATATCATTAAAACGTAATAGAAATATATTTAAGAATTTGAAAGAGATTTTATGCTCAACTACTAATTCTTTTGTGCTTACTTAATATTTCTCTTTATATTTGAATAAATCAGTAATATAGTCAATCGAAGGACTTAAGAACAAAACTTTATCTACCGTCAACTCTTATTGAAATCACTTGTTAAAGATTTATTTAAATTGTAGTTGTTTTTTATTCGACCTTTCCAATTTAATTATAAAAATAAAATGTTTGAGCTCGAGGCCTGGATTTTTCTTTAATTAAAATTCTTCTTTATTATTTTTCAATATTTCGAAACTCTTCGAGTTTCATCCTCAGGGAGTATAATGGATTTTAAATAAAAACAAAAAATTCTAAAAATTAACGTTGTTTATAACTCGTCATCAATAGATGATGATGATGATTGGAAAATAATAAAGAAGAATTTTAATTAAAGAAAAATCCAGGCCTCGAGCTCAAACATTTTATTTTTATGATTTATTTAAATTTAACACTAATTTTTTTAATCATTATTCGATTTGTAACATATTTTTTAAAATTTGTGCAAAAAATGTAAAATTCATACAAAAGACTTAAGACACACACTTTTTAAAAATAATAGCATTAAACCTTTTTAGAAAGATCTTTAAGAATTTGAATGAGATTTTGCTTAACTATGAGTCGAATTATTAATTCTTAAATTTAAATATACACTAATAGAAAAAAATTTGTAAATTTTTTAGCTAAAACTACTATAAACTAGTTCAAAATGACGTTGTATTAAAAACTGAAAAACTTAGCAGATTTTGTTTGCTTAATATTACACTCACAAAAACTTTTCCATAAAAAATCAACAGTTATTTAAAAATTTAATCGGTAAAGTTGTTTCAATGGAATATACCAAAGAAATATATTTTTTAACTTTCTGTTTGTTATTCAACAAACAAAATAAACGGACTTTCGGTAATAGTTAAAATATTCAGTTAAAATTTTCTATTTAAAACAAAAAGTTGTTATATTTTATTGAGTATTGAAATAAACGAAAACAATCCATTGTTTTTATTGATTTTGCCAATTAATTTTTGAACAGTTGCAAATAAACTAAAAAAATACAATTGTTTTAAACGAAGTCCTGTTTTTAACTGATTTTCAGTTAATTTAATGTGTATATTCAGTAGTCTTTACGGAAAAAAATAAAAAAAAAATAAAATATAAGAATAGTAAAAAGAAATCTGTTGAATCTACAAAAATTTAGTTATATTTGAGCTAACTAAAATCATCAAAAAATTTACTTAATATTAATATTACACAAAACAGATAATAAAAATTTTCAGGTTTTTTTTAGATTCTTTTTATGTGAATAAAATCGAAACTACTGAAATCAGTAGAAATATTTCCCAATTATTTTCGTTCACTTAAGCAAACTTTAATACTTTAATTGACATTTTGTAAATTTAACCGTGTTCATTTTTATGTTCATATTTTACTAATATTTAAAACAAAAAAAAAATTCGTAATTATCAGTTTTTATGCAATGTATTTTTAACAAATTGTTATGTTTATTTTTTATGTTTTATTGCTATTTTTACAGGTTTATTTCTGTAAGACAACTTTGTTTGTGATTACTTACAATTTTTGTTTATTTATTGGATAAAAAAAAAAGAATTTAAATATTTTTCGTTAAAATATAAAAAAAAATCCTGCAGAATCTTCTTTAGTCTCAATGCGGCACGGCACGGGTTAACGTTGTTCAATTTGGCCAACATGTTTAGCACCACAGCTTCACACATTGCGTCATAATACTTTAAATCAAATTTCTTAAATTTAAATAGCAGAAATTTAGTAGAAATTTTGTGCCGAAGTTCAATATGGGTTAATTATGTGAACCTTGAGTAATTATGATAAAATAAAACAATAATTGGTACAAAAGTAGCTAATTTTAGATTTAGCATTTTTAAGACAACAAATTTCAGTTGTTATTACCAAAAAGTTCAATTTCCTCAAAATCATGCAAAAATCCACTAGCGGCCCTGCCTATTTTTTATTCTCTAAGATGTCTATAACTATTCCATGAAGTTCATATCTTAATTTGCTCGAATTTCGTGGTATTTAGTCTGGGGCATTTTCTATTACAGGACAAGAAATTTAATTTGGTAACTTAAAAACATTAATATTTCAAATATTTCTAAATCAATAAATGTTCAAAGAATTCTACACACAGAGAAAAATTTAGATATTTGTTCGGTTAATTCAACTGAATTTTAGTTCCGACACCCAAAATATTCAGAAATCTAATGTGATTATCGATGTACTAACTGAATTTATAAGTTGTTACCATTCAAATACACTTTTCAATTCGGTTGGCAATTTATTTCTCTGTTCGTACAAAATTGGCATTTTAAAAATATCTTCCAACATCTATGATTTCTATTCTGTTAAAATGTCAACTTTTGTTGCTAATATTTCCTCTAAATGGAGCTTTAATGCAAAAAATACTTGAACTTGTTAATGCAGCATCTTTCTATATATCTCTACAAAATTTCTGTGCATGAGAGGGTTATGGCACTGTTCATTAAATGTATGTAGTTTTATCGAACAAACTGAACAGATATCGCTATTTAAATATCTGAAAATTTGTATATAATGCTATGTCTTCCTGTCGCGGTTTTGAAAAGGCCCCATATCTTAGGACACAATATATGTAGTTTTCTTTTCTACACCTTTATTATTTTTTCCCGTAAAAAATTCACTTTTTCGGAAAAAATTATTATTTTGGGCTTGTTTTTGGTTTGGTTGACAAAAAATACGCTGCAGTGGCTGCCGATTGTCGCTTCACAGAACTGTTATAAGAGTTATACAAAAAAATAACTAAAGTAGTAATTTTTTTACAGTTTTTTGTTTTTGTTTTTACATACATCGAGTTTATTTTTATTTATTTATAACGAGCTTTCAACCTCCGTATATATACAAAAATAAAGCAGAGTATATATATTAGCTAGGTTGATACATGTATTTTGATCTGGGTAAAAATCTCATCAGAACCCGAAGTTTTATAAAAGCTAGAGCCTCCAGAATAGGCAGAGCTTTAGCAATCATCATTTTTGCTCCATTCTTGTCTTCTTAGTAATCAAACACTTGGTTGGGAAATTTTCCCAACAAGCATCATAACATTACTAAAATTTGAAGACCAAAAATGTTCTATTGAATGTAATTTTTAATATTGAACAAAACTACTACGAAAAAAGTTGTTATTAACTAGAAATAACTGCAATTTTCAGTTAATTTGAAAGTCATTTCAACTTTTTTAAGTTTTACCGACATAATTGTATTTCCTTTTCCAATTATATTTAAACACACATCTCTTAATAGAAAAGACGTTAAATCAAGTTTCTGTCATAAGTCTTGTGTTCAAATTCGAGGCACAACATTTCAAGTTCATGTTTTAAAATCTTGGTTTTTAATTAACAGTGAAAAATAACTGTTATTTTTAGTTAATTAAACATTAATTACATTTATTTAATTTTACTGACATAATTCTCTGAGAGTACCAATTGTAGTTCATTATTCCATTTTATTTCAATGATCTTTAGAAAAAACACGTTTAATCAAGTTTGTCACCTAAGTCTTTTGTTTAAACTACTGGCTATAATATTTCAAGTTCATGTCTTAAGTCTTTTGTTTTAAGTACTTTATGTAAAAGGATGTAGTTAGGAGACTAGTTGAGACCTCTTAATTACTTTAGTTTTAATTTAATAACAATAATTAACTATGTCTTTATTATAATCCATTAAATTATAATATTTTTTCCATCTATTTTAAGGTGCTCTTGGCAGCCATGTTAGCCTTGGCATATGCTTCACCTGCTCCTGGCTTCTTTAACAAACAGTAAGTGATATTTATTATTTTTTTTATAATTGTCATATGTTTTTATCTTAAATCAGTCATATAAAACATGTTTCATTATCATTTCTTCAACAAGTTTTCACCATTTATGTTTTTTTTTCACACACATAACTAATTTGAAAAAACCTGCAACAATTGTAAATAAGAGTGGCACCAAAAGTAAAACCATAATTTGAGAAAATAAATATATTCCACCACGAAAAAAACTTATACTATTTAAGTGAATGTATCCTTATATTTTTATTTCCTTTATTGTCGTTTTTTGTTGTAACAATTTTGTAAATTCATTCATAAAAGTAAATGTTAATGTAATGGAAAGCTATTCGATACCCTATGCCATATTTGATATAAGCGTTGTATTTATTATATTATGTGATACTTTAATTTTGTAAAATATAATTATGAATATCTCTTTATTAAATCATTAAGCACACGTCAATGCACATCAATTTTCAACAAATTTTTTCAGATATACACTAAGAGAATTCTCTGCATGATATAAATGATATTAAATTTTTGCATATAAGCAATGAAGTTGCACTGAAAATTTCCATTAAAACAATGCAAATTTTCATGAAATTTTATGAAATATATAATTTTATTTATAAAAAATTCATTTACTCAATGAAGAAGTTTCATCAAAATACTATTTCCATGAAAAGTGTAATGCTTTTTATTGAAAATTTTCTTTTGTTTACTGAAAGTTTTAATTATTGTTCGTCTACTAAAATTCTCTATGTGTATTTTTTCATATTTGTTTTGCCTTGAAGCGCTCTCTAGTGGAAATATAAGCAACCAAAGTTGAAACTTTGATAGAAAATCTAGCATAGACGGTTGAAGAAAAATATATGGACAAATCTTAATTAAAAAATATATGAAATTTAAAAGTTTAAGCTAACAGATTTTCAAAATATTTGAAAACATATAATGTTTTTTGAGAAAGTTGTCACATGGCAACACTGTCATTTTAATTTTTATGACTATAGTAGTAATTTTATAAAAACTAGCCATTATATATGTTTTTAGTAAAAAAGGGAATACATTTTCGACTTTGTGTCCGATCGGTCAGATTTTCAATATGAGTGATTTCAAAAATTTCCGACACTTTGATGCAAAATACTGCCTGTTGTGTATAAGCCGATGTTTATGCCTACTGAATTCATCAGCGTTTAAACAATTATTTTTATCGACGCAAAAATTATGGCGGTTTTAAGTTTCTTAAATCAAATTAAAGTTTCATGAATTTATAGATCTCATTGTATTTATCTCATTTCACCTAGAAAAATACACTGAAAACATACTTAAAAATACACTTACATATAATTATTTGGAAAAGCACTCTTTTTTGCCGTTTATATGATATTTAATTGTGTTTATGGTTACTTATTTGCAGGAAATCATATAAAATAATTTTATATTCACGAAATTAAAAAAAAAAATTGCATAAGAATGTTTTTTGAGGTTATAAAAATGTTGTTTGCTCCATAAAATTTAAAGTCCTTAACATTTTTTTATGCTTTTTGATGCAAAGCTTTAGTTGTCACAAATAAAAATGTGTTTGAAAAAAACTACCGCTATATTGAACAAAATTCAATATGTTTGCACTTAATTAATTTATTCCGTGGTTTATTTATACGAGGGCAGTTCCAAAATTAGTCAACCTAACAAAGAAAACACAACAAATTTTGGGAAAAATTTTCTTTATTTCTCAATATAATCTCCTTTTTAAAGTAATAACTGTCTAGCTCCTTAAAATAGACATCAACCGCAGACTTCACCACCTCTTCATTGTTGGCAAATCTTTTTTTAACCGAGTAATTTTTTTAAGTTTGGAAATAGAAAATAATCCGAAGGACCTAAATCTGGTGAATAAGGTGCGTTAAGAAGAGACGGAGAAGATTAGAAAAATAAACAAAAAATCTAAAAATAGAATATTTGTGTCTGTTAGTGTTGGCCACTTTTGAGTATAATACACAATAACAGAAAACCTAATAGGAAAAAACTGCAATTTAGCTGCATTACATTCAAGGAAATACTTGGGTGTGATCGCTAAACGGTCATGACTTGGTACTGTTACGTTTGTTATGTAAGAAGAGCGCAGGTTTGATTCTTACAGCCGCAGGTTGTTGAAAAATTTATCATTAAGAGACAATCTGACAATTATAAGACACAAATAATAATAGAATTTAAATGTAAAATCACTGATGACGCCTGTCCATAAAAAGGCAGAAACTAGTCTAGTCTGATTTAAAAATTAATAGTGTTTATAATTTTTAGCGAAAAAACGTATATTCTTCTTCTTAACCTCATCGCAATAGTGGATGTGTGCAATAGTGTATGTTGTGCTATTGTGAGCAAACGCGGCAACCATCTTGCGGACAGCGTTTTTATGTCCAAACTTTCACTCAATATGCGATGTATTGGACTTTTTTAGCCTAGGATCATCCAATACCATTTTGGGAACCTTAACCGTTTCTGGTGTGGACACCTCAATGTGTCGACCACTACGGTGTTCGTCTTGGCAGCTCCTACACCCTCGTTTAAACTCTTCCACCCAATATTTTATAGTCGTTAACGAAGGAGCAGACTCCCCCAGAGTATAATCTAGCTCGACTTTAATATTGGTTGTACTGAGACCTTTCAAATAATAGTATTGAATTACATAACGGTCAGCAATTGTTTCCATGCTTACAAATTCACTAATATCGTTTATTTTAGATGGCTCAAAAAAATAAAACAAATACTAAACAACGTGGCGCCTTGAAACTTAAAACATATGTATTATAAGGTTTACACATTTTACCAAAGTAATTTTTTTTGAAAGCACTACCGCCATCTATACGTCAGATCGACTAATTTTTGCACCGCCTCATACATTCTCTAGTCATGTTTTTCATAAAAAAAAATGCCGAAAACATAAATAAGCTTAGCAAAATTTTACGTTTAAAAGACAATTGATGATTAATAGGTTTTTTGTCAATGTTCTGCCAATTCTGGGGCTATGACATTTCTAAAACGTCGGGTTCTGATGAAATCTTGGGACAGATCGAAATACTAGTATCAACCTAGCTAATATGTATAATATGCTTTATTTTTGTTAATATACGGAGTTTGAAAGCTGATTATAAATAAAAAATAACAAATATATGTTTCTCTATTTTTTACTACATTTATGTTTAGTTTTTATTACTTACATTTGTGGTTAATTTTTTGCACAGTAAAGAACAACTGACAATGTTAATTGAATTTAATGAAATGTCAGTTGTCCTTTTTACAAGTGAAATTTAATTTGTTTTTAACTACATTTGCAGTAGTCTTTACCTACATAATATTCTAAATGTGGTTTTTAGTATTTAAACCTAATATTTGTCTCGCTTCTTAGCTTTTTTACTGTTAGAAAGGAATTTACTTATAAAAAACAAAAAAATTATGTTTTCTATCGAAACAGTTCAATTCTTTCCTTAACGGTTTCTTCGTCCATTAATGTGTAAATAGGGTATCATAGATTCGTTATCGACAGAGTATTATAAAATATTATTCATGTCATTTTATGCAATATAATTCAAATTCCGTAACAAATTATATTGAAACACAATTAGATAATTGAAAGTAACTATAAAAATAAAACAATATAGTTTATGTCTTAACAATAAATGTTAGTACATATTTTATATAAAAACAATTTGAGTGCGTTTTTATATTGTTTAATTTTATCAATAGATAAAATACTTTGTTAGAGTTGCTTTTTATATTTAATGTTGGTCGTTGGCACAAGTTGATTTTACGCCATCTCTATAAGTTGTCACATTTAAGACAACAACTGCCGCTTATGTTGTGAATGCAATTGTAGGCATAGCAAACGATAATTATGCGGAATACTAAATTATAATTATTGGCCTCAAGAAAAAAAAAACTATAAACAAACGAACGTAATATTACTACACTCATAAAAAAAAGTTAGTACAAGAGTCTGTTAAACGTGTTCTAATTCAGTTGAAATAATTTTGTCTGTTGCTTATGTTTAAAACAGTTATTTAGCTAGAGTTTTCTGTATTTGAACTAATTTTCATTTGTATTTGAACTAATTTTTCTACATAATATTTAGTAATTCGTGACTCTCGAATTTACAAATTTCTCTGTTAATTGCAACCACAATTGTTGTCAAAAAAATTGTTTTTCTCACTTAAAGTTGGCGTTATGTACTCGTAATTTTTTATATAATCATAAAATAGGATATATGTCGGAAACTGAGAGAGAGAGAGCAAAATGCACCAAAAGTCGCTAACTTTTTTTTGTTTTTTTGTTCATTAAAAATTGTGCTCGTAAAAATTCAAATCTTAAAATGACTTAAGACACAAAAGGATTTTCATTTTCGCTGAATTTTCAACTGTTTGTACGGGCTTTTTTTTTATGGGTGTACAACTAAACTTTAGACATCTATATATTAATACCAACAATTTAACGTAAAATAAAAACTAATGACGTACTTTTAAACCAAGTTCACATTATAAATCAAAAACAACTAAAAAATTTCACTTTCATTAATGCATTTTTAATCAGTATATAATTATCATAAACAACAATTAAATTTACCGTTTGCACCTTGAAATTATTTTAATCACAATTATTTAATCAAAAAAATTAAATATCTTTGCCAATTTTTTTTTTTTTCTTCTTTCGATTTTCCTCCTTTCCCTTACCACAGTGAACATCATACTATACACGTGCCATACAAAGTTCACACCATTCATCATCATCATGTAAAAAAGGTTCCCATTTACAAGGAAATCGTAAAGGAGGTTCCTGTCTACAAGGAAATTATTAAAGAAGTACCCGTTGTTAAGGAAGTTCATGTGCCCGTTTACAAAGAAATTCATGTGCCCGTTCATGTTCATCATGAAGAACATGGTCATGGTCATGATTATCATAAAGGCTGGTCATCGGGATCATCTGGATGGTATTAATTATTAAGTTTATAGTTTTAGTTTAAGGTTTAAATTTCAATTTGTATATTTTTTTGTTTATTATTAGTAATTTGTTGTTAAAATCCACTGTAAATAATTTCTATACCTTTCTCTCACGAGTCAATGTTAACAATAAAGAAAAGTATGTAAATAAATGTAAAGATGTAAAATTACTTAATGCTAAATGTATTTTTAACGTTCAAAAAAGACTTTTATTCTGTGACAGGATTTAATATCCTTAAAGCAATTCGAAAATAATCCATTTAAAGTAGTAGTTGTAATGTATCTACACTCAAATAAAAAAGTTAGTAAACCAATTAAAATAGCTTGTTATATACCATTTAATTGTTTTTGTACGAATTCTTATAGGTACAAATTAATTTTTTAGTAAAAGTTCATTTTATTCTCTATTGCTTAAATTACCAAAAATTTGTATATGTTTTAGATATTTTAAAATTAATTTTTATTTAATTTATATTTGTTGAAAAGCTGAAAATTTGCTTAACATTTTTTAACTTTTCTTTAGGAATTGCAGATTATTTTTTGTAACGTTTACAAAATTCTTTTTAGTGTACCTTTATATAATAATTTTGAACGCAATTTTAATTCTTTACTACGCTCATTTTTGTTTCCAATAAGACGATTAGAGGCTTAAACTTTAAATTTCATAGAAAAAGCTAATAAATAAACGAAAGACTTAAGACACAAACTAGACTAGTTTGTTTTAAACTGGATTGGAAAAAATACCAAGCTAAACTCTACGATTGGCAGCACAAATAACTGTCAATAAAATTTCAATTAAATGTTTTAAAATATGTAAAGGGTCCGCCATCTAACGTTTTTTTTCAACTAGTGCTTATTTCGTGAATGGTAACACTTAGCTCATGTCTGATTTGACAGATAATTAGTTTTATCTTTCCGCTGAACGAATATGGTTGTGTATACGCTTGAACAACACTGGGAAATATTGCGACATTACGTTGAATATCATGGTAATGTTGCAGAATGTGTGCGAAAATTGCCATTTCCGAAAATAAGCAATGAGTGGCCGTTACAGTCAATGGCGATGCTATCGGGCCATGTTGAAAGAATTTTTGTTCACAAAAATTGAAGAGGAGGATATTGGCAACATTTTGTTTCAACAGGACGGAACAGGAAGCCATTGGTGAAATACAGCTGCACATAATCGATAATGTGCTTAAAAATTGGACCGATCGTGTAGGCTACTGCATTGCCAGCCGAGGCAGCCATTTGACTTAAATTATTTTCCATTATTAACCGGAAGGATTGTACTTTCAAATAAAAAAAGAAATTTGAGAAAATATTCAGTAGTTTTTTTTATAGCATTTTCAAAAAAAAAAGTTATTTGGCGGACCCTTTATTAAATGTTTATTTGAAAAATGATTTGGGGTACACAGAATTTCCACTTTTTATAACCCTTTATGAAAACAAATTTAAAAAATCACCAATATTGAAAAAAATTTATTGAATTTAAAAAATACCTCATGCTTGAAAAAATCAGAAAAAAAATGGAAAAAACTGTCTAACTTGAAAAAAGAAATCTTCAAAATTAGAAAAAAAGTCTTAAATTAAAAAAAAAAATCGCTAAAATTAAAAAATTACGTTAAAAATTGCCAAAATAAAAAATAAGCCAAAAATGATCACAATTTTAGAGTTTTTTTTCATTAAGGCGATTTTTTCAATATTATTGTTTTTGTATTTTGTTGGTTTTTCAATTTTGGTGATGTTTTTAATTTTGGAATTTTTATAACTTTGGCTTTTTTCAATTTTATTTTTAATTTCGGCAATTTTTGTTTCAATTTTGTTGATTTTTTTTAATTATGGTAATATTTTAAAAGTTTAGATTTTTTTTAATTTTTGCCATTTTTTTAAAATTATATCGGTTTTTTGACAATATTTTAAAATTTTAAAAATGTTAAGTTTTCTTCGATCTTCTTTTATTTTATTCTTTTTAGTTTAAACGAGCTTAAGATCATTTATTTATTAATTATTTATTTCCAATATTTCGTCTCCACACTGGGTGACTTCTTCAGGGAACAAATATTACAAAAAACTAGTTTTAATAATTAAAAACTTATATATATATAATAAATTTTTTAAAAAAGGCGGGAAATCAAAAAAAATATTTTCTGTCAATATGATTAATTTTGATTTCTGGGATATTTTTATATTTTTTCATATTGTCAAAAAATATTTTTTTTTGATTTCCCGATTTTTTTTTAAAAAATTTATTATATGTTTTTTTTTTAAATTTTCTTATTTTTCTTCGATCTTTTAAATAAATTTTTGTCTTTTGTTTTATTGAGCTAAAGATCCTTTATTTTATAATTATAATTATTTATTTCCAATATTTCGTCTTCGCTTTGGAAGACTTCTTCAGGGAAAATTTTTATAATTAAAAAACTTAAAAATAATAATTACAAAAAAGGCGGGAAATAAAATATTTTCTAATGTCAAATTGAAAATTAACCCAGAAAACAAAGTATAAATAATTGAAATATCATAACATAGCAAACAATTTTAAATTAATAGTTTCTTAAAATCTAAATGAGAATTATAATAATTTTATTATTTCCTATTGACTAATGTCTGTAATTCTGTGCAATATTGGATGTGTCTGTTTTATAGTTAATCCTTTGTGTTGATGGTACTTTTATGATCTATAACATTTCTAATTTAAATCTTCGTTTATTTATTTAGCAAGACAAAAGATAAAATAAGTAAATTTGATATGTCCAATTTAGTTTATAAGATACCATGTAGGGGTAATGACACAGAAAATTGCACTAAAGTATACGTAGGTACCACAAAGAATAAACTGAAAACTAGAATAGCTGGTCATAAATCCGATCAAAAATACAATAAAACCACTTCTACGCAAAAAACAGCATTATCATTACACTGCAGCAACTCCAATCATTATTCAGATTTTAATAACACATCAATTTTAAACACAGAAAGCAATTATAAACGAAGATATACATTAGAAATGTTACAGATCAAAAAAGTACCATCAACACAAAGGATTAACTATAAAACAGACACATCCAATATTGCACAGAATTACAGACATTTAGTCAATAGGAAATAATAAAATTATTATAATTCTTATTTAGATTTTAAGAAACTATTAATTTAAAATTGTTTGCTATGTTATGATATTTCAATTATTTATACTTTGTTTTCTGGGTTAGTTTTCAATTTGACATTAGAAAATATTTTATTTCCCGCCTTTTTTTTTTGTAATTATTATTTTTAAGTTTTTTAATTATAAAAAATTTTCCCTGAAGAAGTCTTCCAAAGCGAAGACGAAATATTGGAAATAAATAATTATAATTATAAAATAAAGGATCTTTAGCTCAATAAAACAAAAATTTATTATATGTATATAAGTTTTTAATTATTAAAACTAGTTTTTCAAATTGTAATATTTTCATCCTGAAGAAGTCACCCAATTTGGAGACAAAATATTTTAAATAAATTATTAATAAATAAATGATCTTAAGCTCGTTTAAACTAAAAAGAGTGGAAATTTTAAAGATTTTTTTTAAACTAAAATGATTTTTAACAGTTTTATTAGTTTTATAACGAGCTTTCAACCTCCGTATATTTATATTTCGATATTTCAATCTGGCTAATTTTTTTTAATTTTAATTTTTTTAATTTTAATTATTCAAATTTAAATTTTTCAATATTGTTTTTTTTTTTCAATGGTAGCGATTTTTAAGATTTTTTTTTTAATTTTGTCATTTAATTTTTAAAAGTTGGAGATTTTTGCAAATTTCATAATTTTTCTTATATACACTAAGTGTTAGGGTCCCACACTTTTTTGGTTCCCAGGAATGAATCGCGGTTCCGGCTTTATAGACATAAAATAAAGTAAATTTGTTTTGAATTAATGAAAAGTGTTTTATTAAAAATCCTAAAATAACTCCATTACAAATTATATAAAACAAATACTAAAGTACTACAAAAATCAATTTTAATTGAACATTTTTAGAGGAATATTAACTTTTGGGTTTTAAATAAAAATTTTGTAAAAAGACTTTTAATCAAGAAAACGTATTATTCACCAGATACAAGATCGAAAAACAACTATATAAGAATTTAACGCATAAAAGAATATCTAAAAAAATAATACACTCGAGATATGAGGTCGAAAACTTAAAAATACAAATTCAACCCTTAAAATAAGTAAAATATTTAAAAAAAACCTATATTATACACTCAAAGTGTTTACTGACTCGTTAGAAAGTCAATTTCGTGTTTTATTAACAAATTTCCATGTTACCAAATTTAGTTATACTACAACCAAAACTTCTTGTCAAATTTCGTACAAATTTTAAACAAGAACTAGAAGTTTTCAAAAACTACTAGTTTTTAGTTGTAGTATAATTAAGGTATTACACAAATATTCTTATACAGCAGTACAATCCAATATTGTCACTTTTTTTAATTTCGGCATCTCACAACAAAATAGTAGGCAAGTACCAGAAAACCCCCTTTATGCACTAAAAGTTCTGTAAGTATCACCTGACCTAATTTATTTATTTTAACGATTTAATTTTTCACTACATTTGCAGTTCATTAAAAAAAAAAACAAACCACATTAAATTACTGTATTATGTTTTTGCATTCATTTTATACAAATTTTTTACAGTTTTTGATTTTTTTTGTTTTTATTTTTATATACATCGATTTATCTATTTTAAGGATTTTTTTAATTTTGGCAATTTTTTTAATGGTGGTAATTTTTTTTTTTTAAATTTTCATATTTTAGCTATTTTTTTTGATGATATCCCAATTTTTGCCGATTTTTTGCAATTTTAATTAAAATTCTCAGTTTAGAAATGGTAATGGCATTTCATTATTTTTTGAACTACTGACAATGACACCAGATTATTCTCATTATTACTTTAAATCCTACACTCAGGGAAATGATGATATTGCTTCATAAATCCTTTATCATCAATTATGAAAACTTCATAAATATGATGAAAAGTTTCATAAAAATGTATGACAAATATTTTATAGACCTTCATCATTTCATAAAAAAGTTTCATAAACTTTGTGTAAATAAAATTAGCAGCATATTTTTTCTTTATAAGCGTAAAAATTAAATAAATAAATAAATTAAATAAATGGGTCCAAAAAATAAGTTACTTATAAATATTTTTTTTTTTTTTTTAAGAGAAGCAACACTCAGGAAATTCTTTCTATTTATTAATGTGTTGCTTTCTTTGGAAAGGGGTTAGTGGAGAGATGAAAGGTGGTGAAAGATGAAGGGCTTCAAACATGGTAGCACTGTAATTGCGCGAGATGATAAGTCTTAGAACAGTTGTTGCCCGCCGCCTGATGAAGAGTTGGCGAATTTATTGAAGCATTTTGTTTCATAGCCCTGATTCGTTATTTTACTTCGGTGGGGTTAAGTGCTATGGGAACACCGAAGGTGGGCGCAGCGATACATATAGGTGATAGAAAACTCATACATATTATTTTTCTAAATTAATGTTGTCGTCGCCGGGAATCGAACCCGGGACCATCTGTGTAACAGTTCAACGCGCTAACCATTACGCCACAATGCCCACATCCTTATAACCGTATTATTTCGTATGGAATATGTTAAAAAATACGTTGGGGCCAGAAAATCATTCGTTATATAAAAAGTCCGTTATAACCGTTGTTCGCTATAAAAGAACTCTTCTGTAATATGGAGCATTTATGAAACTTGATGCATAATATTTATGACACATTTCATAAAAATTCATGAAACTTCAGTAAATATTTATGAAACTGCATCATCCTATTTATGAAACATTTATGAAAAATTTCATTTCATAAACATGAAGAGCCTGTCATCAATTTGCCTTTTTATGAAACAGCTTCATCATATTTATGAAAAGTTACATTGGACGAAAATCAATAAAGTTTTTCATCATATTTACGAAGTTTTTCACAAATATGAAACATAACATAAGTTTTTCATAAATATGATGAAGCTTTTTCCCTGAGTGTATAATAATGATATACTACCTCATAGCTAGTTACTTTTGCATTATTTAAAAATAAAAAATGAGGTGTTACCAATAATGACATATTTTTATCATTATTTTCAATATAAAGTAATAATCTGAATCTTTTTGAAAATTAATTTTTAGACTCATTATTTTTTCCCCTTAAGTAAGGACATAAATAACTACATATTTTTGATTTTTTGGAAGCTGGATGGTAATGACATTTTGTGCAAGCAAGTCATTAATGTTGTTTCTATCAAGTATAAAATTTGGAGATAGCTCAGACGGAATAGCGGTTGACTGACAGCCTAGAGTCGCAGCATTAAATTCCCACTGGGCACATTTTACTTAAAATAAGTTTTTCAATAACAAAAAAGAATCTTTTTATTAAATTTATTTTTTTTTGAAAATTTATTTTTAGATTTAGAGCAATTTCATATGAAAGCGATCACCTTTTGGACGACCCCTCTCCGATTTTAAAATAAATAGTCTCAATCGATTGCCCAGCAAAAAATAATGTACCTACATATTTTTTTTTTTTTTATAGTGACTGGTTTAGTGGTGGTGTGCACCACTGTCATGTGACAAAATTGAAGAATTCTTCATAAGGGACCTCATTGAAAGTTGTTAAAAAAAAAAAACTACTAAAGCGATCGCAACGAGTGATAGCTCGTTGGAAAGGTATTGAATCAGGCTTTAATTGAAAAATAAAATTTTCCTAATTTTTCTCAGAAATTTACCTTTTTTTCCATGAAAATTAAATTTTCCCATGAAAATTAAATTTTCCGATTTTCCACAGAAGCTCCTAAATTTTCCGGCTAATTTTATTTTTTTTTTGGATTCCTCATAATCAGCAATAAAAAAATGGGCCCCGACTCCTTGTTTGGACAGGAGAAGAGCATTTAAGAGACCACCTTGTTCTCATTGTTTTTATATTTTTTATAATTGAATTATTTTTAATTATTTAACAAGAAAAATTAGGAAAATTTTATTTTTCAATTAAAGCCTGATTCAATACCTTTCCAACGAGCTATCACTCGTTGCAATGAGCTATCACTCGTTACAATTGAATTTAAAATTTATTATTTTTGTAGAAATTTCTGGTATGGAAATGAAATTTGGATATGTGATAAAGAAAAAACAAGAAGGAACACGTTTATTTTTTTAGTGTCCCTATCTCACGTTTAAGGGTTAAAATGTTGGGGTCAAAGTTAATACATTTTGTATGGAATCAGACCTGTAACTTGTTGTTGTTGTACTCGAGGAAACAAACTTTTTTTTTACCAATATTGCCAATGTACGGTGTTAGGGTTGCTATTTATTTAAAATATTTGAAATGTAGTTTAAAAAGCTCTTCGGTAAAAGTCGCATAAAAGCCAAACAATTACGAATATCAAAAAAAATCTCAGACGCCCGCTCGATTATTTTTAATATTCATTTATATACGTATTTTTTTCCTTAATCCAATGTCACTTAAAACACACTTTTTTAAATAACAAAAATGCTTGAAAGTTATGAACATGTTTCTTATACACACAGAAAACAGTTTTGTAGTTGCAACCGAATTTTTGTGGTTCCACGTACTATCACTATTATTAAATTTTAATACTATTGTAACAACCGACATTTATTTACAAATTCCGATTTTTGTTTATTTTTTTATTTTTATTTTTATTGAATATTTTATGATTATGGACTATAATATTCTATAAATAGATTCACGTGCATTCAACAAAAAGCATAAAAAAATGTATGCCTCGAGCCCAGCTCGAACCGGCGATCTTCCGTTTGTCAGACAGGTAGCCTAAATCCAATTTAAATAAATATGTTTTTTTAAATTTCAACCCTGAATATTTTCTAGTTTCAAATTTAAATATTTGTCTAAAAATAGATTTGTGTGTACAACAGAAATTCGGTTGCTAACCTCAATATTTTATTAGAGTTACCAAAACTATAAAAAATTGTATATTATCTTAAATATATTTTATTAATAAAAAATTCTTATGTCGCGAACTGGGTTCGAACCGGCGACTTACTGCTTGTCATTCAATTACTTTAACTCTAGCCCAAACTCAATTTGAATTTGTATTTTCCAATTTCAACCTTGAATGTTTTTTGTTTTAAATTGAAATATGTATGTCTAAAAATAGATTTGTATGTACAACAGAAATTCGGTTGCTGATCTCAATATTTTATTAGAGTTACCAAAACCATAAAAAAATTAATATGTTATTTTAAAATTATTTTATTAAAACAAAATTCTTCTGCCGCGAACTGGAGTCGAACCGGCGACCTTCTGCTTGTCACGCAATTACTTTGCCTCTAGCCCAAACCCAATTTGAATTTCTATTTTCCAATTTCTACCTTGAATATTTTTTTCTTTCAAGTTTAAAAATGAATGTCTAAACATAGATTTGTATGTACAACAGAAATTGGGTTGCTAATTTTTATATTTTTTAGTGTTACCAAAACTATTAACAAACTTTATATTATTTTAAAATTGTTAACGAAAACTAATTTTTGCAGGCGAAACTAATATTCGATTTTAACTGCAAATATTTTGGTTGTTAGTATTAAAAGTCAGGTAGAAGATAATATTTTTTTCAATATAGATTAGGAAAACCAATATTTTGAATGATGTGTCTGTGTTTTGGTTAATTTTATATATTTTCTATTTACAATATATTTTACAAAAATTATTGAATAATGATTAAATTTTGGGGATTACAAAGGAATCCCAATAAATTTAGTCTCTGTGTGTACCAGTTAATGCGTCTCCAAAAGTTCTTTTATTTGGTACCCCATTTGTTTAAAATTTCTCTGAAAGAATTCGAAATAAGCGAAACAAACGAAAAATGAGGTAATTTTTTACTACACTTTTTAACCCCTAAACATGAGATTGGGCCGATAAAAAAATGCGTTTCCCTTATTCTTCTTTTCTTTATCACATATCCAAAGGAATATGAGATAGAAGCCATCGGGATACTTCCCTTTTTAGTGTACCTTATTATATAATTGTGAAATACAACTCCTCCAAATTGCCCAAAAAATACTCCTCTTAAATATACTAACTGAATACGCTCCTGATTGTAATACATATAATAAAATTAATATCAACAACATAAATATTTAATTTGTTAAGTGAACCCTGAACAAAAAACTTGATTTGTTGCAATCAATTTTTAATGTAAAAATAATAAATAAATTATTGACTTTTTTTGTTATTGTTCTAAATTTTAATACTTGTAATACCACTCATTAAAATATCCACACCCTTTTATTAACCAACTATTATAAGTCACACTTGCAACCTTTAATTTTTTAAGATAAAAGCCAGAAAACCCAGAGCAAAAACAAAATTTATAAATCAAACAATTTTGTATATATTTTGCGCAAAGAACTTAATTACAAACATAAATTTTATGTATTAAAATCATAAGTAGTTTCCGGCAATATCATAAAAATAACCACTAATAAATAATAATAAAATATGTAATAAAAATCAATAAACTAGATCTACCAGATTGTAATCATATAAAGACAAGAAAATTGTTAAAATTATCATTAAAAAGAAAAAAATTATACACACAAAGAAAAATAAATATATTTGCCAACTTAAATTTGGTTACTACGACTCAAACTCTGTAAATACTATTTTTAGTTTTACATTAGTTTTCAGAACATAGTTCGGTTAATTCAACTGAATTTTAGTTTGCAACACCCAAAATATTCAGAAATCCAATGTAAATATTAGGATATTCAATCGGTTAACCTTTATTCGATTAATCGATGAATTTTAATCAAACAACTGTTCGAGTAAATTAAAATTTCCAATTTCGAGTGACGTATAACTCGAACAGTTTTGGTCGATTACTCGAGTTAATCGAGTTATTTTTACCACTTGACTATACTTTTATCATACATTTTTTTTTATAGAAAAGTAAAGTTTTTCCTGTGAAAGGAGTGGTAGAGAAGAATGAGTGTATTTTCTAAAAATCATAACTACATTGTAAATTTTCAATTTTCTGAATCAGACTGCGCAGTTTCTGGTATTGAACCTTCGTCAGTGACCCTGTTTTTTTTTTTTTTTGAATAATGTAATATTTGTTATGTTTTTATTTGTTCGATTGCGTCTATATGAAATTTTCTGTGCAATCACTGACCGTGGTATAGATAAACTGATTTCTAATGCCACATGCACTCGCATTACACGTTAGACAGAGCGCTTTAGCGCACTGATCTATCGTCAGGTCGAGTTTTGTTGCGATTTAAACTAGTTTTATTCAATACACGGTGTTTTTGTTCTTGCATACATAATCTCAGAAGTACAACTCCAACAACACAACAGTTCTATTTTTAGAAACTTAGACCAAAAGATCAGATTTCTAGAAATTGAGCGAAATTTTTTAATATCTAAAGACCACCGCAAATGTAGTTGAAAACAAATGAAATTTTACTTAAAGATACGACGACTTACATTTCATTAAATTCAACTAAAATTGTCATTTGTTTTTTAATGTTCAAAAAATGAACCACAATTGTACTAAAAATGAGCCACATATATTAGTAAAAACTAAACAAACATTTATTTTTTTAAATAACAAAAAACAACACCACAACGCCCACTAAAGTCCCCTGAGTGTAAATATTCAACAAAAAAATAAAAAATCGCAACAATCACAAAACAAAAATTACATTGTGTTAACATTTTTTGCAAGATTTGAATTGACCTTAATTCATCGTTATCTTTTGGTGTTACAGGTCGAATTGGAACGTTCACTTATTTATTTTATTCCTATCCATAAATTAAAAATTTATTGATTTTGCAAAAAATTAAAATTTATTTTGCAAAAAATAAAATCGAACAAAAATTTAGTTTGCAAAAAATTAAAATCGAACAAAATTCTGCCTTCAATACTTCAACGAATTTGATGCTGAACCTTTTTTTAACAACCATAAGGAAGTACAGGTATCCCTCGATTTACGCGGTACTTTATTTGCGCGGTTTCGATATAACGCGATTTAATAATAGTGACCATTTTTCTGTATAACGCGTTTTTTAACGCGTTTTTAGTATAACGCGATTTAAAAATAGTGGCAACCCTCTAATTGCGCGCATTACACCATTTTTTTTAAAACATCAGCTGTTTGCAAAAAAGAAGAGGTTAAATTTAATTTGCAGTGGAAAAAAACTTTAAAGGTAATAAAAAATAAACAATTTGCTGTGGTTTTTTTTTTTTTTTTTTTTTAAAAAGAGAGGCAACACTCAGGAAATACTTCCTATATTTAGTGTGTTGCTTTCTTTGGAAAGGGATAGTATAGAGATGAAAGGTGGGGAAAGATGAAGGGCTTCAGACATGGCAACACTGTAATTGCGCGAGATGATAAGTCTTAGAACAGTTGTTGCTCGCCACCTGATGGAGAGTTGGCGAACTTATTGAAGCTTTTTGGTTCATAGCCCTGATCAGGCACGTAGCTAGGGGGGGGGCTTGGGGGCTAGAGCCCCCCCCGAAATGATTTGACAAATTTAAAAACCTAATACAATTCGTTAGAAAGTAACAATGTTATTGATAAATTTAATATGAAAATATTTATTTTTGACTTGGATCAAATAGGAAATAGTTTTATTTGGTTCGAATCTTAAAATTTCGTTAGAAAACATCGCCTGCAAATGGGCGGCTATCATTGCTAGAGTTGATTTTCGGCAAAAAGCAATAAATAAAATCATTTCATAAAAGATTTCGAAGTCTTTGACTTAAAATATAATCAAAAAATTGTTTAAGACAATGCAAACTAAAAATTAAATATGTCTACACAGAAAAAACTAAAATTGAGTTTTAATTAAAATATTTGTTGATACAGCAAAAGTTTAACTGAATTCGGTCGTGTTGATGCAATTGTAGTAACAACTAAAACAATTTGTATCTATTTAATTAATATTATTTTCAATTACATATAGTTTTATTCACGTCTATTAAAAATTTAATTGAATATTGTTTACTATTGGGAAAAATTACAAAATTTAAAAAAAACACCAAAATTGTAAAAAAATCGCCAAAATTTAAAAAAATCGAGATCATTTGAAAAAATCGCAAAATTTTAAAAAAAAATTGTCAAATTTTAAAAAACAATCCTCAAAATTGCAGAAATTTAAAAAACGCCAAAATTCGAAAAAAAAATTTAAAAAAAATACCAAATTAAAGAAACGCGAATATTCAACTTTAAACAATTTTTTTTAATTTTGGCGACTTTTTAAAATTTTTGCATTTGTTTCAATGTTGTTATTATACGTTATAAAAACTGAACATTTTTTTTATACCAAATTCATTTTCAATTAAACAGTTAATTGAAAGTAAGTTTGAAATCGAACAAAAGTTTAATTGAATTTTTTTTTGACAATGATTTTTTCTGTGTATTTTGACATAATCTTTTAAAATGGAGATACCACTAAGATTCAAAATTAAGTTTACTTCAATATTTTTATTTAAATTTGGTTTGCTACGCACGCATCTGGTGACATAGTTTTCACTATTTTTTTTACGATATATATTACGATATCTCATATATTTTTTTAATTTTTTGAAACAAATTTAAGCCTCAAACTTTGATCGATATGCATAATGTGTTATTGTGGTCCAATGTGACTCAAATTTTCTCAATTTTTTTTAGACTAAATGTAAACAAATTTCTATCGGCGCTCCTTGAAATGCGACATTTTAAAATCAAGAAGCTAAACCAGTCTTTGTGTTATAACGATGTAGTTTTTTTTAGACATTTTAAAGGGGTTTTATTTAAAAAATTGATTAAAGACAATTTGAAAAGCGTTTGAAATTGTCCAAAATATAAATCAAAGTGAATTCGAAATACATAATTTAGTTTAAATAAGACCTAGACGATGTCAGGCATATTTTTAAATTTTTAAATTTTCCAATTTTATATTTTTTCTTTATTATTATTTCTTTTAGACTACAATCACGCTTGCTTGTAAAATTTACGATTTTTTTAATACAAGACATGAAGTATAGCCCCCGATATTAAAAAAAGTCGGTTATATGAAAAAGGGGAAAAAAAGAGTGAATAATTTGTTAAAATAATTCAAATAAGTGGCAGCCGGGGTCCACGACATAGTGTCAAAATGGTTTTAAAAATGTATGTTTTCTCGAGCATTTTAACGCTGTTTTTAAATAAGTCTAAATTTCCTAAACTTTAAACATATTTTCATACAAAGATGTGTTAAATTTCACCACCAACTTTAAAAATAGATACGTGTTCCATATATTTTTGCTGCTTTATCACCTATCCGAATTTCATTACTTTCAAAGGGAACCCATCGGAAAAGCTTCCTTGTCAGTGTTAGGAAAATTATATAGGATATTTACTTTTAATTTGTTTTTTGCACGGTTATAAATCTTTAATTTCCCGAGTTAAAACTTTTGCATAAAATAATACAAAGGTTTTGTCTGCCAGTGGATTTAACCGGACATAATTATATAAATTCACATATAAAATTAATTTCGTATAAAAAATTTAACATGATGTCATATATAGTTGCGTATAATTGTATATTGCACTTAGAATACGCTAAAACTAATCCAATTAATAATTACGATATATTTATATATCTAGACATTGCAAAATAATATATATTTTGATATTATATCATATTTAAAAAAACACAATTTAATTTTAAATAAAATTTCCAAATGCTATGGAATTTGTTACAAATTATAAAGTTGTAAACCTTTTGCAAGCGGCTAAAGTCTAAAAGGATTAATAGATATTTCGAATTTTCATGACGTTTTAAAATCAAAAACTGGAAATTTATACCGCTATATAAAATCGTATTAAATTGTATCGCGTCATTATTCGGATTTAATTTAATTATTATGCCCATTTCTCGGATAAATCTGTATTAAGACTCACATTAAATTTCGTATGATTATATAAAGCATCATATTAATTTTAATCGGGTTATTAGAAGTTGATACTTTTTTACTTTTTTTACATTTATCAAGTTTTAGCTACCCTAGAGGTATACTAGCACATAAAAATATAAAGTAATTTTATTTTTCGCGGTTTTCAAAAAGTTTTCCGCATAATCCTTTTTTTATTTAATTAAAGTAAAAATTAATATTTAGCTAAAAATTTAACGTAATTAGACAATAACGATGCATATCCAACTTAAAGTACACAAACGTTTTCAAATTTGACGTATTTCGCGGATTGTAATCAAACAGATTAAAGCGTTGTTTCGCGAAATAGACATCAAAATTCGCAAAATAACGAACACAATAAGTAAAAAATTAAAAAATGCATTTTAAGGATATGCACTTTATGCGATTTCTATTATTAATTTATTAATACATGATTGCCTATCACGTGTAGGTAAAAATTTTGCAAACAAAAAAAAAAAAAAAAAAAAAAAGCTGTTACTCTAGTGTGCAAAAAAAAATATATATATAATCAAAATAAAAAATCGAAAAGCCCCCCCCCGAAACAAATTCCTAGCTACGTGCCTGGCCCTGATTCATTATTTTACTTCGGTGGGGTTAATTGCTATGGGAACACCGAAGGTGGACATTGCGATACGTATGAGGGATAGAAAAAACTCATACATATTAATTTGATGTTGCCGGCACCGGGGATCGAACCCGGGACCTTCTGTGTAAAAGTCCAACGCGCTAACCATTACACCACAACACCCACCTTGAATTTGAATGAATCAACAGTAAGAACAATCCAAAAAAATTATAAAAAAATTCGAACAATTGAATCTGAATCTTCTGATACTGCAAAACGTGTATCCTATATCCGAGATGGTTTAATAGAAAAAATGGAGAAATTATTAATTATTTGGATTGAACATGCAATTGATAAACACATTCCTCTTTCTACTAATGTTATCAAACAAAAAGCTTTAAAAATATATGATGGTTTGAAACAACGAGATGACACAACTTGTAAAAGTAAATTTTTAGCAAGTAATGGGTGGTTCGACAAATTGAAAAAAAAGAGCTGGTTTACGCAGGGAGAATCCTCATCCGGAGACAAAACTGCTGCAGAAGAGTTTCCTAATAAATTACTCCAATTAATAACAGATGGCGGTTATCACCCCCACCAAGTGTTTAATGCTGACGTGACTGGGTTAATTTGGAATTCGATACCAAAACGCTCTTTTGTTTTGGATAAAAATTCTACCGCCGCCGGTCTCAAACAGTCTACAGAAAGAGTAACACTTTTGATGTGTTCCAATGCGTCAGGAGATTTTGTACTGAAACCTTTGTTTTTAAATAAGTTCATGAACCCAAGATGCATGAAGCATGTTAAGAAATCCAAACTTCCCGTATATTGGAGGGCAAATAAAAAGGCGTGGGTTACTTCTAAAATGTTTGAGGACTGGTTCCAAAATATTTTTGCAAAAGAAACAGAAACTTACATGAAAAACAAAAATTTAGATTTTAAAATTATGCTTTTAATTGATAATGCTCCCTGTCACCCAAAAAATTTAGAACACCCAAATATTGAAGTGTCATTTTTGCCCCCCAATACAACCTCTCTTTTGCAACCATTGGACCAGGGAATTATAGCAACGTTCAAATCGTATTACGATATACATTCTCTCAGATTTATGGAAAAATTTTCAATTTTGACGTGCGTTGATGTAACATTTCAATCTATAAAAAACCTTAAAAGTTCTACACTAAATGGTTGTTGGAAAAAACTATGGCCTGAAGTTGTTCCTAATGATAATGTTGTTACTCCGTTAACAGCGGAAGTTGCTCAAATACTACAAGTAATTGAAGGGCTTATTGTAAAAACTTGATAAGCCACATTTCATTTTTAGTCTATATGTCTTTATATTTTTCCCAGGCATAGATTGCTATGACATTTTATATATGCAAGAAATGCTAAAAGTTATATCCCTAGTGTTCTTAAAGTCGAACATAATAAAACGAAAAAAAAAAAATCATTAAAAACTAAAACACCACAATTAAATAAGATTTTAGATCTTTTTGATTTTTAATTAAATATTAGTTAATAAGAGTTTGAATTTAATGTTGATAAAAAAAACATTTACGAACTTCGAATACTGTATTTTTTTTTGTGTGTACTTTTCAGTTAAAATGTATTAAAAAAATAAAAGGTCAGCCAAATAACTTTTTTTTTTTTGAAAGTGCTATAAAAAAAACTACTGAATATTTTCTCAAATTTCTTTTTTTATTTGAAAGTACAATCCTTCCGGTTAATAATGGAAAATAATTTCATTTAATCATTATTTCATCATTACACAATTTTCGCACACATTCTGCAACATTACCATGATTTTCAAAGTAATGTCGCAATATTTCCCAGCGTTGTTCAAGCGTATGCACAACCATATTCGTTCAGCGGAAGGATAAAACTAATTATCTGTCAAATCAGACATGAGCTGAGTGTATCATTCACGAAATAAGCACTAGTTGACAAAAAAAAACGTTAGATGGCGGACCCTTTATATTAATAGTTCGAGTTACTGGAGTAATTTGAAAAAATTACTCCATTAATCGAGTAAGTGAAAAACCTCAAAATCGAGTTACTCGTTTACTCGAACAAAAGCAAACCCGAGTAATTTGAATACCCTAGTAAATATCGTTGTACTAACTGAAGTTATAAGTTATTAACATTAAAATACACTTTTAAATATAGTTGTCACTTTATTTCTCGGTGTGTATATGTTATGCGTTCATTGAGCCGTTTAAATTCAATAAATTTGTGCAATTTTTATTGCAATTCATTGTAGAGCGCTACTGGTATTACAAAAACGAAAAAAAAAACAAATTCTTAACTCTTAAGAATTAAATGGTGGACTTGACCTTCAATTTGCAGGCATTGTAAGTTGTTAGTTAAAAACCAGAATATTAGGAATGTTTTAATTTCAGGTTCTGGTGTTTTTTTTTTTTGTTGCAAAATTGTATATAAAAACAACTTTCAATTTTTCTTTATCACTTGAAACTAAAAAATAAAAATGTTTGTCCACTACGGTTGGTGGTCAATTTTTTATTATATTTTTTTTTTATTTTTGTTAAGGTTCCGCATGTTTTTAATTGTTTATTAGTTTTGATCGATATATGAAGGTGGGTGTGTGAAGCATACTTGGGAATTTTTCATTGGCATTGAAATTTAATTGGCATTATTTGTGACAATGCAAAAAAATATTTACTACCATTTGAATGAACTTTTTTTAATTGGCATTGATTAGACCAATAGTAATGAAATGGCTCCAATGCTTAAGGTACTATTAGCAAAGAGTTTAGAAAATAAAGAGATTGCAATACTGAGAAATAATATATAACTTGTGGCTGTAATTATTATAATTATACCTATTTTGCATTCAAACATAGATCTGGTGATTATTTTTCTTCTGTAAGTCTGTTTTTAAAATTTTTTTTTAAATACGCGCCATTTTTCGAAAAACCGGTTTACTTCCGGTTTTGGTGGAGGGATGCACAACTAAATGTGTCAATATTTAAATGCCATTTGATTTTTTTCAGATGCACTGAAGAGGATCTATCATTTGGGAAGATTTTGGCTCTTTTTTTTACGTCGTCTTCAATGCCCTCTATACTAGAGAAAATGAAAATATAATTAAAAAATATTTTTTTTTTAATTTAGCTACAAAAATAAAATTTTCACATAAAAAAAGAAATATTTAAAAAGGGTAGTTTTTTTAACTTCACTCGCTAATAGTACCTTAAAACAACCAATTGTAATTGACGAAAAAATAATTGTATATAAAAAGTGTTTTGCTTTGGAAAAAATTATAAAAATTGGAAAAAATTATTTAAATTATTTAAGTTCCTAAGCTTAGATGTATTTTTCTATTTTATGCGAGTTTTCAGAAAGTTAAAAATATATTTCTTTGGTAATTTAACTGCACAACTTTACGGATTAAACTTTTAAATAACTGTTGAGTTTTTATAGAAAAGTTCTTGTGAGCAGGTATCAATTGCCAACAGTACCAAAAAAAATAGTACTGGCAAACCACTGCTGTTTTTGTAAAACCCACCGTGTTAAAAATTGCCAAATGTACAAATAATATTGTACTACGAAAACACTCTTTTGTTTGCAAAGCATGTGTTTTACCAGTTACCACCCCGCAAAATTCTTTGCCAACATTGTTTTTACCAATATTACAACCAATTAGAAGCATTTTTTTAATTTTATTTTCTTTCGCGCATTTAAATGTGATATATAAGACTATGAAAGAACTGTATTGTAGCTTTTTAAATGAATTTTATTAAACATTATTATCAAAGTTAATTTAATTTAAGATATTTTAAGAGCACCAAATTTTTTGGATTACCAACGTTACCAACGGTTGGCCACTTTTATCAATCGGGTAACAGGACAATACTGTCCATATTGTTAATCCCACGTTCTGACAACGCAAAACGGACCGTTGCCGACGTTTTGCCAACACTGTGTCGTTTATATTTTTCTGCCTGTGCACTTTTTAGAGCTTTGTAGTTAAAAAAAATAATTTTTAGATAAATCTAAAAATCTAAATATATTTCATTACGCACAACTGAAAGAAAGCTAAAGTATAGTCCAGTTGTAATTATATCTTTGAAATCAGACTAGAAAAGTTTTTCATTCGTTTTTGTTGCGCTGGATTTTTTATGTAATTTTGGTTGTTCAAAAATGTATTAAAAACTAATCCATTTCCATTGGAAAAACAATAAGAAATTTAAATATTTAAAAGTTATAAAACATAAAGTACATTTGTAATATATGAACTGTATTTTGAAAGTGGTGAGTCCCTTTGTTTTTAAAATAAGATATAGAGGGTTTTTCGTTTTAATGTTTTTGAAACTGTTAATGCAACTTTTGTGCAATACACATCTCATCAGGGGACATTCAATTATTTATACTTAAAATAACTTTCATATATATTTTGCGAAATTCAGGGATTTTTCAATGGAATAAAAATTTTTCCAAAACTGTTGTACATAAACATAATATTTTTTTTAGTTTTATTGTCAATTTTCTAAGAAATTTTAAAATTCGAGGAGGTTTTCAAATGATTTGGTCATATGCATTGAACATAATATGCTTGAAGAAATGTATTTTAAAAACAGTAACGAAATTGCGTATTGGAAGAGTTCCAAGAGCAGATTTGGAATCTGGTGATCAATGTTATAAGCTAAAGACAATCGCATGGGTTCTACATTCCGAAAATGAAGTGAAAGTGAAACTTCCGCTCAATTTGTGTTCCCAATTCCACATAAGTGATTTGAAAAGAAAATTTCATTTTCATTTTGTTTCTAGTGGAATTAAAGTGATTTGATGTGTTCTATAAAACAATTTCACTACAAAAAAAGTAATTGTAAAACGATATTAGTTAACTGAGTGAAAAACTAAACTTTTTAGAAAATAAAATTATTTTGAATATTAAACGTAAAAAAAAAATCAAACAATGTAAGTAAATGTGATATGTTGTTAATATACGTTTATTTAAGTGAAAAAGTGTTGTATTTTTTGGGGGAAAACACATAAATCCGGAACAAGAGGCCGCATTTTTGACATTCATGGAAAAAAAATCTGGTTTGGCCAAAGGTTTTTAGAGGGGCGACAAAACAGTTGAAGACCAGTTGTGGAAGGACTTAGAAAGTACATTAAACAGCTTAGGACCTCCAGAAAACGATGGCAACTGGTTGTAAAAAGGCTTGGGCTGATTGGAAGGCTACCATTCGTAAAAAATTGGCCGAAAATAGAGCAGAGGGTAACGGCAACACGTGGATTACCCAATAATATCCAACATATATCATCCAAAGAAGATTCAGTTGCCAAACTTACTGGCCTTTATACAGCAGTCGAAGGTGTTCCAGCAGCTAAATCATTCGGGACGACTAGCAAAGGGTAAACAACCACAAATTCATCTACTGAATTGTCAAACTTAGATGGCACCAGTTCCGACAATGTAGTAAACGTGATTTTACAAAAATTAAATAAAAATGACGAAGGTACTGAAAATATAAAAAATGAGGAACCGCAACCGATGATTTCCCTATTTGATTTCTCTTTTTGATTTCTCTTTTTGATTTCTCAATTTCTTCGCGACTTCTTTCAAATCTAATCCAGTTTGGGCATATGACAGTTTTCAAAACATTACACATATTTGTTAAAATTTTTGACGCTGTACTTCTTTCCACTGCTAGATTGAAGTCTTTTGTGATCATTTATTGGTAAATTCCTTGTCCGAAATAGCGTAGTGATGTGTCCAATTGCAAAATAATTGGAATGCTTGTCTTTTTAGCCATTGGTGATAGTTCTTCTAAAACCATCATAAATGCATACTTATTTAATCTAAAATACGCAATAAAACAATTTTTTTATTAATTTTAAACACTTGCGACTCAGTTTTAATTATTGTCTTACGATTTTTCTGGTAGTTCCAAAGGATTTGAACAGTCACGAAGCCTTTTCTATTTAGATTTTCCGTTCTTTGTTTTTCCTTTTTAATTAAATACCATTAAATCACAATTGCGAAACTCATTTTATATTATTTTAAAAATAAGTATTTTTTGTTTAATTTTTATTTTTCTTAAAAAATGCACTCTTCTTTATTGCAAGAACAAAATGAAAATGAAATCGTCGTGAAAAAAACGATTCACTCGATTCACTTAGAACACAGCGGAATTGAAAATGTTTAATTAAAAACGATTCCACTTTCACTTCGTAGTGGAATATAGAACCCAGGCCATAAACTTTGATGTTCAAGTAGCAAATTAAACATTACGAAATTAAAATTCTTTTTTTTTATAAAAACCCAGCTTAGCCAGAAGCAGTTCTGGTAGGCATTACTTAATTACCGAGTGCTTACAAAGCAATTCCAGAAGGTATGATTTTTATTCGCGATGTCCCACTTTAGCAGGTGAAAAGCACTTTTTCGTGTGTTCTAAGAAGCGATAAATTCATGCCTTCGTAGAAAATAAAAAGAGCTTTTATTATGTATTTGAAAGAGGTCCTTTACCTCCTAACTAGAACGGTTCTAAAACCAGTTATAGAACTGATTCTGTGACAGTGAAACCTTACATTTTGACTCCCAAGAACCTGTTCCAAAACCGGTTCCATGTAACCGGTGTTAAAATAAGCTGTTCTAGAACAAGTTCAAAGGTAATCTGTTTTAAAAAATGTTGCTGGGTCCTACAACCGATTCTTTTTGTATGGAGTGTGTCCTATTTACAACAGGTTTTTTACCTCAAAACAAGATATCGCACACCCCGTTCAAAAGTGACTCAACTCAAAATTTTAATTTTTCGGCTTTATATGCTTAAACTATGCACAATATACATACTTGTGTATCTAGAAAAAAATATCAGTGTATTTTGTTGTTGTTAACTGTTGCTAAAAAACAGTTATGTCTTTCTTTCTGGTATAAAGTTGCAAATATTTTTTTTCGATTTCTGAAAAATTAAAATTTTAAGTTCAGTCACTTTTGTACTAGGTGTGCGATATGCGCTTTAAAATACATTCTTGAAAAATGTATTCGTTTTAATTTTGCTGGGTATACTTGATAAAATATCGAATATTTATATAATTAGTACGCAAATAAAGGATAATAATTTTGAAAAAAAATTTGCAAATTTTTCTCTAATCACGTTAGGCAACCGAATCAATTAACGGACTTAATAAGGAATGGTTTTTTATTTGGAATCGGTATTACCGAAACATCTACACTAGGCTTGTTTTTTTCCTGTACATGTTACAAAATCCCATACAAAATTTGATATAAGGCATGTTAAGTGTTAACTGCCAACCGTTTGTTTCGAAAATTTACAAAGAAAAAAAAGTGAAAGTGAAATTGATATTTGCCGTAAAAATGTGGCAATTTTGGAAGCAGCTGAGGGGAAAAGTACACAGAGAAAAATTTAGCTAGTTGCCAAATGAAATTCGGTTATTACGAATTTCATTCGGTTGGTAAAACTGAACATTAGTTTTCACAACTAAGTTCGGTTAATTCAACTGAATTTTAGTTGCTAGACCCACAATATTCATAAATCTAACATAAATATCATTGTACTAACTGAACTTATAAGTTGTTACCATTAATATACACTTTTCAATTCGGTTGGCACTTTATTTCTCTGTGTGTATATGGAAATCAAAAATGTTTTTAACACAGCTCGCTTTTATATAAAAAGGCCTTTATATGTTCAGAAAGAAAATGTTTATCTCAATCTAAAAGACTGTTGATGCTTCTTGGAAAAAGAATCCCAATAATTTGATTTTTATTTTATTTCTACTTTAAACGAATGTAATTTTTGAGTAGATCAAATTATTGCATTAATTTTTTTTTATTTTATCACGAATTTAGTTATTAAAAAAATATTTTAAAAAATAAATTTTCCCCGATTTCGTTCCGAAATTTGCATAAAAAAACTACCGGAGTCGAAATTTGGAATTTCACATTTTCTAATGAGAATATCTCGGGAACTTTTAGAGATAGCCCACACATGTAAACTTATTTTTTGTTAGTCTATACCAGCAGATTACAAATATGTTTAGAAACAAACAAAAAAAATGGCGAGCACTCAAAATTTTATATGCAAAAACATTCCTATTTTGGGTCGTCATACTGCCGCCCAGGGGGGTCTGGAAGGTTCAAAATCCAAACTTAACCACGATATTACGTCACTTACGCCTGTTTCAAATTGCAATGGGACAACTAAACAACAATCCAAAAATGTTGTGCTATATTGCATTGTGCACCACAAACATTTTTTATGCACGTCACGACGTAGTCACAATATTTCAGAAGATTTACATGTTTGATTCATACCGATAGGATTAGTAGTTTAAAAGTTCTATATATTTATTACCATTATTTTTTTCAAATTCCCCACTTTGCGATGGATAGTGGTAATCTTTTTGTTTTTAATGTACAATTTTGTCTATACAGTTTGTTTCTTAAGTCTTTTGTTTCATTTTATTTTTTCTTTTTTGTTTTATCCATTGTTACGAGATTTTTCACTCAGATTTTTTTTTTTTGTTAAATAATAAAAGTCCTTTAAATTTTTGTTTAGAATTTTTCTAAAAATTTGTGGTTTTTTATTTACCAACAACAATCATTGTTTTCAATTATAATAGTTTTTAACTTAACTTTTCTAAAATGATTTTTTTTTTTTTTTATTTTAAATTGTTCACTTTTTTACAAAATAGTTTGATATTTCGTTGAAGAGACTAAAAATGAAATGAAAAATGGAAAAAAAATAATTTATTTAAAGTCAAACAATCAAACAACAGCACACAGTTGGGATGGAAAAAGAAGAGTGATAGACGAAAGAAAGATGCGAAAAGAAAGAAGCTCTGTTGTTTACTTGCTTAATGGCAATAGGGGAAATTTGGGCAGGTATGTGGACTAACACCAGCTGGGTATTGACGTTCAGTCCAGCCGGGTAATGGTGGAGCAGCAGCAGCAGCACCACCAGCGTTAATATCACAGAAAGGATAGTTGGGGCAGGTATGGGGATTTACACCAGCTGGATATTTATCAGCACCAGCAGGGGCAGGAGCAGGAGCACCCCATTGAGGTTGTGGCTGCCAAGAAGGAGCAGGTTGTTGCCATGAGGGTTGTGGAGCACCCCATTGGGGTTGTGGTTGTGGTTGCCAAGAGGGTTGTGGTTGCCAGGCGGGAGCTGGTTGTTGCCATTTGTTGGGATTATGTAAACGTTCATTATCACAGATAGGAAAACCAGGACAATCGGCAGGATTCACACCAGCTGGATATTGTGCAGCAGGATGTTGAGGTTTGGCCCATGACAAGGCAAACAATGATAATAAGGCCTTAAATTAGAGATGAACACATTAATCCTTTTTGTGAAAATCCATATAAGCGACCGTCTCCTTCCACCATACTTACCAACTTTGTAAACATTTTGTTAATTTAAAAATTAATTTTTAAATCCTAAACAAAAACAAAAAAGATAATAAAGTACCAATTGAACTATATTCCAAAAGTTATGCAAAATAAACTTCCAATTGGTAATAGTTTTGTAAGTAGACTGTGGTTAATTCTTAAATGCTCTAGCATACTTATATACCAAATAGCTTGCGAATAAAGTAAAAAAATATTGAAAGCGAAATTGTAAATTTTTCTAAACATTTTTTCTTCTAGTATTGTTATATTTTTTTTTAGAGCAAATATAAGATTAGAACAAACACCCTGCATAAAGTTGATTTTTTTTGTTTCTCTCCTCCATTAAAAAAAAAAATACATTATACAGTGCGCGAAAAAGCCAAAGCATACAAGTTGAAAATCCATTAGTTCCTAGTTAGATGTGCACTGTATTGTAAGATCCTACACTAGAGAAAAGAGCATCATATTATGGTATTTTAAGAGCGTGATGTTATGATTACAATATCTAACAATTATAATATGATCGTAAGAATCATATTATGATTCTAAATGACCATGAAATCGTCTTCCGTAGTCATAATATGATCAGTCCGAATCATATGTATGATAATTAGGATAAGTTTGTGTCCGCTATCATATTCAATCATATTTTTTCTCAGCATGTAATAAAAGGCGCATAATAACATTTCATATGATTAGTGGCATAGTTGTTATTCGTGGATTTACGAGGGCGGACCCATAAGTCCGCGACTTTTCGAACTTCCCTCGTAATTATATGAAATGCAACACTGATCCCATCAAGTACCACCTGTAAATAGACTACTGTCAAATGAGGGCGGATCCATAAGTCCGCGACTTTTCGAACTTCCCTCGTAATTATATGAAATGCAACACTGATCCCATCAAGTACCACCTGTAAATAGACTACTGTCAAATGTTGTGCAAGTTCCGTCATTTACTTTGCGTTTAACAGCTGTGCAAAACATACAACCTCGTGGATTTTTTTAAAAATGGAAAAAAGTGAATTTCGAGTGATCATTAAACATTATTTTTTGCGAAAAAAAAAACCGTCAATCAACCCAAGGAAAAGCTTGATAAATACTACGGGGACTCTCCACAATCGATTTCAATTTTAAATAAGTGGTTTACTGACTTTCGTTGTGGTCGCACAAATACAAATGACGCTGAACGTTCTGGACGGCCAATTGAGGTCAATACATGATATGATGTTGGCCGATCGAAGAGTAAAAAGTGCGTGAGATTGTTGATGCCATAGGCATTTCATATGTCAGTGTGGATTCGCTTTTAAATGATCAGATGGGCTTAAGAAAGCTCTCTGCAAGATGGGTGCCGCGTTTGCCCTTAATTGACCATAAATGTAATTGTGGCCAATAAGGTGATGGCAACAGCTTTTTGGGATGCACGCGGGATAATCCACATCGATTACCTTCAAAAATGAAACGGCAAATATTAGCCAACTTATTGGACCGATTTAATGAGGATTTAAAAAAAACGACCTATATGGCCAAGAAATGACAATTTCATGGACCTCGAAAAATCCTAGTTTTTGGAAGACATACAAAAATTGGAGAAACGTTGGACTAAGTGTATTGATCTAAAAGGAGATTATGTTGAAAAATAATTTTTTTTTTTACAAAAAAAACTGTGTTTTATTCAAAAAGTCACGGACTTATTAATCCGCCCTCGTATCAAAGAATACAAATCAAAAATTTATTGAAATTATAACAATTTACTGAAATATCGCCTAAAAACGGGAAATTTATATTTATTGGTGCCTCCTTTCTCCAGAACTATTTACTAACATCGCGAAAACATCGCAGTTATAGATTTTTCCTTCTCAATCCAATACATTATACTTTTTGATAAATACGATATGACTTTCATAACGCTTTTAAAAATGTATTTGAAAATAAAACTTTTTAAAATAATATTGAACTTCTCGGAGTTATCCAGTTAAAAGATCCTTATGATATAACCAGTGAAAATATCCGTATGACATATCCAGCTAAAATATCCTTATGATATAACCAGTTAAAATATCCTAATAATATGAATTGCACATTTAATTCATATCCCAAAATGAAACTGAGACTACCTCTGACAAATGCTACGTGCTATTGCATGTTAATTTTTAAGTTTATGTAATAAATTAGTCACTAATTACACTACTCGGCAAATTTCACTTTTGTTCAGCACTTCTCTTTGAAATACATATTTTTTTTAATAGTATTAGGTTCGCTGAATCCAAATCTGTCAAAATTTATTTTTTCTAATTTGCAGTTTTTGAAATAATACGGTTTTTATATTTACGTCATTATCCGATTTTTACGTATATTTTGCTTAATTTTTCGTAATTTAACCGCAAAATCATGAAATCTAAATCTGCACAAAATTATCTTTCATTTGAGTATAATCATGTCGGTGTTTGAATTTGAAAATTTTGCATGTTTAGTTTTATCATTATACATTAAAAACAATAGTGATAAAACTTAAAACAGTTTTAAATTTTATCACTATGCAAAAACTAAACATTCCACTAAACTCATTTTTGTATCAAAATTTTAAATCCTTTGAAAATATCGTGAAATGTTTAGAAAAGAAGTAAATTTATATATAAAAAATGGAGTATATAACGTAAATATAAAAACCGCGATATTTCAAAAACTACAAATGAGAAAAAAATTAAAAAATTTAAACTTTGCGTACCTAAATATATCAGAATATATATAACAAAGACTGGTTCTGCAAAGAATTGCAAATTCTTCAGTAGTAATATTAATAATATATATGGGGAACTTTAAAAATTTTCAAAACTTTGAGGTTAACTATTTTAAAACTATTTTTTGTATGACATGCATAACATTTTGTGTATATTTTAGACGATATTTTACCATTATATATCCTTTCGCGTTAATGATTTATCCTTAACTTCGCAAAAATTATACCGGTTTTAAGTTTCAAGCAAATTAAAACTATTAAAATTACAGTTTTTACGTTGATGAAATAAAATCTACATGAATTTATATTTCTCATTACATTAATAACATTTTAAAATGTATATAACACCACCAACAAAATACAAAAATACACTAAAAAAAATTTTGTTTTATATTACAACGCATTTTTGCCTGTTTAATGATAATGATGTTTGTGATCGTTAAACGGTCATGACTTGGTATTCTTACGTTTGTAATGTAAGATGAGCGCAGGTTTGATTCTTATAGCCGCAGGTTGTTGAAAAATTTATCATATAGAGAAAATCTGACAATTATAAGACACAAATAATAATACAATTTAAATGGAAAATCACTGGTGAGCCTGTCCATAAAAAAAGGCAGAAACTAGTCTAGTCTGATTTAAAAATTAATAGTGTTTATAATTTATAACATTTATTCTTCTTCTTAACCTCAACATTTCTAAATATTTAGTTTTGTTTAAGATAAGTTCTTTGCAGGAAATCATATTAAATTCGAAAAATTAAAAAATGTATAAAAGAATGCGTTTTGACGTTTTGAAAATTTTGTTTGTTCCATAAAATTTAAAGTCCTTACAATTTTGTTATGCCTTTTCCATTTTAGTATAAAATCTTTTATTGGATGTACATTTTGGCGGAATTAAAATTAAACATTTATGCACCTTATGAATTTCATCCCTCGTCATCAAGTTTTTTATAAAAAAAGTGCGAAACAAATAATAAAAATTCGCTAAATGTTTAAAAATTTCATAAAATTTTTTGCGTATAAAAATTTTAAAATGCACTTTTGATTTGGAGGTGCTATTTACAAAGAAACTCAGTTCACACAATACCAATTTCGAATATAAATGTGCTTGTCAGGCGCAAAAAAAAATACATTTAAAAAAAATTTACGCCAATTCCTTATAAGTTTGAAATGTTCGTATCCCGTTATTGGTGCGCTGTCTTAAACTTGGTATACCTCAAACTGTATAAAATTACACCATTTTTTAAATACTTTTCTCAAAATTCAGTTCCATTAAACGACACAAAACCCATATGGAAAGAACTGCAACAGTTCAAAAATAGCTAAATTTTGGTTTCACTTGTAAACCACCAACTTTTCACCAAACAGCGATATGAAAATTACTTTTTCAGTGAATGAATCTCATAAGTCTAGTGATTCAAATGTGTATTCGTTTGGATCTGAAAGTTAAAAACTATAACCAAAATAATAAAATTAATTAAAAAACTATTTTTCAAATTTTTAAACAAACAAGCATATAGAAAGAGGTAAATGTTAGAGAATTGATTATTGAGCCTTGAGGAGAAATCTTTCACAAAATTCTCTATTTTTAAAATCTTGATTTTTATTCTTTCCAGCAAATAAAGTTATTTTTTGACTTTTCGACCAAAAATAAAAGCATATTTTTTTTTACAAATATGCATTAAAATAAAAAAAATTATTTTTAAAAAGCTCATAACATAAAAATGAGAGGAATCCCGATAAAAATTTGAATCATGGGAATTTTTAATTGCCAAAACTTTAAGAAAAAGAAAATCAAAAAATAACTTTTATTTTTACTCAAACAAAAAAAATAAAAATAAAAATACAAGTCAAAAAATAACTTTTATTTTTGATCGAAAATATTAAAAGTAAAAAAATAACATTTTGCATCTGACTTTTATGATAAAGGGAATAATAATTACAGTCCCTGTTGGAAACAGTTTAAAATTTATTAAAGGTTTGTTCTATAATCTTATTGGTAATAAAATTTTGATTCAGAGTTTATGGATAAGGTCTGAAAGACATAATTATAAATCATTACAAATTTAATGTAAACTTTTTTTTAAATTGTGTGTAAATTTCCATACAAAATTTTGAAAAATATTTTTCGATTTCGCTGAAATTTCAAACATACATAAAAATACGAAATTGTTGTCAAAACTAGGAAAACCTTCGTAAAATAAACAACTATTTGTATATTTTACGAAAGTTTTTGTAATGTTTATATTTTTTCCTATTTTTGTTTGCATGGATTATTATTAGTGTAGCCACATTGGATCTTATATTATCACAGTGTAAATAATAATAAAATATTAGCAAATTTCTATTATAAACGATAAAGGATAAAAATAAATTTTCATTTTGTATGCTTCGGTTCTTGCGTTGACTGTATTGCATTTGAAAACCACAACATTTTTCAATTTAGAGTAAATTTTATTTTGTTGCAATATATTATTGTAATTCCAGTATGCTCTTAAATATTTAGTACTCAGTTTTTTAGATTTTTAAAAAAATAAAAACTACAAAAACATGTAATAAAGACTGATCGCATTTTTCTGTTGATCTAATAAAATGATTATAGTAGATTTTTTCTTTCATACAAATATGTTTTTAAAGTCTTAAAAAAGAGTAAAGACCCCCACCTTTCAACCTACATGAAATAGTTGTAGTTCAGTATGCTTAAGTATGTGTTTGTGGTATGTTATAATGTTAGTTTTTTATTTTTTTTTGTTGAAAAGCAAAAAAACTTGCATTGGCAATGGACTCTTAACGTCAATAATGCAACAGTAACAACTTTCATTGATTTGTTTTTATTATACAGTTATAATTAATTTATTTCATAGAAAAATTATATTTTATAAATCCATAATGTACTTGTGTTTGTTTCTTAAGTCTTTTGTTATTTGTTATGCGTTCAAAGTTAAATATTTTGTTTCTTAAGTCTTTAGTTTAGCATGACGTCATTAACAATTGATGTGCAATTACAAGAGTAAGTATTTAGGGGCATTAAAATGTTGGCTTAAATTCCCATCCCCCGTAATCTGCTAATGACTTTTATTCTCAAAATTAACACAACATTAAAGTAAAATACTATCAAAGTCATTCTCTTTACTACCAAAGAACCTGTTTGCACCTCAAAGTATTTTCATAATGCTTTAGCTGGCCAGCCAGGCTAAGCCTCATAAGACAGACATATTTTCTTAAATTTTTGTCTAATTGTTTTTAATGGAGATCAATTAAAAATAATGTGTATACAGTATATTTTATGGCAATTTGTTCATTTTTATCAGTAAATCGAAATAAAAATTATAATAATTTTAAAATAGTTTGAATATTTAGAAAAGATTAGCCCATATTCGTCTACTTTTGAGTTTTTTTTTTTTTTTTTGAACAGGAACTTTTAACAAATTATAATTTTTAAATGGAATGATAGCTTTAGAACAAGGACCCGAAATAACGTATTATCAAATTTTATAATATATAATATTATTAGGATTTGGGTGATGCCAATGCAACAATTGTATAAAATGGTCAATCTTTTTGAAAATCAAAAAATAAAATAAATAAAAAAACGTAACAATAAAATCAAATTTCAATTAAACTTTTGTTTGATTACAAACTCTCTTTCATTTTAAAGTTTATTATTATACCTGCACACAGAGAACAATTTTGCCAATTTCCACCTGATATTTATTTACTACAACGAAAATCGGTTGCTTCAACAGAATATTGGGTTTTACAACAAAAATCGATAAACACAACAGAATTTTAGTTGCAACACCCAAAATATTCATAAATTACAATTGAATATGGTTGTGCTAACCGAATGTTTTGGTTGTATCAACCAAAATACATTTTGTAATTTGGACGGAATTTTTTTTGTGTGTGTATTAATTGTTTAATCGAAAATAAATTTGGTGCACACAAATTTTCCATGATAACACTGTCCAACACGAAAAAATATAACCATATACGGACACCACTACGTGATAAAAGACCAAAAAAAAGACCCGTGTCTCCCCGTTTTACAAAATCATCATTCCTAGGAAGCTCATAAGTTGTTTATTGAGATCTTAGGTACATTTTTGTAGTTGATTGTTTCCTTGAATTTTGAACGGTTTGCTACCTATGGACCTGAACAGGGGAAAAAAAGGTAAAAAAATCGAATTTTTTAAAGCTTTTTGCGATTTTAATCTCGAAGATGAAGTTTTTTTGATTTTTTTTTTTGTTCTTTATGACAAGAGCTACAACTTTGCCTCAGAGAGTAAATCAAAATTCCGAACGGTTCGCAAGATATGAGCCTGAGAAAATTATCACTTTTTTGCAAAAACTACACCGAGGCCCCAAATCTTTGGGGGCCCATAAAACAAAAAGTGCATATATTTCCATGACTTAAACAATTACACATGGTGTAATTATGACGGTTTTTGTTTTTGTTAATTTTTGGCAATTCTTTTTAATTTTAGCAATTTTGTGGATTTTTTCCCAATTTTTTGAGATTTTTTCCAATTTTAACGATTTTTTTAAATTTTGCCAATTTTTTAATTATTTTTAATTCTGGCAATCTTTTAAAACTTTATGTGCTTTTTTTAAATTTTTATTGATTTTTAATTTTTTGAGATTTTTTCAATTTAAGCTATTTAGAATTTAAATATGACTTCTCACATATGACCGACACGGCTGGCTCGGACGTAGTCTAATCTGGAGGTCCAATTTTCGATGATTTTTCCAACATTTGTGGCCGTATATTGGCAATAACGCGGCGAATGTTGTCCTCCAAGTGGTCAATCGTTTCGGGCTTATCGGCGTAGACTAGCGACTTTACATATCCCCACAGAAAATAGTCCAGCGGCATTAAATTGCACAATCTTGGATTCCAATTCACGGTTCCGAAACGTGAAACGTCCTTCAATAAATCAATTGTGCCCCGAGTTGTGTGACATGTTGAGGCTTTTTGTTGAAACCACAGCTCCTGCACATCATGGTTGTTCAATTGTTGAACGAAAAAGTCAGTAATCATGGCTCCCTAGCGGTCACCATTGACTGTAACGTTCTGACCAGCATCGTTTTTAAAGAAGTACGGACCAATGATTAAACCAGCCCATAAAGTACCCCAAACAGTTAGTTTTTCTGGATGTAACGGTGTCTCAACATACACTTGAGGATTGTCATCACTCCAAATACGGCATTTTTGTTTATTGACGAATCCATTTAACCTAAAGTGAACTTCATTGCTAAACAAAATTCGCAAAATTCGTGCGCGATACGTATTTCGAACAATTTGGAGGCGTTGTCTATTCATGTTGAAATGCCAAACCAAACTAAACATAAATCACTTGACAGCTAAAAATGGCCGCCAGTTAAAAAAGTGTTGCCAACTTAAAGTTCTATACCTGTATGAAAAACACCCTTTAAAACCATCAACAAATATACAATATTCGACCTATACCTCTTCAATTTTAACCAACCTTCGTATGGAAGGTAAGTGTCAAATATATATGACATCGTACAAGTTTTGAGTTGTTAGCTCTAACGGTTGTGGAAATATCGCATTTTAAAATATAAAAAATCGAAATTTAAACAAAAGTAGTCGTACTAAATCGTCCATATATGTATTACACTCAGGGAACTTCTGCTTTAAAAATATGTAGTTGTTTGGGTTGTAATACAGTTTCTTTATTTTTAATGTAAGTGTCAGTTATTTGTAGAACAATTTAAATTTTTAAAAAAACAAACCACATCAAATGACTGTTTTATGATTTTACATTCATTTTTTACAGCTCTGCGTATTATAGAGGCTCTAACTTTTCTAAAACTTCGGGTTCTGATGAGATCTTTAGCCAGATTGAAATACTAGTATTAACCTAGCTAATATGTTTGATTAGCTTTATTTTTGTAAATATATGGAGGTTGGAAGCTCTTTATAAATTAAAAATAACATAAAAATAATCTCGATGTATATAAAAACAAAAAACTAACAAAACTGTAAAAAAAATAAATGTTTGTTTATTTTTTACTAACATGTGGTTCATTTTTACTACAATTGAGGTTAATTTTTTGAACATTAAAAAACAAATGACAATGTGAGTTGAATTTACTGAAATGTAAGTCGTCCTTTCTTTAAGTGAAATTTCATTTGTTTTTAACTACATTTGCAGTGGCATGAATTTATTGCTTCGAAGAGCATGAATTTATTGCTTCGAAGAGCATGAATTTATTGCTTCTAAGAGCACATGAAAGAAGCGGTTTTCACCTGATTAAAAGAGACAGACCAAGTGGGACATCGCGAACAAAAATTATGACTTCTGGGAAAATGTTTTTGTCATCGATTCGACAAAATAAACAATTTTTAACTTAAGTTTAAAATTTTCTTTCAAAAATTCCAATATTGTAGCGCTCACGAATCAGATTTTTAAATGGTAATATGAGCTTTCTGAAAGCAATCTAAATTGCAGTTCGCATTTTTTAAAAGTGTTTTCCGAGTACAAAGTGTGCTCTTTTATGTATTAAAATATTTAAAAATTTTAACATTTTTCAAGCCTATGTCATAAATGAGAATACTACTGGGAAGAGATATTTAGTAAAAAACTTGCGATATTAAGAAAACTGCAAATTTCAAAAGTGACTAAAACGAACATATTGCTTTGGGCTAAATTCTTTCTGACGGGTATTTAGCTCACTCAGATCGGCTTATCTACGTTGATGAGGAATCTATTGTCCTACAAATATAATAGCAAACATACAGTGGGGCGGAAGTTATAGAAATGTTCCATCAAATGACCCGTAAATGCATCTGAGAATCCCGATTTAAAAAAAAAAATTATTGAGACTCTGAATTAAAATCGTAGTTTTATTTATCATTGATTCCGAACTTTCCTATCAATAACTACCACATTTAAATCATGTCTTTTGATTTCTTTCACAATCATATTCAATTATTTTTTAATTACAAATTCCAGCTGTTAAAGTTTTTCTTTTTAATGTTCTTTAAAGTTTAAAACCCTCAATTTACCTCAATTAAAAATTTAATTTATTGATCCCAAAATAATTACATCTATCTAAATGTAAATAAATTTAATGTTTTAATAATTTCAATAAATTTGCCATTAGTTTTAATGCCCTACTACAGCTTACTTCAGGGTGTTATAAGTTAATGAAGATGTTTGTCATAAAAAACCATTTAAAAGTGATTTTGTTTACTAGGACAAAAAAGGAATTGTTCTCTCTATATACAAGAAAATGTTATTAAAACGAAAAGAAATAATCATAAAATTTTTCAAAACAAAACTTTTTTAAATTTGAATCAAGTTTTAAAAAATGTTGAAAATCTTAACAACATGGACTACAGTGGGAAATAGGGTAAAGTAGTAAACCCATCTAAAAGTTAAAATTAGTTCACGAGTTATTTTATGAAAGTGATACAGTAAAACAATTAACTAAAGTATTCGTACACACAGATTAAAATTTAGACATTTGCCAATTAAAATTCGGTTACAACGACAGAAATAGGTTGGTATAACTGACTATTGGTTTTCACAACGATATTCGGTTAGCACAACTGAATTTTTGTCACAAAACCCAAAATGTTCAGAAATCACATTTTACCTAATTATTGGTTGTAGCTATCAAAATACACTATCCAATTCGGAGGTTGTTTAATTTTTCTGTGTGTAACAAATTCGTTTGTGTCAACCGATTTTTTTGACACAATATCTGCACTAGTTGGCAAAGGCATTCCAGAAATAATAGTCGACCTAATACAGGAGTTGTACAATAACGCACAGTGTAAGGTCAGATTTAATGGAAAAGAAAGCCGACCTTTTACCACTACTACAGGCGTAAGGCAAGGTTGCATATTTTCCCCTTCTTTATTTTTGCTTCTTATAAATTGTGTAATGGAAGAAACAAACAGGGAGGCTCCCACCGGCATTCGGTGGAATTTTGCGGAACACCTAAACGACATAGATTACGCAGATGACATATGTCTAATGGCCCATCGATTTGTGGATATCGAAGAAAAGATAAAAAGACTCTGCGAAAACGCCAAAAATGGAGGATTGAGAATAAATTTCAAGAAAACAATGCTGATGCGTATTGGCACTCAAGTTACGACACCATTAATAATAGATGGAACGAAAATAGAAGATGTAGAATCTTTCACCTACCTCGGATGTAAAATTACAAAAGATGGAGGATCTGGAGCAGACATAAACGATGGAGGATATGGAGCAGACATAAACGACAACATCTCGCAGAAGACAAAAATACGCATATTCAACTGCAGCGTAAAATCGGTGCTTCTATATGGCTCCACTACATGGAGCCAAACAAAATTAATACAAACGTTTGTAAATCGGTGTCTGAGACAAATATTAAATATATATTGGCCAAATTGGATATCCAATGAAGCTCTGTGGCAGAAGGCAGGTTGCTGTCCTATCGAGACCGAAATACGTAAACGAAAATGGACTTGGATTGGTCATATTCTCAGGCGACCATCAACCTATATTGCCAGAGGTGCACTTGAATGGAACCCCCAAGGCCAGCGCCGTCTAGGTAGACCACGAAATACATGGATTCGATGTATTAGAATGAAACATGAAAAAGCTGAAACAACATGGAGCGAAATCAAACTACTTGCCAGAGACAGAATTAGATGGAGAGAATTTGTTAACGCCCTATGTTCCTCGTGAACTTTTTATTTAAATATTTTAAATCACAACATTGGAATTATATTATATTTAATTAAATAAAGGACATATATATATATATATATATATATATATATATATATATATATATATATATATATTTTCCAACCGAATTGATTCGGTTGCTGTAACCACGTAAATGCGGTTGTCACAACTTAATTCGGTTTGGACAACCGAATTTACGATGTGCCAGCAAACGAATCAATTCGATTGGATGAAATCTTCAAATTTATATGAGAGTGTAGCTTGTTTTTGAACCAAGATCATAATGATTCCAACTTTACCCCATATTACAATAATTTATTCGCTTTTAAAATTATTTTAAAATTTTATACAGAGTAGAGAGTATTTGGGTCTCTGTTGCCTATTGCAAGTTTATTTCGCTTAAAATTCTTTCTAAATACTTTTCCATTCATTTTCCCCCGAGCCATAAGTTGTTGGTGTTCTTGTTGTCATTAACTGCATTTGATACATACCCAGTCAGAAACTGCCAGTGGTACAAAAAATCAAGCACTGGCATACCACTGGCTAACCGATGAATTATAAATAAAGGGTCCGCCAAATAACTTTTTTTTTTTGAAAATGCTATAAAAAAAAACTACTGAATATTTTCTCAAATTTCTTTTTATTTGAAAGTACAATCCTTCCGGTTAATAATGGAAAATAATTTCATTCAAATGGCTGCCTCGGCTGGCCATGCAGTATGAGCTTCATCTGAAAAGATGATTTGTTTGGCAAAATCGGCATCGAAAAAAAAACGTTATATGGCGGACCCTTTATATTGCTGGCAGAACACTTGTTTAACACGCTTACTAGCGTTTCCAAAAAGAGTTTTGCCAGTATTTGTTTTCCAATAATTTCAGGGTTCCACAAAAAAAAAAAAACATTGCCAAATAATTGGCTGAGACCACTGGGCCAACGTTGGCAAAATGTATTTTGCCAGTGCTATTGAGAAATTGCCAATTTCAATATAGGATCATAATTTTTAAAAAAATTATTATGTTTTGTTTAAAAAGTTTGTAGTCGGAAGGTGCCGAGTTCGATCTCGGATCCAGGCATACATTTTTCTGTGATTTTTTTATATTTTTTAATATTTTTTTATTATAAAATTGATTTTTATGTTTTCTGAAATAGCTTTTTTAAGGCCAACTTATTTTTTGTTATCCCAACGTTGGCAAATTGATTCCAACAAACCTTATGCCAGTGCTGACATATTTGAGAAGCCAGCTGTTTCCCAGCAGATCATTTAAGCTATCAAGTATTATATGTCTAGTTAGATCAGTGGGTAGATCTGTCGGTTGCCAATCTGATTTGAATCCTAGCTAACTAACTTCGACCAAATATTTCATGGTTTTACCAACATTTTGCCAATGTTGGAAATTTTGTTTTCCCAGTGCTTGCCCGACTCTTTTTTAACAGACTGACATTTCGTCTAATGATGTTATCATATTTGGTTTGGAAAATCACTTGATACCAGCACTTGTACCACCAGTTGATCCGTTTGTCTTTTTCTGACTGGGTATTCATATCAGTATGTGAGTAAATATGTGTATATTAACCGGAAGGCTTATAAGGTGTGTATGTGTCGTATAATTCATATACTTAACAATTAACTATCTATATTTTACTTTTTATTAATAAAAAATTGCACTAGTTTTTTTATAACGTGTCAATATAATAACCAGAAAATAAATTAACTAGAAATAAAATTGGTTTAAAGACTCTTAAGATGAATGTGACATAGTTAACATCTAAATCATAAATTGATGAAATATTGAATGTGACTTTTGCTGAGTAATTTTAAGATTCGACTCGAATTCGATTTATTTCATCACATTTACAATCGTCTTAATTGCAATGTGTAGCATTATACGTAGTCTCCATAATAAAATTTAGTTTTGGAAATAAAAATTTCAAATTTCTTCCAGAAGAGCTTAATCTAATCTCAATGTGGTTATTTCTAATAGTTCCCCAGATATTTCCATTTGAAAATGAGAAATTCCAAATTTGGTACGACCCAGGTCCAGTTTTTTTCGAATAGCAGGACGAAATCGGTACCACTTTCATTTTTTTAAATATTAGTTATTTAACTAAATAAATTCTCAGATAAATATTTTCTTTCTGAACTTATAAAGTGCGCATGCAATTCTGAAGGTCTTTTTATATAAAAGCGAGTTGTGTTAACAAAGTTTTGATTGGTTTATACTTTTTCCGCCAGCCGCTTCTAAAGTCGACACATTTTTTAGGCAAATATCAACTTTTACCCACTATTAACAATTGTGCACTGCTTCAATTAGGTAGCGAAAACGCATATAGATAGTCCAACATATACCTCTAATTTATTGGGTAAGTCTCATCCAATCAACGCTTTAAGTGTAGACATGTCAGCGAAAAATGCAAAAAAGTTTCATTTTTGGATTTTTTTGTGGGGAATTGTGGGATTTCTTACAGCAAATCATAGATTGGGACATAAAGTTCGCATTGTTGACTTAAAAGTATATTTAAGTACAAAAAATCATTGGATTGTGTCTTCTAATAAATATTTTATTGAATTGTGAACATTTACATTTTAGGATTACCCAATTTTTTGTTCTACCCAGAGTGCTAAATGGGACTCTTTTTAAAAATGTCGTAATTTACAAGTGATTTCCTTTCCAACGATACCAAATACCGATATGATACACTCAAAAAAAAAAGTTTCTAAAGTCAGCAAAAAATTTTGCTGAGTCAGCAAAATTTTAGCCAGGAGGGCGCTTGCAAAAAAATTGCTAATGTCAGCAAAATCTTAGTAGATTCAGCAAAAGTTTTGCTAAAATTTTTTTGTAGAAAAATTGTAATTTAGTTAATTTATTTGCTAAAAATCATAAAACATATTTTTGTGATTCTTTTAAAAATAATTTACAATAATTACGAAATATAAAAATTTTCATTTTCCCACATTGACGACATGAATTAATTTAATGTCTGAAAATATATAGAAATAAATATATATAACATAACAAAAATTTTCTTTGAACTACTTACATGGTTGTCTAAATGATGCTATCTTTTAAAGGACGCAACTGCCGAAGATAATTATAGAAACGAAACGAAAAAATTAACAAAAACAAACGAAACGAAAAAAACAACCATTTTTTTGCAATAAAAAAAAGGAACCATAAAATCTACCTAAGATGTGTCTTTGTCTTTCGCTTTACTCTGTCTACATGTCTGTATATGTTTGTTTGCAATTTGACCACACTAGATTATTAATCTATAAACATTTAGTTTAGAAATACATATTAAATTTAAATATTTTATTTTGTCTTTTATTTAATTAATAGACAATTATTTTCACAAGCCGGTGACAACGCAAAATTTAAGTTGTTTTAATCCTCAATTTTGTTTTATGTATGAAAAACAGATACAAAAATCTTCCATGGTTGATTTTTTTATATGTCTTATTAGAGTTGTACTTTTTAGTATCATTTTCCTCTTTTCTACTACATCTTGACATGCTGCGACATCTGCTTCATTCTGCGCATATCTTTCAATCTGGTTGTCGTCCACACTATTAATGTGCTTATCAGCACAATTTTTTTAGCAAAATTAATTAGTAAAACATTAGTATAATATTATTAAAGCATTAGTATAAAACAGTTAAGTGCTGAATATTTATAACAAAAATTTTAGCTGAAAACAAGATTTTAGCAAAAAATTTGCTATAAAATAGTATACCTGATTTACAAGACGTTTTACTAACTTTTCTACTAACTTATTTTTTTGAGTGTATGTTTATAACTTCTTTACAGTAAATCCACTATGAAAATATTACTTATTATAAGTGTATTCATTTTTAAACTGTCTTAAATAATGCAAGATATAAAATTCATCATAATAAGAAATACAAAAAAATAAATTAAAAGTTTGGAAATGAATATTGATGAGGCTAATATTGCTAAGGTTTTCATTGTTTGAATTTATTAATGTCAATTTATCTGTGAAGTATTTTCAGTGTAAATAGTTAACCCTTATTTGACCGAGTGCCTTAAGTATCATTTCCCAATTTCGGACAAAAACCAAAAAGAGTTAATTTTTTATTTTTATTTCTTTGAATAGTATTTGGTAGAATCTAAAGTACGTGGTTTAGATCCACTCAGGCAATATTTTTTACCCCCCACTACGTACCTAAAAAAAAGACAGATTTTTTTTTGTCCATCGAGTTTATTAACCCAGATTTCCGCATTTAATTAATCTCAACTTAACTTGAAATTTGATATTTCGCAAAATTCTGTCACACTTTAATACGTTTATAAATTTCAAGTTTGTGTCTTTAGTCTTTTGTTTTACTTGAGTTCAAAAAAAGGGTTGCTGGTATATTTTAATTATATAGTTTAAAATTGTCGGATGTGTCTTAAATATAATTTAATATCAAATGCTTAACTTGAAATTTAGTATTTCGCAAAATTACACACAAAAAATAAATTGATTGGAATTCCATTGTAATCAACAAAATTTAATCATCATTCAATAATTTTAATTGTAAGTAATTATTAATTAATACTTATATAATTACAAATTATATACTATTACCCTAACCGAGTACTAGCTACTATGGCCTTCGGCGTGTTGTAGCGAAATCAGACCAGTGCCTCTGGTGGGAATCGAACCCACGACCCCCAACTGATAAGCCAGCATGCTACCAACTAGCCTACCGGGGCGCACGTGTGTAAGTTATTAAAATTCATATCAGAATAATAAAACTATATTGTAAACAGAAAATATGTAAAATTAACCAACACACAGTCACATCATTCAAAATGTTGGTTTTCCTAATTAATATTGAAAAAATATTATCTTCTACATTATCTTTAATACCAACAACCAACCACTTTTCGGAGATTTTATGCCTTGAACGAAATATTTTCAGTTAAAATCTAATATTAGTTTCGGCTGCAAAAAGAACAATCACTCTATCTAATATATTAGTTTTTGTTACCAATTTTAAAATAATATACAGTTTTTCAATAGTTTTGGTAACTCTAATAAAATATTAAGATTAGCAACCCAATTTCTGTTGTACATAAAACTATATTTTTAGGCATTCATATTTAAACTTGAAAGGAAAAAAAATATTCGAGGTAGAAATTTAAAAATACAAATTCAAATTATGTTTGCTCTAGAGGTAAAGTAATTGCCTGACAACCAGAAGGTCATCGGTTCGAGTCCAGTAAAATAATTTTAAAATAATATATTAATCTATATCTATATTCTATATATATATATATATATATATGTATGCACAGCGCATAGTTTAGGGACACGCCCAAAATTGTCGCCGAAATATGCGGTGTATAGACAAAATTGTCCTCATCTTATACGCTAGATGTATGAAAAGGCGCGAAAATTTTGGGGACAGTCCCGAAAGTAAGCAAATGTCCCTAAACTATGCGGGGGAACGAATAAATGTCTCTAGACTATGCGCTGTGCATACATATATATATATATATATATATATATATAAAAAGAAGTGTACATTTTGATTGTCACTCCATAACTCGAGAACGGCTGCATAAAATAAAAAATGGCTGAATACGTTTTGTAGAACATGCAATGAGGATAGTTTAAAAAAAAAAGTGTTTAAAAATATTTTCGTTTGGTCGAGATGTGGTGATTTTTCTGAACATTAGACTTTGGAACGGAACCGGACTTTCAATGAAAATAAAATTTGAAGACGGGTCAGCTTGTTTTTTTATAGTTTTGGTAACTCTAATAAAATATTATATTATATATTATAAATATAATATTTATAGAATATAATAGTCCATAAACATAAAATATTCAATTGTTACAATAAAAATTCGAAATTTGTAAATAAATGTCGGTTGTTACAATAGTATTAAAATTTAATAATAGTGTAAAAAAAATTTAAATTTAATAATAGTACATGGAACCACAAAATATGGTTGACAAAAAATTCGGTTGCAACTACAAAAACTGTTTTCTGTGTGTATGCCACCCTTTAATACGCTTGTAAATTTAAAGTTTGTCTCTTAAGTCTTTTGTTTTACTTGAGTTCAATCAAAAGTTTTGCTGGTACATTTTCATTATATAGTTTTTTTCCTGTTATCATATTAATGCATTTTTTACCGTTGTTTTTTGCTGTTCATACTAACTACATTTATATGTAAATATTATTATGAATTTAATCAAAATAATTATAAATATTTGTATCTAAATATATTACTTATAAGGAAGGTCTTCCAAGCTAATTTCTTCGATTTGTATGTACTTTAAATATGTGATGCAGAAAATAAATGTCTATGTTGTAGGTGCCAAATTGTTACAAAATGTAAAAAAAGGGATTCAGGAAAAAATCGATAAAATCTCACAATTCACAAAAATAGGGAAATAAGACGCAATAAGGGTGAATTAGGAAGGGAATAAAATATTAATTTAGATGAATTCGGAATTTTAAAAGTTTTTCTCCAAACAAAACCACATTTGAATATGGTTCGATTGTATAAAATGTCAAAAAAAAAAAGAAATTAAATTGTTAACCCCTTTCTGACCACATGGAATGCCCAGGTACCAATAAAACCAAGACAGATCGATATTAGAATTTTTTCTACAATATATCGATGTCTTACATTCAAACGAAGCCATCTACAATGTAAATACACTGTAGATAGCTCCGTTTGACTATAAACCAACGATATCCAAGTTTCATATAATTCGTAGTGTTAATCTTAGAATACTTTCCCCATTTAAACTATATAAAGTACAAACTAAACTTTATAATGTGTTCATTGTTACAATTTAATATTCTTTCACATGCTGGGTATTAAAAATCAATTCAAAGTAATCAGCCAACTATGGACAACCATAACAAAATCACTGCAAACTACTCTCATTTAGATGATAATGACATAATAAAAAATCTCATATCTTGTTATAGAAACTTATAAGCTCTCAAGCGTTAATTATAGATCAATAAAACTAATACTAATTGCTTTAACAGTTTGTTATAGTAGTTAGACAAACGACGACATGTTTTTAAATATAAATCTGAAACAAAATTTCATAATTAGTAATTAAAAATATTTTTATAAGCAATTAATTAAAATGTTTATGACCAATATTGTTTTAAGACAAAAAATAACGAATATAAATTTTTTAAATATTTTGTTAGTGTTATTATAAATAAAGATTAAAGATTAAAAAAATATGTATGGCTGAGAATATAATTTAAAGAATTTTATTACTAATCTATGAGACAGTTTTTTTTTTTTAAATGAGTCACTTTATATATTTTTTAACACTTTGTCTGTGTTAATTCTCATTAACATTTGTTACAATTTAACTACTGTTGTAAAATTGTACATTTAACTGTCTTAAGTTCAGTCTGTGTCTCCCAGACTGTTGATTTTTCTATCAGTCATTTGCGTAAATCTTCTTGTGAAACCTGTAACAATCATAAATTTTGTTATGGATATTTATAAGGCTGCCTCTTAAAAAAAAAAAATTGAATTTTAAAAATTATGAAAATACAATTCTCCATTTTTTTTTTAAATTTTCGAAAAAAATTATGGGTTGCTACCAAACTTTGAAAGTTTTCCTGATTTTCAAAAAGGACATATTTTCATAAAAAACGTTTTTTTTTTAATATCTATGAAGTGATTACGTAAAAATATTGTTAAGGTGATGCGTTTCGGAGTTCTATACGGATCTGGTTCAATTTTCAATACCAAAATGTATTAACACTTCACTAGGCTAAACAATTTGTCCGTTTATTCATATCTCTTTTGGTTTTCGAAATATGGGACATTATCATAAAAAAAATATTGATGGCAATTTTCTATGATATGATGAAGAAGTTATGATGAAAGTTTCATAAATATGTATACAAAATTTTATTATATTTATGAAGTTTTCATAAATATGTTTTATAGATTTTCATCCAATGAAACTGTTTCATAAATATGATGAAACTTTTTTATTTGAGTGTAGTTATAACTAAATATTTCAAATAAAAAAATTAAAAAGAGAACAAAATTTGATATACCAAAAAAACGGAAATTTTGAAATTAGTATCCACTTTTTTCTCTATTTGAATCCTAATACTTGACAAAAATTGCTCATCATCAAAATCACCTCTTGTACAAAATCCATTTTGGTTTTGCCGGGACTTTCTCGGGCTTCGATCAATAAGGGTTAATATTTTGAATGCTAATGATTTATTACATTGATAATAATCCATGCGTGAAATTACGAAAAAATGTCAAAATAACTAAATTTTTTGTAAAATAAACCAATATTTGTTAATTTTACGAAAGTTTTTGTTGTTTTGACATTATTTTCGTATTTTTAGCATGGATTATTATGAGTGTACTTCTAAAATTTTACTTAATTAAGAATTAAACATATTTTCAATTGTTATTATATTTATGAAGTTTTAATAAATATGTTTCATAGATTTTCATCCAATGAAACTGTTTCATAAATATGATGAAACTTTTTTCCCTAGGTGTAGTTATAACTAAATATTTCAAATAAAAAATTTTAAATCAGAACAAAATTTTGTATACATGATCCAAAAACGGAAATTTTGATAATATTATCCACTTTTTTCTCTATTTGCATTCTAATACTTGACAAAAAATGCTCATCATCAAAATCACCTTATGTACAAAATCCATTTTCGATTTTGGTTTTGCCGGGACTTTTGCGGGCTTCGATAAATCAAGGTTATTATTTTTTAATGCTCATAATTTAGTTATTTTTAATTTATAACGAGCTTCCAACCTCCGCATATTTACAAAAATAAAGCAAATCAAACATATTAGCTAGGTTGATGCTAGTATTTCGATGTGGCTAAAGATCTCATCAGAACCCGAAGTTTTAGAAAAGTAAGAGCCTCCAAAATATTCAGAATTTTAACAAAAAACCTATTAATCATTAATTTTTCTCCATTCTTGTCTTCTTAGTAACTTCTTTAGTATTTAGAAAATTTTACTTAATTAAGAATTAAATTTATTTTCAGTTGCTTGATTTAAAGAAAAAGAAAAAGAAATAGGATTAAGAAGAAGAAGCATTCTAGTTGAGAAATGAATTGGTATTAGTTAATTCTGTCTTTTCTGATCGAAACAATACTTGTGTGTACGTAGTGTGACAAAACTCCACTTTAGCTTGATGCTAATGCAGTGAGTTCGAATCACAGTACGACACCAAAAAATAAAAAGTTTTTCATATAGAGCAAATTAACAATATAAAATACTTTGTTCAATTGGCACATAAATTAACCACTGACGAGTCCCAGTAGGGGGACGAAACTGCGGCAGTCTGGTGTACCCCTTGTGTCCGTAAAATTTTTCAATAAAAATGTTTTCTTCTTCTTCTTCCTGTAAAGAGACTAACTAAAGTAATATTCTGCAGTAATTAATTAAAAATTAATTACGATTGTCATTATCCGACGGTTGCAAAACACTTTCTAACAAAATTCAGATTAAATTGGCACAAATCGCTTATATTTAAAAAAAAACTGCCAAAATTTAAAAAAAAAAATCAACAAAATTTAAAAAATCTCTAAAATTAAAAAAATCGATACAATTGAAATAGTTCGCCAAAATCGAAAAACGAACGACAAATTTAAAACCATCTACAAAATTGAAATAGTCTCTTAAATTAAAAAAACAGTCATCAGAAATAAAAATATCGCCAAAATAAAAACAAATCATAAAAAATAAAATTAAAAATTTTAATCTTTATTTATGTGATTTTTTCAATTTTACTGTTTTTAGACGATTTTATTTTTAAGATTTTGCCCTACTTTTTGACCATTTTCCCCCAATTCTAACAAATTTGGCTTTTTTTTAAATTGGAATTAGTTGTTCAAATGTTGACGATTTTTTAAACTATGGTAATTTGGGAGATTTTTTTTTATAATTTTAGCGATTTTTTTTTAGAGTTTTGTCCAATTTTTCACTAATTAAGTTTTTAATAGATATGATTAATATCAGAATTGAAAATGAAATCAATTAGATACATAGTTACAAATTATTTTAATTGATACACTTAGAATACTATGTAGCTAAAGACCACTGCAAATGTAGTTAAAAACAAATGAAATTTCACTTAAAGAAATGACGACTTACATTTCATTAAATTCAACTAACATTGTCATTTGTGTTTTAATGTTCAAAAAATGACTAACAATTGTAGTAAAAATTAACCACATATCGCACTTGATCAACAAGAGGGTATTAACTCAAAATTTTAAAATTTTCAGTAGAGTCAAAAAACTGTTTATGGCCACATTTTAACAGAATTTAAAAATTCAAACATATCATAATAAGCAATTTCCATTTGAAAATATATATACATTGTTTTTGTTTTAAATTTTACCACTCATTGCAAAAAAAAAATTAATTTTTTGAGTTAATACCATTTTTTGGAATTTTATCGATTTAAATTTATAGAATAAAACAAATTTTATCATCAAAACAGTATCAACTCAAAATACAACCAAATATAAATAAAACAGTTTGATTATTTTTAACATAAATAAAGGCTCAAATCAAAATAATATCTTTTTTATGAAAATATACGATTCATTTCTATTTGAACTTTTGTATTAACTCGAAATAATACCTTTTTGTTGAAATAAAGTTAATCATTACATTATCAGGAAAATGGTCTCAAAAGTGGTTTTCGAGATGAAAGAGTAATCGGAATACGTTGAAATTTTTACAATAGATAGATATTGATGTTGATAGTTGGTTTCTTGAAAAAAGTGATATTTTAAAAATTTTGAGTTAATACCCTCTTGTTGATCAAGTGCGATATGTGAATTAAAAATAAACAAACATTTATTTTTCTTATTTTTTTAAAAAACAAAAAACGAATGTAAAATCATAAAACAGTCATTTGATGTGGTTTGTTTTTTAAATGAACTAAAAGGTTAGTAAAAATTGTAATTTGTTCTACAAATGACTGACATTTACATTAAAAATAAAGAAATTGTATTACAACCCAAACAACTACAATTTTTTAAAGCAAAAGTTTCCTGGGTGTACTACAATTTCCTTAATGGGACCAAATTTAAATAAATTTTTAATTGAATCAAAAAATATTTTAAAGGCAATTCGATTTTAGTTTTTTCTGTGCCGGAAGCAAACCCGAATTTTTTTTTTCAAAAACTTAAAAAAATTGCGAATTTTTTATGAATCTGAATCTAATCCCGTCCAAAATTCGTCAATTTGTTTTTTTTTAAGAAGCAGCCTACTATTTACATTTGTCTAGTTTATACGCTGTTTTCTTAATGGTTACATGATATCATGTCTCTTTTGGTTTTGTGGTTTCAAAAACTTTGTTTACTTGGATGTTTGAAACTGTAGTGTATTGGCCCACCCACACCCTTTATAAAAATGTTTGTAATTAACGTTAAGTTTTGTGTAGCATTAAACAAAAGTTTTTCTTACATATAACATAGTAAACTTTTATATGAAACAATCTTTTGCAAATCCATTGCAAATCAAATTCTGTTGTATGTTTTTTTGTGTTTTATTAAACTTTTTTTCCATGCAGATAGATTTGTTATAATAATAAAAAAGTATTATTCTGAAATTTTGACATAGAGCTTGCACCACCAACAAATTCGTGTTTTTATGCATAATCATGAAAAAGACCTGGTGCTAAAGTCGTGTCGTTGCGGTCAGTGTTGTTGTGTTTTATTTATTATAGATTATATTTTGGTCAAGTTGTAAATGTTGGGAGATTAAATAGCAGGAGCGGTATTGGACAGATAAAGAGTACAAGATATTAATAATTAGAGCAAGGAATTGCATGTAACTAAAAAAACGAAAATGCAGCTAAAAAACGAAAAATATGCACTAAAAACATGATAAATATGCAGTTAAAAGAATTTTTTTCCAAAAATCAAAGCTTTAAAACATAAAAAATTTAAAAAAAAATTTTGTTATATGTGAGGAAATTTGTTTTTTTTGTATATTTTCAATATGAATTCATTATAATGTTTTTCATCGGTTAAGCAAGATTTTAAAATGTAAAAATCTATTCAACATTTTTTTTTTTGTTCAACAAAAAAAATATGCACAAATAAATGAATTAATATCCACAAAAAGGAACAAGATGTGCTTTAAAAATCACGAAATATGCATTAAAGGTCAAAATATGCAAAAACATGCACTTTTGCCAAAATATGCAAAAATGTGCAACTACAAGTCGATGTGATTTGATGATTCGGATAAATATTTAGTCTACATTAGTTTTAGATTACACAGGTCAACAGCAAAAAAAGGCTTGACTAACCACTATATAGATTTGATGCATCATGGCTGCCTAAGTACAAAAATGGTAAAATTTTTCAATTCTATGGATAATTTTTTTTTTAAAAATTTTTTAAGTAAAATTAACAATATTTTGAGACATTTCTCCACTTATGTTGTCATAACTCAAAAACAACTAGTCCGATTTTGTCAAATTAAATTTACAAAAATTAAGGTTTACAATATCTTTAAATAACGTGTACAAATTTTTTTAATGCGATCAATAGTTTCAAAGTTATGAAACAAATTGTTAGCAAAAAAAAATGCTAAAAAAAAAAAAAAAAATTTGAAAAACAAAAATCTGGAAAAAAAATCGAAAACTGCAAAAAATATTACTTTTTATTTTTTTGTAGTAAAGCTACATATCATGCGAATTAAACTAGATATGGATCATAAAAATCGATGCATGCTTTACATTTTTATTTACAATTAATTGAAGGTATCGCATATTTACAAGCACTGTAGAAAATTGTACCTACTATATAATGAAAATGCAGAACATAAAAACTCAGGTGCATTTTACGACACGCATTTTACAACCCCTTTGGGAAAAACCTCTATGACATTTTTATGATTCTAATAATTAAAAAAAAATAAGTAATAAACAAAAGATTGTTTAATTTTTACGATTGCGGTAGGATAGTAATAAAACGCTCATAAATGTGCGTGTACGCTGAAGTGCTCTTATTTTCAGTTAGCTACCTGTAACGGATGATTTTTTTTTTTTTCATAAAAGTCCTTAATGTTTTTTAGGATTCTTGGGAAAGAAACAGGTCTCATAACTAAAGAAACTAAAGTTTCGTATTACCGTACTCGAGAAAAAGACTTTTCATTATTTTGCTGAAGAGGATGACTTTGTGTACTGCACAGATATTTCTGGTTTGATGACTGCCATGGGCTTACAGAGATATGATTCAAACGAATGGCGTTTATTTATCGACTCATCAAAACGCAGCTTGAAGTGTGTCCTTTTGCATAATGGAAATAAATTTCACTCCTTGCCGATCGCACATTCAACCAAAGTAAAAGAAGAATACTCTGTAATTGCATTGGTCATGAAGAAGATAAAGTATGATGAACATAAGTGGGTAATTTGTGTTGATCTTAAGATGGTAAATTTCCTGTTAGGTCAACAAAGCGGCTTTACAAAATATCCTTGTTTTATATGTTTATGGGACAGCAGAGCTAAAACAGAACATTGGAAGAGAAAACAATGGCCTTCTAGGGAAACACTAGTTACAGGTACGCCAAATGTTATATATGTGGCTCTAGTGCCCCGAGATCGCATCATATTACCCCCTCTTCACATTAAACTTGGTCTGATGAAAACAATATGTTAAAGCACTTAACAAATATAGTGAATGCTTCCAGTATATTTCAAGGAAGTTTCCCAATCTAAGTATGGAAAAGCTGAAAGCAGGCATATTTGATGGCCCACAAATTCGCAAATTGGTGAACGATACTGAATTTGGCAGTTCAATGTCAGAAATTGAGAAGAATGCATGGGATTCGTTTGTATGGGTTATTCAAAATTTCTTAGGAAATAACAAGGGTGATGATTACGTTGCGCACGTTGAAGAGATGTTAACTCACTTCCAGAATCTTGGATGCAACATGAGCATCAAAGTACACTACCTGCATAGTCACTTAGATCGTTTTCCTGAAAATCTAGGAGACTTGAGTGAAGAACAGGGCGAACGATTCCACCAAGATATCCGGACAATGGAGGAACGATACCAGGGTCGCTGGGATGCACACATGATGGCTGATTTTTGCTGTAGTATTCAGAGTAACACTTCGTTATTCAACAATAGTAGAAAATCGACTAAAAGAAAATTTCAGAGTTGTAGTTTATAATACATATTTATTTATTTATTTTCTTGTTTTATTTATTATAATAAATGTGAATAATAAAATATAAATTTTCTACTATTTAATTTATTTATTTATTTACATTTAAGCTCATCCAACACAAATGTCTTTCCGAAGAATAGAATCAGTATATTCTAGGTAGGGTTTTGCCAAAAAATACACGAATATTACTATGTAATGCATTTTTGATGTGAAAATTTGTACATAGCATGGGGAAAATGTTTTCAAAATTCAATCAATCGAAAGAAGAACATTAACTACTCAATTTTATGTATATCAGAGAAAAAACTAAAATTTGGTGAAAATGAGCGAATTCACTTAATTGTGAATAAATTCGAAAAAATCAATCGATTTTTATGATCGATATCTCATTTTGTTCCTATTACATGTGGCTTTGCGATAAAGCAATAAATCTGAACGATTTTTGCCGTTTTCGATTTTTTATGATTTTTTTAAAACAAAAAAATTTGACAAGTTTGTTATAATTTTTATTAAAAATAAAAATTATGTTTTTTCGACCTTTAATTGTGCAATGAAAAATTTGCTATTTTCACGTAAAAAAAAATATTTTTTCCCTCAATTTTTTATTATAACTCCGAAACTACTGAGCCGATTGAAACGCAATATATTAACGGATTAAAGGCTATGTAAATTTCAGTTTTTCTAAATTTATTTGAATAATATCGGACTAATTTTATTTTAGTTATCATTAATTATGTGGAGAAACGTCTAAAAAAATTTATAATTTTACTTAAAATTTTTTTTTATTTGTACTACTGGGACCACAATACATCAAAATTGTATAGTAGTTTTCAAAGCCCCTAAAATTTTTTCAAAATTGTTGCCTTGTGTTATCGAAAAAATACACACAGGGAAAATATTAGTTGGAATTCATTTAGTACCATTAAAAATCTTTCATTTTGATTTTAATTCGATAACTTGTACTTTCTATATATAATTTCAACAAATTAACCATCATTTTTATAAAACGACAGTGATTGTAACAAAAAAATAGTACATATGCCTAAAATAATTGTTATCCAAACTTTATTTAAAAAATAAATACTTTCTTATTTATTCGTAATGGTTACAACTGGTTACTTAAAAATACCTTTTTATCACTTGAACATATTTGTTAGTTATACGTATAAAAATATTGTCTTCAGAATTATCTTTAATTTTACAAAATAAAATAACCAATTATTTAGTAATTTTTACCATTAGGTGGTCATTTATATTATAAATTTGGTTACAAACACAAAAATAGATAGAACCGAAACTTTAAAAAACGAGTCTGGCAACAAAAAAAATTAAAAAGTAAATATTTAAAAATGTATATTCCACAAAAAAAAAAAAAAAAATAACAACATCCAAATGAATGCTTCAGAAAGGTATTATAATTATATTTTAAATTTCGAAATGATAGGCAGCAAATAATAATAACCAAATGTATTTATGTACATACAGGAATTTTCAACAATTGCTTGAAACTTTAAGAAACAGAACATTCAAATTGATTACATTGCAAGGAATGGTGTTGCAGAAATTATTATCCTGGAAAACATGGCGATACAAAATTGTAAAAAAGTACTTTTGAAATTTCAAATTCACTAAGACTCTCGTACTAAAAAACCACTTATATTTCGGTATATATTCAATGCAGAAAACCCGCTTAGAATCGGGGAATCTTTCTAAAATACCAACAGAAAATAATTATATATTTGTGGATTTTATTAGAAAAAGAACAAACATTTCGCTGACTTTTGTAAACACGAAAAGGTCTAATGGTTTTTCGGGGAATATTCTTTGTAATCTTATAATATAGGTTTTTTAAAATAATTTTCATCGTACGAAATTTTTTATGTTATACAACAATTATTCTACACATAAAAATAATTTTGAGGTGATTACCTTTAAAAAGAATCTTCAAAGATCTTAAGGCATCTATTAATGAAAAAAATTACTATAATTTTTCTTTTTTCGAACCATAAAAAACTTTTACATTACTTTTTAAAAGATTTCTGGAAATTTTTACCTTCAAATACTTGCTTTTTATGGAAAAACTCATACAACATTGATTTTTTCTTAAGGAATCTGATAATGTCTTATAATCTAAAATGAGTTTCTGCAGGAAAAATATAACGACCTCATAAGGGGTTTCTGAAAAAAAAAACACTTTGGGAAAATTCAACGATTTTCAAGATTAATTCTTAAGTATTAGAATAAGAAAATCAGCGTTTGGGTTGTCATAGGATATTGCAAAAAATCTGAGTTTTTAGAAACATTTTATTAATGTTTGACAAAACAGCTGTTTTGGCAAAACACATATTTTGCCCTCTTGTTTGAATGTGGCTTTATGCTTCGAAATGTATTATTTAACTTATATTTTTATTTTGCTTAAATTAGCAAAACTAAAAAAAAAATAAATATTTTAAACTAATTGGAAACGGTGTACTTATTACAAAAAAATCGATTGGATAAGCAATCATACGTATTTAATTCAGTTGGGATAATTACAAATGTCAGTATGTGCAACAACATTATTTTATAGTTCTAACAGAAACTTGGTTACAACAATCAAATCGGAAATCGGTTTTGAGCATAGTACATGTGGCTATCAAAATTCGGTTGGCAAAAAATTCAGTTGGAGCAACAAATCAGTTTTCTGTGTGTATGTATTTAAATGAAATTCTTTGTCATATTAATAATTAACACTAGTTTCTGCTGGGTTTCTATAACATCCATCAAGTTTCATCCTGTTGTAGAAAAAGATAACTAAAAAGGAAATATGGTAGGTAGCCTGTTCCTACTTTGATTGTTTTTTAGTTTCCATTAATTTTTTGCTAAATATTAATTTAATTTTTAAATATTCTTGGTATTCAACTTATGTTTAAAGCTTTTATCACATACGAGCTTAAAAGCCCGATACTTCGTTACCGGCTGTTTTATAGTCTAGGATATATAAGGTGTCATATACAAAATATGCTTTAAATGAACCACTTTATAATAAAGAGATTATTTATTGTAATCAATTAGATATACATAAGTGTTTCTCATTCCCAATTTAAAATGTTGTTAAATAAATTATTTTAAATATTTTACTTTTAATAAGCTAGTCTGTAAGGATATTGTGTCCACAGACCTAAATAAATAAATTTTTAACTTTGTTTGCCAATATTTGGACTAGAGGGCGCTTTAAGGCAAAAAAAAAGAACAAACATTTTTTAATGAAGCATGAATCTAAATATCTGGAAAGTTTGGTTGAAAAATGTCCAGCTGATCTCTGACGTTTCATTAATGAGTTAACGTCCATTCAATTTCATCGAGGGATGTCTGAGCTTTTTTCGACAATCGTAATTGTTCGGCTTTTATGCGACGTTTTCCCAAGAGCTTTTTAAACTCTATTTGAAATATTTTAAATAATTGCCAACCCCAACTCTCTACATAGCCAATCAAAATCTAGTTGTTTTTTTTAAAAAAAATCCGAATTTCATTAGTTTCAGACATGTTTCCATACAAAAAAGTATTAACTTTGACCCAACCTTTTAACCCTTAAATGCGAGGTTGGGTTGCTAAAAAAAAAAATGCGTGTTCCTTATTCTGCTTCTTTGTCACATATCCATATTTCATTAAGATCGGAGAGAACCCAACGGGGGACTCCCCTTGTTAGCTAAGAATGTTGCTGTCGATCGACGCTTATTGTTGATGAAAAGAGGCGGTGGTGTGGTTTAATTTTTTTTTTCTTAAATCATTTTGTGGCAAGTTACAAAATAATTTTTTTGTTTTTTATTTTGCAGTGTTGAAAAACACCGCTTTATTGTACTAATCAAGCATAAAAATAGCAAATCTAAAATGCATAAACAGTAGGGTTTTTGTTCCGGGGATCTCGAGCTTTTTTCAAATCCACAATCCCTGAAATTTCGTGCGGGATTTTTTTTTTTATTATTTCATAGAATTTGTAATAAATATTAAAACTTGTTGATGTTTTATTTGAAATCAGTAGATTTTTTTTAAAATCATTCTTAATAATAATATTTAAAATTAAAAAAATATATAACGATTCAATACCAATTAAAATGTTTGTTACAAAAATATTTATTTGAAATTTAAATTCGTAATTTTCAATTTAATTAATTAAGCATTTTTAATAAAAAAAAAATTATAAACAAATTTTTCCTGACAACTGCAAAAAAGTAGAGGCCCTAGAAATATAAACTTTTGGATTTTACATTTTTAATTCATAATTTTTAGTAGAAAGTAGAAAATTGGAATTTAAATGAATTAATTAAAATATAAATGTTTACAGTTTTATTAGTTTTTTGTTTTTATATACATCGAGATTATTTTCATGTTATTTTTAATTTACAACAAGCTTCCAACCTCCAAATATTTACAAAAATAAAGCATATCAAACATATTAGCTAGGTTGATACTAGTATTACGATCTGGCTAAAGATCTCATCAGAACACAAAGTTTTAAAAAGGATAGAGCCTCCAGAATAGGCAGGTATTTGACAAAAAAAGCTTATTTCATAATTTCTTCGTTTGAAATCGTTTGAAACTTTTATGAACAAATTTTAAATTTGGTGCTTTTTATCCAAATAAATGTATAAAATTCGAAATAATAATCGAAAAATGTCGAAAAATTATTGAAAACAAATTTTACCTTTAAAGCAGTCTTATGATTTTTTAAAACTTCTGTAAGGAAAAAAGTGCTTTCGTTTTACTTTCTACAGGAAAGTAAATCGAAAATAAAAGTGGGAATGTGCAAGACAAAGCACCAAAAAGTCGTATTGATTTCACTTGCATGGGAATGTGAAACAGAGGTGATAATCAGTTTCCAAAATTTTAAAACTTTCATTGCATGATTTTTGTATGAAATTTGTTTTTTTTATAAACAATATATAAAGTTTCAAAAATAATTGTACATATGGCCATAAAACTTTAAATTTGTATGAAAATCATAACAAAAAACATACAAGTTTTATAATATTTTTTGTTTTTATTTTGATTAAACACTACTGAGTGATTTTTTTCATATAAACGGTTAAAAGGAGAAATCTTCTTGTAGATAAAACTCAGATTTAAATACTTTACGAAAATGTGGATTATTGGATATTGTTGTAATTTAAAAGAACTTCAAAAATGTGCTAAGTTTAAGCTTTTTAAGTAAAGCTTTTGACAATTCTTGTAAAAATTGTTACCGTGAAATAACTCACAATAACACCCGGCGCGGCGCGTGCGATTCGCGGCCGCGCCTATAGGACGCGAAACACGGTGGCGGCGCATTACGCGAAACGCGGCCGCGCCGCAGGACGCGAATCGTACGCACCGCTTTCCAGAGGTGGCATGTCATAACGTCCAATGACATAATGTCCATGGACGATATGTCACTCGAAAAGTGTCATAATGTCCATGGACTTTATGACAATTTGGAAAATGTTGTAATGCCCATGAACATTTGTAAAAACAGAAAAACTTGTTTTTACAAATTACTTGATGTCTTAAAAATATAAAATTTCAACGATTTCGACATCTGATTTGAAAAACAAGAATGCAAGAAAACCCTGATAGATTATTAACTTTCCTTACGCACACGTTCCGGAAATTATCCCGGATTCCGCTAACAGTGTTAGCAGCGCCCAAAGTACTTGAAACATCCAAACACTCTTTTATTTGGTTGAGGGCTTTAAGTTCTTCATACAGCTTCCGTTGGTCGCTGGGATTATGCTCAATAAAATCAGCGGCTTTACGACACTGCCCGTTTTCCAGCACCACTAGCAGTTTTAATCGTAACACGTATAATATTTTCTTCCTCTAGCTTCCGAATTTTTTAAATAAATTTGATTTTCGACTTTTACGTATAACACTTTACTATTTCTTCTTTTGCCAATCATTATTTCAAGTTCAAGATTTGCCATTATTTTTAATCACTTTAATACCGATCTTTACTTACCAAAATTCTAGCAAGAACTGCGTTCCTTTTGGTAAAATAACTCATTGTATTGCTATTATTTACTTTACGACAATTTTAAGAACCGTTACAAATGCATAAAATTTACCAAAAATGTAATTTTAATAGAAATGAAATAACTCCCAACAAAAATGAAATAACTCCCAACGATAAAATCACATTTAAAAATGAAAATGAAATAAGTCCCAACAAAAGTGAAATAACTACCAATGCCAAAAAAAAAGAGTGAAATAACTCCCAACAAATTATTTCATTTGGGAGTTATTTCACAATGAAATAATTTCTAACAGAAGATTGTGAAATAAGTCCTAACGCATTGGGAGTTATTTCATTTTTTTTTTTTTTGGAAGTTATTTCATTTGGTAGTTATTTCACGGTACCGTAAAAATTATGTGTTTCGGTTTAATTAATTTGTTTTTGTAAAAATATTCGAACTTTTCAGTTACAAATTATATCAAATTTAAATACTTTTTAATGAGCGGGAATTCCCGCGATCCTGGGAAATTTGAAAAAAAAATTTCGCTGTAACGGGAAACGAAACAGTACGTGAATTAAAAAACCCTAATAAACATTCATCCATTTGTTAAAAATAAATAAAATAATCCCGTCTTAACGATCGACCAACGACAATCTACTCATGCCGCAAAACAATAGGCGTTTATTTGGATTTTTCTTTATTATAATGAATAAATATAGTCAGAAGAAAAATAAAATTTATAACTTTACTATTTACAACTTGTTACTCTTGTCTTGACTTGGTGGCTTTGAATCAAGTCTAGCTAGCCTTGATCAATGGTCCGGAAAATATGTGTGTGTAATATATATAAATTGTAATGCGGTTGAAAACCGCTTACGATACATAAAGACATACATACATACATAAGTATTAACACGCTTGGTTACATGCAAATATAGTTATTGTCTTGAAAAGATTTTGTAAGTTTTAAAATTGTAAAGTGGCGTTTTATACAATTTGATTTGTTTGTTGCTTTGTGGTGTGGCACGGCACACGGCATATTGTCCCCATGAAATAATAACAATTAGTAAATATTATCACGTTTATTTCGCATTGACTTTTGATCCTTAAATGGTTTTGGGTAGGACAACATTTCAAAAATTTTCCTGTATAAAGGTAAATAAATATTTTTTGTTATTAATTTTTAAAAATTAGTTTTTCTTTATTAATTTAATTACATGTTTTTAGAATAACATTTAATCCATACAAAAAACAAATAATTACTAATTCAATTAAAATCATTCCATTTGGATTTTATTTTTTTTTTTAACAATCTAAAAATGTTAATAAATTAGTTTAAAAAAAATTAATTATAAATTTTTCATTACTGAAAAAAAAAATGCAAAAATTTATACAAAGTGAAAAAAAAAATATGTATAAAAAATAAAAATAAACATAAGTAACAAAACTAAGTAAGACAAGAAAAAAAGGAGAACATCATTTTTTTTAAATTCAACATTTTATGTTACAGATTCTCCTGCAACGCATGCATGCCACTGATGATTGTTTAATATTTTCACTTCCATGAATTTTATTCTGAACTCATTGCTGTGTCCTCTATGGCAGAATCAGACTTTTCTAATGTTTTAAGTAATTCTTCAAGTGCTTTATCAATTTTTATTTTATCACTATTACTTTCATTTTCTTCGATCAGTTCTTCAGTTTGTAATTCATTTTGGTTTATTGTTTCGATAAGTTTCGATTCTCGATGTTTTTTAGCTTCATCCTCATCATCCGAGGAAGATGTTGATGATGTTGCTATTAGTTTCTCTTGATCATTAACAGCAGCAGCAGCTAAAGTATTTGAAGGTGTGGAAAAATTTGTTGTATTGGCAGACAAATTTCTTGATGGTTCATCATCTGTAGGAATAAAAATTAGGAGAAAATAAATTAATACTTTTTTATTACTGGGATCAAATTGGTCGAATATTTTTGTGAGTCGTTAGTTTTTTATTCCAAAATAATAAAATGTATTCTAATAAAGAGCTTTTAACTTTTTTACACACGAGACACATAATACTTGATAGCTTAAAACGTAAGTGAATAAAAACTTCTGGGTAACGCTTCGCTACTCAAATATGTCAGATAAAATCCAATTCTAGAAAATATTTAAGAGGGGACATGACATTGGCCGTTTTTTAAAATCGACTTTTTATAATTTTGTATTTTAGTAAATATTCTTAAGATTCATTACAATTTCATTGATATCAATTGTAATGAAATTATTTTCATTACCATTTGTTTAATTAATGATAATGAATAAACTTGCTTAACGGCGACTCAATCTCTAACCTACACTTGGTATCCAACTATTGTATGTGAATAAAGCGCATCATAAAACGTGATAATTACTTGTGAAAAAGAGATAGGATTAAGAAGAAAAAGCATTCTAGTTGAGAAATGAATTGTGCATTGGTATTAGCTAATTCTGTCTCTTCTGATCAAAACAATACTTGTGTGTACGTAGTGTGACCAAACTCCAATTTAGTCGCAGTCAACGCTGTGTCGACCGTGGCTCAACTGGTTAAGAGGTGAGATTACGATGCATAGCTTTGATGCTAAGACTGTGAGTTCAAATCACAGTACGACACCAAAAAATAAAAAGTTTTTCATATAGAGCAAAATTAACAATATAAAATACTTTGTTCAATTGACACATAAATTAACCACTGACGAGTCCCAGGAGGGGGACGAAACTGCGGCAGTCTGGTGTATCCCTTGTGTCCGTAAAATTTTTCAATAAAAATGTTTTCTTCTTCTTCTTCCTGTAAAGAGACTAACTAAAGAAATATTCTACAGTAATTAATATAAAAAATTAATTACGATTGTCATTATCTGACGGTTGCAAAACACTTTCTAACATAATGAATTTCTTTAGTTAGTCTCTTTACAAGAAAAAGAAGAAGAAGAAAACATTTTTATTGAAAAATTTTACGGACACATGGGATACACCAGACTGCCACAGTTTCGTCCCCCTCCTGGGACTCGTCAGTGGTTAATTTATGTGTCAATTGAACAAAGTATTTTATATTGTTAATTTGCTCTATATGGAAAACTTTTTTATTTTTTGGTGTCGTACTGGTATTCCAACTCACTGCCTTAGCATCAAGCTATGCATCGTAATCTCACCTCTTAACGAGTTGAGCCACGGTCGACACATCAATGACTGTGGCTAAAGTGGAGTTTTGTCAAACTACGTACACACAAGTATTGTTTCGATCAGAAGAGACAGAATGCTTCTTCTTCATTGATTTCATTGATTTGATTTCATTGACTAATGGTAATGATTTCAAATTTCATTACCATTAGTAATGAATTAATTAAAGGAAGAAAATTGCAATTGACTGAATGCAAATATCCTAGGTTTGGGAAATATTCCGAAAGATAAATTTTTTATGAAAAAACAATTATTTATTTACCCATAAAAGTACGTGAAAATAAAAATTTAATCACTCAGATAATGGGTTGCAACATTGGTCCAAAATGGAACGATATGGAATGAAACGGGAAACGATTGGAATCGGAGCACTGTACACAATTGTGTTGTCGTACGTGAAAATAAAAATGTATTCATTCCGATAACAGAATGGAACATTGGTTCAAAATGGAACGATATGGAATGAAACGGGGAATGATTGGAATCGGAACACTGTACACATTTGTGTTGTCGGTACGGCTTACTTTGTTAAGGTTTGCAAAAATTTTGTCCGTTTTGCGATATCATGCTTAGTTTTTGAGATACAAGCCATTTTACAAAATGGCGATATTTTAAAATGTACAGTATCTCCAAAACTAAGCGAGATAGACCAAAACGGACAAAATTTTTGCTCCAGAGGAGTAGTAATATATAAAATATATACATTAGAGTTATTCAAAAAAATTTGATTTTGGGATATCATCACTTTTTTAAAGGTTTTTGCATCAATAAAATAATGGCGTTTTTATTTTTGGAAAATTCCATCTCCTTACCCGGCCTCTAGGCGCCTGAAAACGCGGATTTTGAGTGACGTTTTTAAAATAACCAAAACTGTTGAAAATTTAAAAAATTGCACTTGACTATTCGATTCTACAGGAAAAATCAAGTAGATAGGATTTTTCTTTACGCTTTTCTATTGTACCATACAGCTATTAGGGTGGTCCAAAAAGTAATTTTTTTTTAAAATATTTTTTAATTTTTTTTTTAACGCACAATGAACGTTTGGCTCCCTCTGAGGAAGATGGTGCAAACAGTTTTTTTTATCACAATCCGTTAAAAAGATATTCAACCATAAATCTTTATTTTTACCTGAATAAACATAATTTTTAGTTTTGCAATTTTTAAATTTTATTTATTGTTTTTATTTTTAATTAAAAAAAACTCGTGCAATAGTAGCCATTTCCTTTACTTTTATTTAAATTTTCATTGTATATAATTTTTAATCACAAACATTTTTAATTTCCCAATTGTTATCTAAAATGAGTGATTTGCTAATATTAACTGAAAAACGAATCAGAAGAATTCCAGGTATTTCTATTATATTCTAAATTTAATATACATAATATGTATTACATATTGATATATTTACCCATTTTATACTTAGACGTGCGGTCGTGTACTAATTTAGATGTTTTATGCCGGTTTCTTACTGTCCGTAATCTAAATCGCAGTCAAGATTGCTTTGGAATAGCTTCAACTGTTGTTGCTGAAATTGAGGCCGATGTTGAAAAGTTTAATATCTTTCCTAAACAGCGGTATTACCTTCGTAGTAAAATATTAAAACTTAATGAAGACTTTCTCAGTGCTAAAAAAAATTTTCAACCAAAAAGATTAGTTCAAAAACAAAAAGTTATCAGATTCCGTGACCAGCTCCTTAATTTTTTTCCTTGTACCCAGAAATTTGAGCGAGCAGTGAAAAATCCAATTATTAAAGTATGTGCTGACAAGAAAATGGAAGAAGATGATCTGCAAGTTGATTCTGATAACGAATGTATGGATCCAAATTGGTTGCTTAATGAAGCAAATTCAAGAGTTTCAAAGTTTGTCTTTATAAGTCCAAAAATTTGTGGTCTGTTGGACAATCTGGGAATATCATCAAATTCTATGGCTCGCCTTTTCTTAGAGCTTAAACATCTAAATCACGTAGAAGGTAAGATATCATTTCCCACTATTTTAAGAAACCGAAATAAAAATCGTCAGGATTCACTAAAAAGACTTCAAGAATTTCAATTTCCCGACTTTTTAATTTTGCATTGGGATGGTAAACGAATGGAAGATAATAGTAAAAATATGGTGGAAAGATTGGTGATAAGCGTATCTGCCCCAAATGGGCTACAAAAATTGATTTCGTGCAATTTTATAGATGATGGTTCAGCAAAATCTATTGCGTTTGAACTAAAGGCACAATGTGATAATTTAAATATTACAAATAATATTGTGGGTCTATCTTATGACACTACAGCAGCAAATTCTGGTATTAAAGGTGGTGCAGCAGTGTTGTTTGAAAAGTCAATCAAGAAACAATTAAATCGCCGACCATGCCGACTTCACCAGAAGGAGCTATGTGTAGCTAATCCATTTAAAGAAGTGGTGATGAAAAGTGTTGGTGCCGGTATTCCTATATTTGGTCAATTTCGAAAATGGTTCAACCAAAATCGTGATTTGGAGATTACACCTGCGATCCACTCGAAAACAGCTAAGCCAATTCTTGAGAAAAATCTACAAACTTTAGTAGATTTTTATGTAACACAAGCCAACATTAATCATCGAAGAGCAGATCACTTAGAAGTAGCGGAATTGGCCCTTGTACATTTAAATGCGAACCCCGGCTACAAAATAAAATCATGTGGAGCAGATCATCATGCCAGATGGCTCTCGAAAGTTATTTATATTTTTAAAATTATGCTTTTTAAAGATCATTTCAATATACCGAAAGCCTTAGTGGAACAATTTGAATCTATGCTTTTATATTTTATAACAATATATTTAAAGTATTGGTTTACTTGCGAGTCAACGATATATGCTCCAAAAAATGATTTGGATTTTTTGATGGAACTCGAAGAGTTCTCCAAAATTGAAGGAAAATATTTTTCCTTGATTGCCAATAGCGCAAAATCAACTCAATTAAGACACATGGATTATGTAAGTGAAGAAAATTCTATATTTGCAATTTTTGATGAAAGAATTTCTGTAGAAGAAAAAGAAAATTTGCGTATAAAGCTGTTAGGCAATAATAATCAAGATCAGTTTACACAGCTTTCAACAATTGATTCAAGTGTTAGTCTTTTTTCAAACGATTTAGAAGAATATAATAACAAAATATTCAATACGGTTACAGTGGAAGAAAGCACGGAAGATATTGTAAAGTTGATTAATGGTACTGATCAATATATGAGAAAGATTTATTGATGTCGTAGAATGCGAAGAAGTGGTCAGTAATATCGAAGATGCAACTAACAAGTTAACATATATTGATTCAGTTTTTTGGAAATCAACGTTTCATTATATTACTCTCCAGAGTTTAAAAACTCTTGTTAATTTTGGAATTAATATTTCATTTATGCTTTTTAAGGCCGATGAATGGCCAGCCCAAAAACGTTTTAAGAATGCAATTAAAATAGCTGAAAATATACAATCAACAAGTATTTACACGGAACAACTTGTTGGTAAAATTTCAAGGCTGAATGATTCGTGTTTAGTGAAAAATAAAAACAATTTAAATGGTTTCGCTTTATCTGCGGTGGAAAAAAATTATTTGAATTAATATTTATTGTTGTTTTAAATAAATAATCAAATTTGTATAAGAATTACAAAACTATAAATTATTGTGTCTTCATTTAAGAATAATGATTTGGGGCTTAATAACTTTTTAACGGGTTGTGATAAAAAAAATTTTTGTACCATCTTCCTCAGAGGTAGCCAAATATTCATTGAGCGTTTAAAAAAAATCTAAAAAATATTTTTTAAAAAAAATGACTTTTTGGACTACCCTAATAGCTGCATGGTACATTAGAAAAGCGTAAAGAAAAATCCTATCTTCTTGATTTTTCCTGTAGAATCGAATAGTCAAGTGCAATTTTATAAATTTTCAACAGTTTTGGTTATTTTAAAAACGTCACTCAAAATCCGCGTTTTCAGTCGCCTAGAGGCCGGGTAAGGAGATGGAATTTAGAAAAAAAAAGTACGCCATAATTGTTATTGATGCAAAAACCTTTAAAAAAGTGATAATATCCAAAGATCAGAAGCAAAAAATTATTTTTGAATAACTCTAATATACATAAATAGGGTAGGTCCGAGAGAGATCCCAAGTGATCAATTTTTAAAAAAAAACAGTTAAGGTACGTTCAGATTAGTCAAATATTTGACAAAAAAACATGAAATATTTGTTTGCCGTAATCTGAACAAAAAATATTTTTGTGTGTCAAACAGCAAATCAGCTCATTTTGGTCAAATAAAATTATTTGCATTCAAAAATAAATAAATAAATATTTGACAAACTTAACAATAGTGTGAACACTAGCTATCAAATATTTTCTTCTGATTTGAGTAAATATTTATTTGATCTTACAAAAAAAATGTAAGAACAAAAAATTGCAAATAACAGGTGGTAAAATCGTCAATTATAATTTTTTTTAATAAATTTATTTATAAAAGGCTGTATAAAAAAAACTGAAATGTAAATAGACATTAAAAAGCGAAATTTTGTTTAATAAAATGGAATGGAACGATATGGAATGAAACGGGGAATGATTGGAATCGGAACACTGTACACATTTGTATTGACGGTATAACGCTGTTAAGGTTTGCAAAAATGTTGTCCGTTTTGCGATATCATGCTTAGTTTTCGAGATACAAGCCATTATACAAAATGGCGATATTTTAAAATGTCCAGTATCTCCAAAACTAAGCGAGAAAGACCAAAACGGACAACATTTTTGCTCCAGAGGAGAATTAATATACTCTTATAACATAAATAGGCTAGGTCCGAGACAGATCCCGAGTGATCAATTTTTTAAAAACAGTTAGTTTTTCGATTAAATAAATCTATGTTTTTTTACACTTTGATTAAATAAATATTTAATACAAATATTTGTTTCAATCTGAACGCTCGACAAATATTTTTTCGTTTAGTTTATAATAAGACTACAAATGGTTACAATGTATTATTAACAACACATGCTTTATATGTCGCAGCGTTTAAAACATGTCGCATATACATAGCAGTTAATGTCGACATTGTAATTTTTCCTGTTGATGACTGTTAAATCAATTTAAAAACTATGCATAGATTTATCTTCAATTAATTTAGCAGTGTTCTCTTATGTTATTGTCAAACATGCATACGCCGCATAACATAACATGGCAATAACATTAATGTGGTCATGTCGACATGATTTATATGTCAACAGTTGCAGCTCTTTATTATCTAGGCACTTTGTTTTTACACGGTCTACAAGAAGCCCTCAGATATTTATTCCCAGGATTAGAAATTCAATGTATGAAAGATCGTTTGTGATTAGAGTTGCTAGGTGCTGGAATAGATTGCCTTATAGTTTGCGTGTCTTTTCGCATTCTAATAATGTCTTTCGGTTGAAAATTCTTCAACAGTTGTGTAGCTAGTGGCTTCTCTTAGCATTTTGTTTTTCTTTTATCTTTGACTATTGATTATTTGTCTATGCATATTTATCAAGTTGGGTTACTAGATTTGACGACTATAGATTTTTATATACCCGTTTGTCACTATTTTGGGCTTATTTTTACTTCTTACTTGTTATATTTATGCTGGTGATATTATCTTTTTTTACATGTTTATTACGGCTGGGGAGCCAATATGTTATATTTTTATTGTATTTAAGATTTTGTATATACTATATATTCATTATTTTTAAGTATTCTTGCTCAGGATTTCTTTTTTTTTTTTTCTTTATAATACAGTTTTTGGCCTTAATGGCTTTTGTATTATTGTTGGATGAATAAAATAAATAAATGAAGGGTCTCTCTACTCATGTTGATTAATTTCAAATACGGAGCTATCTACTGTAACACCGCTAATATAACAAATAATTGAGAAAAAATTGCATTTAGAATCAGTTTTTAATTAATATTGTACAAGTTCGATTTGCAAATATTTTTAATTTGAGCAAATTAAACAGTTTTTTCAATCTCCTGAACACTTTTATGAAAGTAGATAGCTCCATTTGAATATATGACAACGATATACTTAATACATAATCTATTTATTCAATAGTAAAACAGATCTAATTAAATTTTTTTTTCTAACCGACTTGAAAGATGAAATATTTCAAAACAAAAATTTACGTAGGTTTTTTGGTTTTGTTTTGCTCGACACTGTATTTTATAATTTTTTAAAAATTTTTTTTTTTTCAAGTTTTAGTAATTTTTAAATTGGTTACTTTAACTGTTCTTGTATATTTGGAAAAAAATTTAATTTTAACAAAAAAAATATCGTTTGTTTACCGCAATTAAAAAAGTTAGCATTACATATAGTGAACCCTTAAGCAGCTTTAAACGATACATACAACATTTCAATAAACAAAATTAGACGGAGGAGATTAGAAAAATAAACAAAAATCTAAAAATAGAATATTTGTGTTTGTTAGTGTTGTCGAGGAAATAGTCACAAGGGAGAAGCTAGGATGGGCGGTCAATACCTTCGACCCATATAAATCACCGGGTCCGGACGGTATTTTTCCGGCTATGCTCTGCAACATCCCGGATGATGCACTATTTCTTCTGGTGAGCATATACAGGAAATGCCTTAGTGGCGGGCATCTGCCTAGGGGGTGGAGAGAGGTCAGGGTAATTTGTATACCCAAGGCTGGTAGGGCGGGCCACTCGAAACCGGGAGATTACAGACCTATCAGTCTGTCTTCATTTTTGCTGAAGACACTTGAGAGACTGATAGATCTGTATCTTAGAAGTAAAATTGATACCCATCTCATCAGCAACGCTCAACACGCTTACCTGAAAGGTAAATCAGTTGAGAGTGCGCTTCACGAGGTGGTGGGCTACATTGAGCACGGCCTGAGATACAAGGAGTATACTCTTGCTGCGTTTCTGGATATAGAAGGGGCCTTTAACAACATTAGGATCGAGGCCATTAGGGATTCGCTGGTGGGGCTGGGTGTTAGGGGCTTTCTGGTTGAGTGGATAGTCCGTATGCTTAGTAGCAGGATCATCAACTCGAGCCTGGGGGATCATAACGTAAGGAGAAGGGTTACCAGAGGGACGCCTCAGGGGGGAGTTTTATCTCCTCTTCTGTGGCTGCTAGCGGTTAACGGAATTCTCAGGACATTTGACTCCAGGGGAGGGAAAGTCGTTGCCTACGCGGATGACATAGTACTGCTGGTCAGGGGGAAATTTTTGCCCACGATCAGCGAGATTATGCAGGTGAGGCTGGGCGAGCTCTCGGCATGGGCGAAAGATAGGGGACTGGGGGTAAACCCCAATAAGACTGAACTGGTGCTTTTTACCAGGAAATATAAAATAGAGGAGTTTAGGAGGCCAGTGTTAGATGGTGTCGAGTTGCCTCTATCGGACTGTGCGAAGTATTTGGGGTGCTTCCTAGACAGCAAATTGTCTTGGAAGAGAAATACTCAGGAAAGGATGAAGAGAGGCCTCAATGCCTACTACACATGCAGAAACTCCATCGGTAAGAATTGGGGACTGAGACCGGATATGGTAAACTGGATTTACACGTCGGTAGTTAGACCTATTCTCACTTATGGATGTACTGTCTGGTGGGATGCATTGAGAGTGGATAGCTGTAGGAAGTTGCTCAACAAGGCCCAGAGGAGTGCCTCTCTTGGTATCACAGGTGCGAGGAGAAGTACTCCACAGGCAGCGTTGGATATCATACTGCATCTATCCCCAATTGAACATTATGTGAGGAGTGTGGCTGCTAGGAACTTATTTAGGCTCTACGAGTCTGCGCTGGTAAGACCTAGGAGAGATGACCACACAAAAATATTGTACGAAGTAGGACTGCTTGATCATGGTAGTAGTCTCGAGGGAATATCGGATCATATGATATTGACCTTAGACTTCGGTGGAACACCTCCGGTGGACTTCCCGATTAGGGAGGTCTGGCGTGGATCCAATGTGCTGTTTGAGGGATGGGGCAGTATTCACGGACGGATCCAAAATGGACACGGGCACGGGTGCCGGTGTTTATATTGCTGGCACTGACGTGAAAAGATCATACAGACTCCCAGATGAGTGCAGTGTCTCCCAAGCGGAGATCCTGGCGATCGCGAGGGCGACGGAAGTGATACTGGGACACATCGTTGGGGGATCTAGGGTGACAATCTATGTCGACAGTCAGGCGACACTCAAAGCACTGACAAACTACACGGTGCGCTCGCGCCTGGTCGCACGGTGTAGGTGTGCTCTGAGGGAGCTCATGGAGGCATTCACGGTGAGGCTGTGTTGGGTACCCGGACACTGCAAGGTGGATGGCAATGAGTTGGCGGACGAACTTGCGAGGGAGGGTTCAAATCTGGACTTGGCGGTAAGAGACGGGCAACCAAGGTTCTTCTGGGACTGGACAGGGAAGGTCTCAGGACCCTTACGGGGTTCCTGACCGGTCATTGTGCTGTCAGGGCTTTCACAAGCAGATGGGACAGGGACATACCGGATTTTTGCAGGCTGTGCGAGGACGTTGAGGAACTGGAGACGGTTGAGCATATAATGTGCCACTGTCCTAGGTTACAGGGTCTCAGACAGAAATGGCTAGGAGATAGATTTCACGACGAACTCGGGTGTGTCGCTGGATACAATCCAGCTGATTTGCTGAGATTTGTCAGGGAGATAGAACGGCTGTTTCTAGTAAGGGGACGTTAGGATCCGGTTTCTGGGGAGTAAATATATACTTTCTACCTTTCTTTATTTTTATCTTTCAAGCTATGTTTTCTGTCTATTTCTACTCTTTCTCACCGTTTTTTCTCTGAAGGGATTCACAATGGACCGTATTGGTCTCCGAGTGGAGTTGTGCCCTTGGGTACATAACCCTTCCTAACCTAACCTAACCTAACCTAGTGTTGTCACTTCTGAGTATAATATACAATAACAGAAAAGCTTATAGGAAAGAAAACTGTAATTTATTTAGCTGCATTACATTCGAGGCCATACTTGGCTGTGATCGCTAAACGGTCATGACTTGGTATTGTTAAGTTTGTAATGTAAGAAGAAGTGCAGGTTTGATTCTTTCAGCCGCAGGTTGTTGAAAAAATTTATCATATAAAGACAATTTGACAATTATAAGACACAAATAATAATACAATTTAAAAGGAAATTCTCTGATGACGCCTGTCCATAAAAAGGCAGAAACTAGTCTGGTCTGATTTAAAAATTTATAGTGTATCATTTTTAGAGAAAAACGTTTATTCTTCTTCTTAACCTCAACATTTCTAAAATAAAAAATTAAGATAAATTGGAATTTAAATACAAACTTTTGTCGACCTTACTTCATGTTCTAACGTTTTTTTATGCTTTTAGAGTTTTTTAATTTATGTCCTCTTTAGGGTACATGTTATCTAATTTGGACCTTTTGAACATTGTTAAATAACTTATTTAAATTAGTCGAAACAAGAAAATGATCTATAGTCCAAAAATGCCCAAGTATTTGGCATATAAGCTGATGTTTTTTGATTTAAAATATTCCACTTAGGTTTTTTTTTTCTTATATAGCCCACATTGGAGAACATTCCCCATTTAAATATAATTCTCTAACAGCCAGTTTTTGAGAGGACGATCAAACTTAGTTTTACTGACTTTAATAAGATATAAACTGCTTTTAAACCTCCATGCTGTTTTGCAGTGATGGTTTTAAAAAATCTCAAATTAAATAAGATTACCATATTTTACACCAAAAAAAGTAATACCGTTTTCAAAATAAATATGGTAGCACTTGCGAATGTCAAAAATGAAAAACAAACAAAACGCGCGTAGAAAAAAAATGTTTGTTTATGTTGTGCCAAACAAAATATTTCTTTTGTTTAATATTGGTTGCAATTAAATATAAAATGGACTCTAAAATAAATGTAAAAATGGAAGGCAGCAGACGGACAAACAATTTTTCAATAAAAGAAATTCAATTTTTAATTCAATTGGTGGATAAAAAAAAGACAGCAATTTTATAAAATCCTTTTTCTAAAAATTTCTTATATATTGTTTATTTTGGGCTTTTACTTAACAGCTGTTTTATTTATGTATAATTTTCATTCACAGCTGTTATGTTTTGACTACAATTAATATAAAATAAACTTGATCTCAAAAACAACATTTTTAGTTTAAACTTCGTTAAAACTATAAACAAGGTTGAACTATGTACATCCCAAAAACTAGCTCTAAGTAATCTTTATAGCCATAACCACTATAATCAATTTAACGCAATTTATAGCACATCCAATTTGAATCAATTTAAAAGATTTTTTTTATAGACTTGTCAATGATGCAAAAAAAAAAACTTATCGCATTACTCATTCAAAAAAAAGTAACATAATTAAAATGCAATAACAAATGACTCAACTTATAGGAAGATACATTAAATTTTTTATATCACCGTAATATGATGACGAATCTTTTAATTATTTAAAACATATTCTGAAGTTATGAACAGTTATTTTAGGGTGACAATAATTAAACCGTTTTTTAAATTTGTCTCACCTGAATCATCTTTATCATCCTCAGAATCTGAAGTATCACTACCAACTGCATTGGGAGCTGGTGGTAGTACCGATAGACGTGGCGCTACTGGCTTTTGTTTACGTGAAGGATTTAATGTACCACAAAATGCACATCTATATGTGGTATATTCGAAATCTTCTTTTAAGGCCATGCCTGAGAACATAAAAAATAAAATGATTGTAATTTTTATTTTCAAGATCTAACAACAAAATTTCCTTTTCCATACCATTATGAGCAAAACATTCTTTACAGACCATAGCAAAACGATCTTGTGGACCATCACCTATTAGAACATCTACAATACGATCGAAAACGCCCTTATCCCGTTGATCAATCACTGGAAAAGCAGTACGACGTCTTAACTGTTGATTATTGACATTAGACTGAGCCACCATCGCAGTAGATCTTGGTGTTCCATGTTGCGACGATAAATGTGATGTATTTGAGCTGATTATAGCATTTTCAATGCTGCTGTTACTACCTCTGGATGGTGAGGTTGATGTCAAAGCCAACTGATTAGATCTTTGACTTAATGTTGCTGATTGCAAAGGCAATGAACGATTAAGTAAAGGTTGATTATATCTGCTCGGTGTTGAGCTAATGGCTAGAATTATTTTAAAAACCGAATTTAAATATAAATATAAAATTATGTTTAGTTTAAAATTCTTATTATTACCATATGAAGATCTACTGGGTTTGTCGGCATATCGTGCCAAGAGATTCACTGCCACTTTGTAGGTTTCTTTATCCATTACTTGTTCTAAGATTTTTTTCTTTTCTGCTCTTAGGGCGGTTAATTTTTTCGAGTTTTTATTTAATTTTCGTTGAAAATACCAAGTGAATAAATAACGTAAGAATATAATGCTGAAAGTTGAGAATAAATTAGGGAAATTTATAAGTAGATGCTTTTTTTTAATGCAATTCAAAAAGTATTTATGAAAAAAAGATTTAGAGGTGACAACAATTTTTTGTGGAGACAAACTTTTTTGTATTTAAAAACGAAATTGTGTGGTAAAAACAAAATTTTGAGGTGAAAAACAATTTTTGTGGTGAAAAAAATGAATGGTGAAAAAACATTTGAGGTGAATTTATAATAATAATCAGCAGTGCTGGCAACTTTTTTATGGGAAAATGCGCAACAAAAACTGTAAAAGGCGTAAAAAAGCGTTATTTTTTGCTTAAAGGGTGTAAAAAAAGACCAAGTCAATTTTTTTTTCCATTTAAAATATAACTAAAAATGTCATTTGTATGCAAATATTTTAAGACATTAAAAAATTTGATTTTCAATTGTTTTTACTGTGGTTATAGGGCTTTTTGTACAAAGTACTCCCATATTCATAAGTAAAAGTTAACAGTTACTTATACATCGCAGCCAACGAGCTGCTTACTAGAATGTATTTTTGCTTAGCAGCTTGTTAGCATAGAGTTTATTCATAATACATTTTAATCTGTCAACTTAAATTTAAAAAATAACTCTAAATTTCTATGATGCCACAGTGTAATTCTATAGGTGGCCCCTTTTTTGGCAAAGCAACTCTGATTTTTAACGTTTGCAATTGTGTTTTTCCCACAAAAAAAAAATTGTGCTTAAAATAATTAAAAAAAAAAATCTTTAAACTTTAAAAGCGGAAAAATCTGATAAGAAGCTAGCTATAAAAAGATCAGTTAACTGAGAACAACAGGAAAAGGCAATATAAGATATTTATTTTTCATCATTATTTTACATTTATGTTATTTTTAACATGTATTTGCAGGATTTGTTAAATAGACTAGTTATGCCAGCTGCAGTTTGCATTTTAATATGGCTTTATTAGCAAACGTCCTGGCTACCTTTTCACAAATTCGGCTCATTGAAGGTTGACTTAATCCATGAAATTCACCGCAATCTTCTTGTGCGGCCCAACACCTTGACGCTTATATAACTTGAAAATACGGTGGAATCTGTCCACCGTTCTTTTTCCTTTCAGGAAAAAATTAATTGATTTGGTCAAGAAGGACCAAATCAATTAATTTTTTACGAAATTCACTGTCAGTATAAACAAAAAATTGGTATTTTTACGGGCTCTATTTAATAAACGGGCTCTATTTAATAAAAAGTCCAATGATTCTAAATTATTAATCGTTCAAATAATTTAGATATTAAAAAAAAATTTTTGGGCACAAAAATGTTTTTTTTTTTTTATAATTCGCAGTCACTTTGACAGAAAACAGCTGTTTTTAAACTCTTAACAACAGTTTAGAAGCTCGTTAACATGAACTTAACAACAGTATGACAAGTGTATTATGAATAGCATACTTGTTAACTCCTTGCTCACTTTTACTTATGAATATGGGTGCTAGTCTTTAAAGCGATATTAATTAAGAGGCACCAAAAGCACTAAAAGATTAATTATAAAAGCAACAATTTAGTGCTTTTTATGAGCACAATTTAGTGCTTTTATGAGCATGAGTAAAATTTTGGCGTCAATTTTGGTGTCAAAAGCACTAGTGCTGGTAAATACGGTTACTTTTCAATGCTCGATACTACTCGATATTTTTTAATTTGATACTCGATGCTACTCGATACTTTTAAACGGTTTTAAATTTAAAACTCTCTTCAATTTTTTTTTTTTAAATTTATTTTTATTAAAAATTTAAATTTTTAATATTTTCGAAATAATATTCGAAAAGTGTCGAAAAATTATCGAATTCTTTTTTCTTTTACAGGAAAGTAAATAAAAATGGGTTGTGAAAGTCAAAGCACCAAAAAGTCGTATTGATTTCACTTTCATGTGAATGTGAAACATAGAACAAAGGTGATAGAAACGAAATAAACCGTACTCATCCTTGCACAAAATCGCGTTTTAAAAAATCTCCATACAACCAAGAATACCTCTATAGAGGTGTATAGGCAGCCTTCCTCCTATGCACAATATGAAGAAAGTCAGATGACATAAGGTCATAAATCAATGTTCTTTCTTGAAATGAACGATATGATATGTAAATTTTAAATTTATAATATATAAAGCAAATCAAACATATTAGCTAGGTTGATACTAGTATTTCGATCTGGCTAAAGATCTCATCAGAACCCGAAGTTTTAGAAAAGCTAGAGCCTCCTTAATAGGCAGAACTTTAACAAAAAACCTATTAATCATCAATTTTGCTTCATTCTTGTCTTCTTAGTAATCAAGCACGTGGTTAGGGTATTTTCCTAACAAGCATCACTAAACTTTGAGGACCAAATATGTATGTTTGTATGGATTTATGATTAACACAATTGACCCCTTATAAACTTTTTTTTGTATAATTTTAAAGCAGGGATGGCAGGCAATATCAATAAAATACCGTTATCGACTCAAAACCCTTTCAACTGACTATTGTCATCCCTAAAATTGAAATACCGTTATCCGTAAAATATCGTTACCGATATAACTAAAATACAAATAACCCTAAATTACCGTTAACGAAATAAGTAAAATATCGTTACCGCTAAAATACCGTTACCGAAATAATTAAAATAGCGTTAGTCTTAAAATACCGTTAACCAAATTAAATTGACAATATTAAAAAAAAAATATATAATCGCTGCAAATAGATAATTTTGCCCCAAAGTTTGATCATAAAAGTCATTGGAATTCATAATTATAATAAATAATATCGGTGCGCATTCACATTACCTGAAAAACTAAAATAACGCTACCCCTAAAATACAGTTACCGAAATAACATAAAAATCGTTATCCTTAAAACAACGTTACCGAAATAACTAAAATACCGTTACCGCTAAAACACCTTTACTGAAATGAGTAAAATACCGCTAATGCGTAAAAAACCGTTACCGAAATAACTTAAATAGCGTAACCCCTAAAATACCGTTACCGAAATAACGAAAATAGCGTTACCGAAACCACACCGAATCGGTAACCAGCCATGTTTTAAAGCAATAATCTTTCAAAGAGAAAAAATATTATCTATTTCGTTAGGATATTTTAATGTTATCGGTATTTAAGAATTATTTCGTTAGGTTATTTTTAGGTTAGCGGTATTTTGAGTTATTTCCAGGGTTGGCATTCAATACCTTTTTATAATAACGGTAGTTTGCTACCACAGTTACAACAAAACCAAAACGAAATTTAAAATAAGCAATGTCATTGAAGACATAAGTGTTCTTGTATAAATAACCAGTCTTATTTCGCCATTCTACAGCATTGATTTTGAAACATCTTTAACTAAACGCCGATTTATAGCGGTATTTTGTAGATATAACAAAAACTAGTGTGTAACATTAGGAAATAAACCGTGTTATATTAGAAGACAAATGCCACTATTGAGGTGGGCGTGAAAGGCAACTATATTTATAACGATAAGGTAGTGTTTGCCAACCATTAAATTATTTCGTTAGTTTATTTTTTTGGGTGGTTATCGGTATTTTAAGTTATTTCGTTAGTGTTATTGTAATGTTAAAAATATTTCCTTGAAACGGTATTGAATCGTTATCGGTATTTTAGAGTTAGTGTTTGCCAACCATGATTCCAAGCGATGTTTAAAAAAAACTAACAGGGATGGCAGACAAATACCGTTATCGATTCAAAACCCTTTTAACTGGTTATCGTTATCCCTAAAATACCGTTACCGAAATAAAAGAAATATCGTTATCTGTAAACTACCGTTATCCGTAAATAACTAAAATGTTAATATCCTTAAAATACCGTTACCAAAGTAACTAAAATACCGTTATCGCTTGAATGCCGTTACTAAAATAGTTGAAATAGCGTTATCCTTAAAATGCCGTTACCGAAATAATCTGACAAGATCTGAAAGCAAAATAGCTGTAGATATAATTTCCCAAAGTTTGATCATAAACTAGCCGGTCATTGGAATTTAAGCATAATGCGGCTAAAAATATCGGTGAGCATTGACACTACCTAAATAACGAAAAGAACGTTACGCTTAAAATACTGTTACAGAAATAACTAAAAAATAACCATTATCAATAAAATAACGTTATCGATATAACTAAAATACCGTTAGCGCTAAAAAAACCCGTTACCAAAAAGTTAAATACCGTTAACGCTAAAAAAAACCCCAGTTACTGAAATAACTGAAATATCGTTACCTCCAAAATATTTTACCGAAATAAAAGAAAATAGCGTTACCCTTAACGATACCCGCATCAAATCGGTTACAATATATGAAAAAAAAAAACTAAAAATCGCTTATTCAAACCGGTTTTTAATTAAAAAAATCGAAAACGGGTATTTAACCATAGTCGAGTACTAAACAACTCTTTTTCCATAGTCAATCAGAATTGAAAAATCGTATGAAGGATTGAATTATTTAAAGCTCTGCATTTAATAAAAACAATGGCTTTTACTTAATGCAGACCTCAACTTTGGACTCGTGTATAGTTGAGTCGACAAAAACGTCTGATTTGAAAATATGATAATGACAAAATATTGCAACCGGCTAAATAAAAATCCTAGCATGCAAATGTTAAACGCCTTGAATTATGTTTTGTAAAAGAGGAATTTAAAAACTTGTTAACTTACATTATTGGAAATACCAGGAGCGGTAGAAAGTACATAAATCTTTCTGACCATGTTGGTGGAAAATACACAAAATAGAAGATGACAAATGCTATGACATATACACCAATAGAGACGGCCAGAAAATTGCCCACAAACCGCTTTTTTTGTTCCTGTGTATCAACCGTAAAAGTCTCTAAAGTGTCGATTTTTTCTTGCAACTTTTCCAATACCTCCTGCGTGGATTTTTCTTTCTGTTGAAGATCATCTCATATAAAATAAAAGTCTTTTAAATGCAATTTTTCTTTAATAATAAAACTTACACGAAATTTAGCCCATATAACACCCATCCTTTCTTTTTAATTCTGGTTTTTATCGCTTCACGTCTGAATGCGTTGTTTACGTGGGTTTTTCCTTTCCTTTTACTTTTGTTGGTTTTCTTCTGCACCCTTCTGCCCTTCACCAAAAAAAAAAACACACGCAAAATTGCAATTTCTTTTGAAAAAACAACAAGAAGCAGTCTTCAATTCTCTAATGTCTTGCAAATAATTTAATAAATTTATTATTCATTTGTTTATGCAAATTGCCAGTTGTTTCATTATGTATTCGCAGACCCCTCTTGCCTTTTTCTGTGTTGGGTTATGATGACGATATTTTTGGAAATATTTTTAGCTCTTTGCTGAGTATAGACAGAATAAATAGGAATTTATTATATTCAAAGCCAATAACAACAACAACAAAAAGCAACAAACTTATGAAAACAAGTCAAAGCATCAGTGTTGCCATGTTAGGGATTTTTGTGATGGATTTAAAGTGTTGTATGACATTTAGTATGAATAGCCGGCGAAAACAAATTGTTGCTGAACAATTTGGAATGTAAAAACAACATTTAGAGTGTAATCTTTGTTTTTAGTATTCTCTAATCTATATTCTATTTGTTTTATATGCAAAAAAAAAAAAAAACAAAATCATGAAAATAAATTCTGTGTACAATTTCTGTAAATATCGTTTTTACATATTGGTAAAAAAAAAATGTACTTGGCAACACTGTAAATCATTGACATTTAGTGACGGCGTTAAAAATAAAGCCGATAGCACTTGGGAGTGTGCTAGTGATGCCATATTTCAGTTTGAAATACTTTGTTAGAGTATGTTCAGCAGAAGTCACCTAATTTCAAATAATTAACGGATATTTGGTTTGGAAAATATATTATCCCTTATATGAAAATATATTAAACCATGCTGTTATATTTAAGCTTCAAACAAGTTGACTGTATTTTATTATTAAATATGGAACACCTATGTATACAGATTAGTATTATAATAGTCTAATAGTTGTTTTTTAAAACTTTTTTCTATTTTTGCAACAAGAAAATTGCAAAATAAAAAAAAAAATTATGAGAAAAATAATAATAAAAATATGTATGAAAGTTAGAAAACAATTATGGATAATATAAACATAAAATTATAATCTATTAACCGATTCCCCGATTAATAAATAGCCTATATTTGGGTTAATGTCGAAACAAATAATTTAATCTCAAATAATTATTCAAACCGAATAATAATTTCTCAACTTTGGCAAAAAGAAAAATGGCAAGAAACGCTTGAAAAAAGAAAACCCATATAAAATGTTATCAAATTATTTTAAAATCGAGTGAAAGCGATCCTTAAGCTCCTAGATAATATATTTTTGCCGGCTTTAGGAAATTATACAGAAAATTGTTTATTCTGTTTTGATGCTTTTAAAAACTCAAAGTAATGTTAAAATCAATATTTCTATGTATATAAAGACAAGTTTAAATTTGTTTTAAATCGATAGCACACAACTATCAATCAATTTACAAATTAATTCTGCACGAATCCAACATCTTCTAACATCTCCCAGTAAAAATCTTTATAATCAATTCCCAATTTGAATAATTTATTCTACATTCCGTTCTTCGAAACTCGCATATTATGAATATGGTAATACGGCATTCAGACTAGATTGCAAACGAAGAGATTTGAGAAAACGACTGGAAACGAATCAAGAACTGTTGGAATAGAATAAAGAGCTTAAATACGTGTTTTGGCAAAGCACGTGTTTTGCTGTCTAGTGTGAATGTGGCTTAAGAGTGGTAGATTTTTACCCAGGATTAACACCAGATTGCAAAGCACGTGTTTTGTCAAAAAGAGATTGAAAAGAATAAAGAACTGTTGCAATAAAACAAAGGGCTTAAATACGTGTTTTGGCAAAACATGTGTTTTGCCATCGAGTGTGAACGTGGCTTTAGATCCTTTTTAAAGAAAAATTGTGTAACTCTAAGGGTGCATTTATATTTACCCTTCGAAATACAGTTGAATCTATACTCAGAGAACTTCTGCTTTAAAAATATGTAGTTGTTTGGGTTGGAATACAGTTTTTTTTTTATTTTAAATGTAAATGTCGGCCATTTGTAGAACAAATTAAATTTTTTACTAACCTTGTAGTTCATTAAAAAAAACAAACCACATCAAGTGACTGTTTTATGATTTTACATTATTTTTTCACAGTAGTTTTTTGTTACTTAAAAAATAAAACAAAAAAAATATTAGTAGCGATTCCTATTCTCACTTTCACCATTCACCTCAATTTTCGAATCTCATTATTTCCCGAGTGTTAATTATTAGTTCCATTTTGATTTCAGGTTTTTAATATTTGTTTATTGTAAAGACGATTGGATAATACAAAAATTATAAATTTGTATTATTTAAGAGAAAATAAGGTTCGAAAACTGAGGTGAATGGTGAAAGTGAGAATAGGAATCGATACCATTGTTTATTTTTTACAATATAAGTGGTTAATTTTTATTACAATTGTTAGTAGTTTTTTTGAACAGTAAAAACAAATGACAAATGTTAGTTGAATTTACTTAAATGCAAGTCGTCCTTTCTTTAAGTAAAATTTCATTTGTTTTTAAATACATTTGCAGTGGTCTTTACCTATGTATATAGTAAAATCTTAAAATATCAGTTAATTTAACGTTTTTTGTATAATATTTTTAATAAAAATCAATAACGAAGAAATTTGCAGTTAAATTGGTAATTTGTTATCGTTGTAAATTAGTATGAACTTAAAAGTTTAAAATTTTTATTGCTTTAAGGTTGATTCACTAGCTATCCACTCCTGTGCACCCATATCTACTATTTCCCAGTATTTTGTCATTTTCAAAGAGAACTTACAATAATTTGACAATTCGTAGTGTCCGACCGAACAGTTCGGCCAAAAACCTATATTTTGTCGGTTTTTTTGATATCTAGAGGCAATGATGGTATTGGAAACATGTTTGTTGAGCCGATTTAATTCGATTTTGTGTATAAAATTTAAGAGAAAAGTCGAAGTTTAGTTCGGCCGCCGAACTATTTTCAATTTGGCCGAACTTTCTGAGGCCGAACAGTGAATTCATTGCTTAACTACAGACTTTTCTTCAAATTTGACACTCAAAATAACATCTAATCAGCCCAATAAACATTTTTCCATCCGCCAAATTTGTCCATAATACTTTAAAATACCGAATACAGACCAAATGCATTTTCTGGCCGAACTGTTCGGTCGGACACTAACAATTCGTATCACCAATAATGGGAAATAGTACACAGTACAAAAATATTTAAAACTTGCGTCAAAATACGCAAAAATGTGTTTTTTTATGAATTTTCTTACAAAAAAAAGTACCAAAGAAATGTGTGGTCCAAACATAGGCAATATGCATGGCAATCTTTATATTTTTTAGATAACATTCAAATAATATACGTTTTGTTTGGTATTTCGAAATTTTCAGACAGGCTCTCATACAAAAAGTTAAAAAAACAAAAATCGACTTTTTAAATAAAACTTTTTTTATTTGAAGGATTTTATTTAATTCTACAGTACAAAAAAAATTGTGTCCCAAGCTTATTTGTTATTTTATAAATTTATGAGGTTTACTCTAGATAAACAACATTCTAGCAAAAATTGTTCTGCCTAGGAATGATTATAATCGACCATTTCATCGATGAATTTAACATTGGCTTGTCATACACACAGAGAAATAAAGTGCCAACCGAATTGAAAAGTGTATTTTAATGGTAACAACTTATAAATTCAGTTAGTACAACAATATTTACATTAGATTTCTGAATATTTTGGATGTTGCAACTAAAATTCAGTTGAATTAACCGAACTTTGTTGTGAAAACTAATGTTCAGTCGTAATAACCGAATTTGAGTCGTAGTAACCGAAATTCAGTTGGCAAATGGCTAAATTTTTCTCTGTTTTTTTTATAAAAAATCGTGCGATTTAAAAACACTGAATTTTCGAGTATATATCCACTAAAAGCGATGTAAGCAAAAATTGTGTTAACAAAATCACCCGATTTGAAAAAATGCATATTACGCCGCAGCCGAAAAAGTTTTTTTAAAAAAATTGCGCGATTTTTTAAAAACATCAAATGACTGTTTTATGATTTTACATTAATTTTTTACAGTCATTTCTTGTTATTTAAAAAAATAAAAAAAAAATAATTGTATGTTTATTTTTTACTAACACAGATGGTTTACTACAATTGTTAGTAATTTTTTGAACAGTAAAAACAAATGACATATGTTAGTTGAATTTAATGAAATGTTAGTCTTCCTTTCTTTAAGTGAAATTTCGTTTGTTTTTGACTACAATTTGCTGTCGTCTTTACCTACACAATATCCTTAGTGTACATATATTCCCGATAATAAATGTGGACCTGTCTCTGGTCAGATTCGGATGGACATTTTTGCAGAAATTTAGATTCAGCTAAAAATTTCTGTTGATTTAGCTAAACTCTTATTTAATTTAACTACATCTGTCACCTCAAATTTAGTTCTTCTAAAATTTAGGTCACCTAAATTTAGCAGGCTGTGATTCTCAACATCAAATTCTGCTGGCGCAAATTCAAGTACTACTTTCTGTTGTCGTAGATGAATTTTTAACTATTTGTACTGAGGTTTTTTTTTTGAGTGTAGTTACTGTAAGAATATTCTGAGTGTAATAGCTTTCTGTCTTTTTAATAAGTGGCTTGATGGAACCCAATATGGTAAATAATAATTTAAGAAATTTTACACTCAGAATATTCTTACTGTAACTACATGTAGGTCGTTCGGGTAGTAAGCAGTAATAGTTGTTTTAACTGCTATTGTAGTAATTTTTCTATGAGAAAATAAAAAACGTCTAATTTAGACAGTTATTTCAAAAAATAACTAACTAAAAATACTGTAATTCAGTAACAGTTTTTTCGTGTAATTATTTTAGTATTTTAATAAACAACTACCAAAACAGTAATTTTGCAGTAAACAGTTAATTTTGGTTAGTTACACAGTGCAACACGAAAAAAAATAACCATATACGGACACCACTACGTGATAAAAGACTAAAAAAAAAGACCCGTGTCTTCCAATTTTTCCGATCAATAAACAAATTTCTAGAACATATAAACTTCCTGGGAATTGGGTTTGCTACCTATGCACCTGAACAGGAGAAAACAGGAAAAAAAAATTTTTGTAGTTGATTGTTTCCTTGAATTTTGAACGGTTTGCTACCTATGGACCTGAACACGGGAAAAAAGGTAAAAAAAATCGAATTTTTTTAAGTTTTTTGCGATTTTGATCTGGAAGGTGAATTTTTTTTTGATTTTATATGTTCGCAATTTTTGTTCTTTATGACAAGAGCTACAACTTTGCCATAGAAAGTAAATCGAAATTGTGAACGGTTTGCAAGATATGAGCCTGAGAAAATTATCACTTTTTTGCGAAAATGATACCGAGGCCCCAAATCTTTGGCGGCCCATAAACAAAAGAGGAGATGACTTTGGGAAAAATTGGGAGACTCGGGTTTTTTTTTTTTTAGTCTTTTATCACGTAGTGGTGTCCGTATATGGTTATTTTGCCATGACTTAAAAAATTACACACAGTGTTATTTAAAAATATAAGAATTTTTAAAAGCTCCACATAGCTTTTTAAAATTCTCGTTTAGTTTTTATTTCTTATTATTGATGTGTTCATAGTTTACAAATTAGAAAATTTCATTGTATCTGCAATGCATAAAAACGTTATAACTGGAATACCTTTTGCAATTTTGACTTTGCATTTTTAATATAATGTAGGAAGTACAAATTTGTATTGCAATTAAAAAAAATATTTTTGAAATACCGAAAAAATAACTGTTAAAACAATAGTTTTTACAACTTATGTAGTCGTTTTATGCTCATTGTTTTTATTGTTTTGTTGCTCGTTTTTATGGTTTATGCATTAGTTTAAGGTTAGTTGTTTTTGACAGCTTCGATAGTCGTTTTTACTACCATTGTAGTTGTTTTATCAATAATTAAAAATGACAACATGGTTAGTAATTTGTATGACAAATAGAGTCATTGCCTTTTTGACTACATTTGTATAATAGTAATTTTAACCAGGGATGGTACCGATTTGATGCCGGTATCGGTAAGGGAAACGCTATTTTCATATATTTCGGTAAACGTATTTTAGGGGTAACGTTATTTCAGTTATTTCGGCATCGGTTGTAAAGCGTTAAGGGTATTTTACTTATTACACAGAAAAAACTAAAAACGGGGTTCAATTAAAAATTTTATTGAATCAATTAATATTTTAATTGATTTTGCACCTACCACTGAAATGATAGTATTAACAAAAAAAATTTGCAGACAGTTTATTAAAACTCTTTCAATTAAAATAATAATAATATCAATTAAAAGAGTTATTGTTTTTCTTTACAACCTCAATTAAAAAGTTTAGTTAAATTGATTAAAACTTTAATTGAAACTTGAGAAGAAAACAATGGTAGTTTTAATTGAAAACTCGTATTTTTTTATTTGTGTTATATGCCCCCTATTAAATAAAAAAAGAAATGTAGGTTTGTAAATTAAATTGACATTTTATTTATAATAAAATTAAAGCTTTTTAATATAAAAATGTATTATAAGAAAACAAATAAAAGTAAAGACAAAATTTTTGTTTTGCTTGTCTTGTCTTGAACTTTTTCTTGAAATTAAATTGCTTTCTTAAAAAAATCACACACAACTTTAAAATGATAGTTTAATGACACTTATAAATTATTGAAAATTTAATTATTTACAAAAATAATAGTTTAATTGTCCTTTTTCGATAAGGTTTATTTAAATCCACATGTGCACTTTTATTACCACAGATAAAACACGAAACTAAATTAAGTTTTCGTGCGTACACGAACATCTCAACAAAAAGAGTGTTGCAAACTCTAGTGAAATAACTACGATTTTGCGTGTATTTGAAATCGGTAAACTATTCAACTTATTAAAAGTTAATCATTTGCGATTTTTTTTTCTTTTTATTTACAATTTAAATAGTATATTGATATAATTAAACCTTTGTTTGATTATTTAATCTAAATAAAATAAAAAAAAAAAATAGTTTGCCAAATTTTTAAAAATTTTGTTTACATGTTGTCAACACTGTATGGATATATTAGAAAATTCAATAAATTTTTTAATTGAATCAATTAAAAAAATTGTTTAAAATGCCATTGATATTCAAACAATCGATTAATTAGATATTTTTGGCCCATAATTTTTTCCATATGTAGTTAATAACAAATGAAATTTCACTTGAAGAAAGGACGACTTAAATTTCATTAAATTCAACTAACATTGTTATTTGTTTTTCACTGTTCAAAAAATGAACCACGCCCGCCATCGCTGATTTTAACTGGCATTTTTTAATAATTTCTAACTTCTTAATTTCCTGAGTGTATGTGTATTTGGATGTAAATAACTTTTTTTTTCAGTATTTACTAAAACGTGCAACCCACCGGTACTGATTTATTTTTTCTGGATTTTAATATTTGTATTTATAAATGTATTATTAAAATACCAGTTTTAGAAAACAAAAACATCATTCCAGAACATCAATTTGGATTTAGACATAAGCATGGGAATCCAGAACAAATTCATCGGATTGTGAATGTTTTAACGGATGCTTTCGAAGAAAAAAGGTACTGTTCTGCTGCCTTTCTTGATATTCAGCAAGCTTTCGATAGAGTCTGGCATTTGGGTTTACTTTACAAGATCAAAAAATTCTTGCCTGCCGATTATTACTTATTTTTGAAAAGTTATTTATCAAATAGACATTTTTACGTCAAAAACAATGATTACAGTTCAGAATTATATGAAATAAATGCAGGGATACCACAGGGTAGTGTACTAGGTCCCATTTTATACACCATATACACTACAGATATGCCTGCAATAGAAAATGTTTTGGTGAACTTGGCCAATGGTTAAAAAGATGGAACGTGAAGGTAAATTCAGAGAAGTCAGTTCATACAACATTTGCTCTCAGGAAAGGTGATCGTCCTGATGTAACTATAAATGGAAACGTAATACCTATACGAGAAAAAGTTAAATACCTTGGCATGGTTCTTGATAGACGACTTACATGGAAATCTCATATCAAAAGTAAACACGAACAATTAAAAAATAAAACGAAACGACTTTATTGGCTTATTGGTCCAAAATCTAAGTTAAATTTAAATAACAAATTAAGAATATACAAGATAATTCTGAAACCTGTTTGGACGTATGGTATTCAACTATGGGGTACAGCTAGCAAGTCAAATATAGATATCCTGGAAAGATACCAATCAAAAACATTGAGATTAATTCTTGACGCACCGTGGTATGTGAGAAATAACGTTATTAAAAGAGATTTATCAGTCTCATCTGTACGAGATGAAGCTAGAAATATAAGTGAGAGATATTTGCAGAGGCTGAGCAACCATGTTAATCCTGTGGCGATAGCTTTGTTAGACAGTACCAATGAAACTAGAAGACTTAAACGAAGCCATATACTGGATCTCCCATTTCGTATCTAAAATCTACAATCATTGAAACATAATTTTCTTTTTCTTATAATGTTGTAAATATTATTATTATTATTATTATTATTGTATTATATTATTTTTATGTTATGTATCTCATTGGAGATGCATAACCCCTGTGATGTATTAAATTCAACAGATTTGCTTATTATCCTCGGATAGATTGTAAATAAAGAATAAATTTATAAAAAAAAACAATATTTTAATAATATATAAATAAACACCATATTAGTTAATTCAATAGCATTGTTAGTTATATTATGTGCATATGTAGTTGATTTCAGTTAGTAATTTTTGCTACATTTGTAATTGTTTTTGTAGTTGTTTTTAAGTAGTAGTTATCAGTCATCGGCTTATTAATTACATTTGTAGTCATTTTAACTGTAATTTTTAGTCATTTATAGCTTTTTAATTTTCTGAGTGTATTACGATAACCATCTTTCCTTGCAGTTACTATGCCCAACCAGTCACTGACCATAATGCATTTCCCTGTGTTGTCATTTCTTATCAATTGTAAAGTGTGAATTTGTTGTATTTTTCAGTTTGTTTATGAACGTCATACATTATAATAAAAATTCACACGATTAATTAACATAAATTTAAATAACAATTAACATTGTAAACTAATCGAGGTTAAAAGAAAAATAAAAATTTAATCTACCGTTTGAATTTATCTAATCAGTTACACCCTGTATAATTAATGATTATAATAATATAAACAAAATATAAATTTAAAAAAAAAAGTGTTATGACACCACAATGACAGCACAAACAAGAGCCAGGCTTGCCATTTTTTCATAATGGATGCTAGTTCTAGCACTTTGTGGTCTAGCACTCAAATTTTAAAAAAGGGCTAGATTCTATTTAACACTTATTTAAAATTGCTTGACTTATTTAGCACTTTTTTGCCACATATAATTGTTTCACATTTTTTTTTTACATATTTAAATAATAAATTCATTTATCAAACTAAGAAAAATCCCGAAATATAACTAAACTGTTGAAAACTTAACAGTTTAATTTCTACCATTGCAATCTTTCTAACATTAGCAAAACAAATCTGCTATTTTTGGCAGTTTTTTCTGCAAACGTATTTTTTAACAAATTTTTGTTGATTTGTTTTGCTATTTACGGGTTAATTTCTATGAGTGTATTTATATTCAAAACTGATGAATTTAAATCCATGAAAACATAAATTGCCATTTAAAAATGTCCACATTGAATTTTTTGGTTTCCCATTTCGGAAAAAAAGTATATTACACAGAGAATAATATTTCAATTAAATTTTTGTTTGATTTTATACTCACTTTCAAATAAAACTTCAATAACATATATTAAAATGTTTCCATTTTTTATAACACAGATTATAATATTTCCCTACTTTTTTTAATTGAATTGATTTTTTGAAAATTTTAAATGCTGACACTAAAAATTAATTGAATCAATTAAATATTTGCTCAAATTCAGAACTTGCTTGACATTTTTTATACTATCGTTCAAAACATATTGTTGTTGTTTTTTGTAATATTTATGTTTTTATAAATGTTTATGTATTAGTAATAAATATTTTAAATTCATTTTAATTAGATTTTATTAATTCTCATTAGGTTTATTACTTTATTAAGTTAAAACATTTAATTTCAGTGGTTTAAATCTGAATATTAATTCATTCTAAAACATTATCATAAAATTGATAATGTTATTTTTGAAGTTAAATTTTGTTTAATAAAAATCTAACCATTTTTTTTTTTTAACAAAAAAATGCTAAAAATAAATTAAAAATTATTTAAAAAATTTAAAAATCAAAAAATTTAAAAAATTAATAAAAAAATATTTAAAAAAAATTTATGCAATAAAATCAAAAAAAAAAAAAAAAAATTGCCATACTTCCTACCCTACGTTTTAATAGAAAGAAAAAACTAATTTCTGTGTGAATTTGTTCACATAAATATAAATAAATCTGCTAACTTAATGAGAATTACATGCCGTTTTAAATTCAATGTTATAAAATTCAAGCTATAAAAAACATTTGGTATGGCAACAACACTTTATCCAATTGTTTTTTGCTTTTTGGTAAGGTATACAAAATTAATTACTTTTTATTCAAATGAGTTATTATTTAATTGAAATATAATTCAATTAAAGAGCTATAAATATCAATTGGCGGAATTTCAGCAATAAAAGTTGTTAAATCAGTGGTTTTCGTGTTTGAAATGGCTTTTTATTTTTTTGTGTGAACCCTCGCAGAAAACACAGTAGGGACCAACAATGGAATTTGTAAATTCAAACAATTTTTTTAAATGCTTGCAAATTGTAGTTTTTCATATAAAAATTCTTTAAAACTCAAAATTTAAAAAAAAAATAACAAAATTGTGTTTATACACACAAAATATAAAAACCCTTACAAAGTAATACATTATGTAATCCATTATCTGCAACTCATTACTTTGTGTTGTCAAATAATGAAACAGGTAAAGAGTATACATTACATAGTTATGCATTACTTTATCGCACTAATTACCAAAGTTTTCCTGAGAATGATTAGGTGCATTTAATAATTGTGAACTTAATTGATACACTCATAATAATCCATGCTAAAAATACGAAAACAATGTCAAAATAACGAAATCTTTTGTAAAATGAACAAATTTTCGTTTATTTTACAAAATTTTTGGTAATTTTGCCATATTTTTGTATTTTTACGAATGGATTATTATCATTGTAGTTATCAAGGTATACCTCTTGCTAATTGTTATATTTTATTGATTCTACTGGCGATTTGTAAGATATTTTAGCTATTTATATTTATTTTTGAATGTTATGCATAAAGTTTTTTTTTTTTTTTTAATTAAAAATTAAAATTTTTATGTGAACGTAGTTCAGAAGAGCTTTTTTATTTCAAAACTCTTACAAAAAGACTAAAGAAATTATATGTCGTAAACATTAAATCTCTTTTTTGGATTATTATTAATTTTTCAAAAAAATATAAAATTTTTCTCGCAATTTTGCGTTTTTGATTGATTCTTTCTAGAAGTCTCGTACAGTTAAACTCATTTAAGATGTATTTGGTTAAAATGAGATGAACCCTCAGTTAAGATGAACAGTTTTTGACAGTCCCACAAACAAATGTTTATATAATTTTACATTTTTAATTAAAAATTTCCAAAAAATTTGCAAATTTTCCTAAAATTTCTTTGAATTTTAACAAATATTTAACCAAACACAAATTAATCTTTCTCAAATGTATCGAAAACTATGTATTTATGAAATCCAATGAAAGAATTTAAAAATATAAAAAAAAATTATAAAATTTGTTAGTATTTTGTCGACAATAAACAAATTGTATATAAATTTTACTCCAGTTAATACGAATCTTGAATATTTTCTAGTTTCTCGGAGTTGATCTTAATCGGTTTTTAATGCTTTTGATTTTTGTAATGTTTTCTTTTATTGTTAATGAAAAAAACCCAATTTAAGTTTGTTTCGTAACTTCTGCATTTTATTAATATATGAAACAAATTTAGGGGTCCGTGAACCAGTGTCTCAAGAGGTCCGTTAAGTAAAAGTTGGTGGTAACCGCTGCGCTACAGATTTGATTCAAGAAAAAAGTAATGTAATTATACAATAATTATTTAAGTGCAAAAGAGAAAGGAACAAAAACCAATATTGTGATAACAAGTTTTTTGTTGTTGTGACCAAATTAGATTTTAAAAAGGGGTTTCCTTACGGGCTATTTTGGTCAATAATCTCATTTATTTGTAAATAAAAATCAATTTATCATGTTTTTGCTCAACGTTTCGTTTGCTTTATTCAAACTTCTTCAGGAGTGTAAAGTTATAAAATGATTTTTGGTTACATAGTCAGAAAATACTGAAATACAGAAATATAATATGTAAAATTTATTTCTAAATAAAAACTGGACATAACTACACAGAATTTTAAATAAATAATTAAATAAATATTAACAACACAGTACACAGAAAATCACAGGTTAAGCTGACTGTAGCATCACTTGAACTTTGTGATTTAACACTTATTTTTAAAACTAATTTCATTTATTTATTAGTTCTAACAATAAGTTCTTATTCACCCTTAACAATAAATAAATTGTAAAAATTAAATAATGTAAATGAAATATTAATCTATCTTGGTTTTAAATAAATTACATTATGTAAATTTACCAAAAAATCTAAGCTCCTGATTTAAATAGACTGCAGAAAGAATAATATCCTTTTACGTGTATTTTGTTTTTGTGTACAAAATACATGTGCTAGCGGGAAATTCGACTTTGCGCTGTCTATCTGAATCAGGGGTTAATAATACGTTAAACAAAATTTTCATAATGAGTTATAAACTTTTATTTAAAACCTAAGAATATTTTGTTAAATATAAAAAATACTTTACTTCATTTTACAAAATTGTTTCATAACAAAGCAAATGAAACATCGGAATTCTTACGTAAAATATTTAAAAAAAATCTTCTTAAAATGTATTAATTTCGTGTATTTTACGAAAAATTTTCGGGGTGCGAAACAATGAAACTTTTTCGTAAAATGTAAAAAATACTCGTAAAATGCACACGAAAATTTTGTATTTTCGTATGTTTGACGATAGATTTTCGAGGTGCGAAATAACGAAATTTTTTCATAAAACTCAACAAGAAATGCGTAAACGGCAAACAAAATTTCGTATATTTCCTATCTTTTACGAAAGATGTACATATGCATTTTTTTCAGTGTATAATTAGAATCTTAATTAAAACTAAAATCAATTAATTAGTTACAAATAACTGTATTTAATATAATACTACAATTTCTTTAATAGGACCGAATTAAATTTAACTTTTAATTAATTAAAACTCGATTTCAGATTTGTCTGTGTATATTTTAAACATGCGAAAACTAGATATAAAGATCCATTTACAAAACGAAAACATGAAGTGTTCTATAGTGAAGTATGCATGAAAAACTACGTTTATAATAAGATGTATATAAAAACCACTGCAAATGTAGTTAAAAACAAATGAAATTTCACTTAAAGAGATGACGACTTACATTTCAGTAAATTCAACTAACATTGTCATTTGTTTTTTAATGTTCAAAAAATTAACCACAATTGTAGTAAAAATGAACCACATGGTAGTAAAAAATAAACAAACATTTATTTTTTTAGATAACAAAAAATGACTGTAAAAAATTGATCTAAAATCATAAAACAGTCATTTGATGTGGTTTGTTTTTTTTAAAAATTTAAATTGTTCTACAAATTACTGACATTTACATTAAAAATAAAGAAACTATATTACAATCCAAACATCTACATATTTTTAAAGTAGAAGTTCCCTGAGTGTAGCACTATTTCTAGCACTTTTTTTTCGCTATCTAGCACTATTTTATCAACGATCTAGCAGTTTTTATCATTACGCTCGTGGCAACACTGGCCACAACAAGTGGCTGTTTAAAATAAAAATAACAACACTTCAGAAAGCACCTCATACGTTTTAGACACTACATACTAGACATGCTTTCATTCATTTAATTCCATACAAGTTATTTAGTCAATAACATTCAACCGTCCGCTACAGTTCGATAACTTTAATACAACTTGTGTTATTCTCAAACTAAACATTTAAAGGTGAACTTTGGCCCAGTAAACAGTTTGTTACAAGTGGAATAATTATGACAACTTCAAATACAACAACGAGTGCATTAAAAACAAATGAATTATTATTTGAAGAAAAGAATTTATATCAGCCACCTTTGACTGAATTACAACAAGGTAAGTTAAACTCCAGCTGTTTTGTTTCTATCGATAACAATATATCTGTAGATATAGTTGAGTTAAATCACATGTTTTTTTTTTTTGAATTTTGAAGTTTATAATAATAAAGAGTAGAAAAATAAGAGAATTACTTAAAAGTGGTGGCATACAAAAATTTATTTCTCTGTTTTATAAAAGCTTTTAATTTTTGTTAGATATTAAGATAAGCTTTTATTGATAATAATGCTTTTCTCTCTCCCGCACACACTATACTTTATTTTACAGTTATACAGGCAACCCTGCTTAAAAATTTTGAAAATGTAACGGTTGAAATTACATCTTGCCCGGATTTAAAATCTTCACCATATAACCTAGTGGAGTCGGGTAAGTTTTTTTTCTTATTAGATATAAATAAAATTTCAGATATTAATAAAATTTTCTATCTTAGGTCTTGGTGGTTCACCTTTACTTTTGGAAGTAGGTGGTCCTCCATATCTGTTACCTTTGGTCCAGCGGGATAAGATGTATAATATTAAAGAAATTTGCCAAAATGTATGGGTGATGGTAAAATTTTGGCAGGTAAGTTTGTTAAATTAATTATTATTATTATTTATTTGGTATTATAAAGGCCCCAACACAATTAGGTTATATAGGCCATTTAATATTACATAGGGACTTATATTCTATTTAATATACATTTATAGTATTATATGGATTTAAATCGAATTATAAATATTTATTTCAGTTAAGAATTTTTTAATGTTTTCAAATTCATTTTCTTTTAGAAGGATATTAATGCTATTTATTTTATATTTTAAACGTTTGTCATGAAGAACTCTACATTCGTTAAATATATGGCATATAGTTAACGTTTGCCCGCAATCACATCTTGGAGTTTGAGTCTTTTCAATAATATATTTATGTGAGAATGAACAATGACATATTTTTAGTCTATTTAGCTTCATAAAATCAGTTTTGGGTATATTGGGAACTTTAAATTTGTGCGATACATTTTTTTGAATTTTAAATAATTTTGTATCGTTATCATTCCATGAATCATTCCAGATTTCAAAAATATATTTTCCAATAAATTGCCTATAGTCTGAGTATTGAAATTTATATTCCGTAGATATATTATTTTTTAAAGAGTTTTTGGCGAGCTGGTCAACTTTTTCGTTTCCATCTATATTTAGGTGGCTAGGGCTCCATAGGAAGGTAATTTTGTGGTTGGGTAGAGAAGTTATTAATGTTCTAATTTGTTGTATAATTACGTTGTTATTATATGGATCTTGTAGTCCTTCTAGGGCACTTTTACTGTCGGATATTATAAGTGTTTTTTAAAGACGTTTTCAAGCTTTTCCAGGCATGTTTTTATTGCTAATAATTCACTAGTATATACAGAGGAGAAGTCGGGAATACGTATAGATATCGCAAAATTCTCACCTAAAACTGCAAACCCAGCTTTTTCGTTCATAACACAACCATCGGTAAAAAACTGAACATAATTTTGGTATTTGGTATTAATTAATTCTAAAAATTTCTGTTGTACTTCAGAAGAAGTCATGTCTCGTTTATTTGTATATGCAAGTGAAAAATCTATATTAATAGTTGAGAAGCACCAGGGTGCTATATGAGAGGGCATTTTGTTTTCTATATTTTGAAATTACCTTGTTGAACTCCTCAATAGCCGTTACGTAAAAGGGAATCTATTTTTTTTTTTTTTTTTTTGATTGAAGTTTGAATTCATTAATTTTTGTCATGTCGGAGAGTTTATCGTACAATGAATGATTTTGTAAGGAAAATATTTTAAGTGTGTAGTTAAGCAAGAACTTCAATCTTCTTAGGTAAAGCGGTGGGCATGAGGCTAAAATTTGGAAGCTTTTAGCTGGACTAGTACTAAAGGCTCCAATAGAGAGCCTTATTCCTGAGTTTAAGATTGGTTCCAATGTTTTTAAGTCGGTATTGATGGCAGATGAATATATTATCGATGCGTAATCTATAGTTGGAAGTACAATAGAGCATAATATCTTAAGTAAAGTTTTAGGATCAGAACCGTACTGAGAGCATCTTAGCATTTTGATTATATTCAGTTTAGAGTTAGCCTTAGCCTTAATTAAAAACTGTTGTAAAATTCAATTCAAAACCGATGTGCTAAAATCGGAAAAAGTACTAAATTTTAATGAAATTAGTAAAGGGTGTTTTTATAGAGGTATATCATTTTGAAATGGAATAAAACAAAGATAAATTTTTAAAATTGACATGAAATTTACTTTATTCGAAAGATAATCTTCTGGCATTATAATTTAAATATGACCGCCACGACTGGCTCGGATGTAGTCTAATCTAGAGGTCAAATTTTCGATGAGTTTTTCCAACATTTGTGGCCGTATATTGACAATAACGCGGCGAATATTGTCCTCCAAGTGGCCAATTGTTTCGGGCTTATCGGCTTAGAATAGCGAATTCACATATCGCCACAGAAAATAGTCCAGCGGTGTTAAATCGCACGATCTTGGAGGCCAATTCACGGGTGTGAAACGTGAAACGAGCCATGCTTAATACGCTTCGTATTTGGTGTATAAGTAGACAAAGCGTATTTGCGTATAAAATTTCATTTTAATTACATGAATTATAAATACACACAGAGAAATAAAGTGCCAACCGAATTAAAAAGTGTATATTAATGGTAACAACTTATAAATTCAGTTAATACTACAATATTTACATTATATATATGAATATTTTAGGTGTTGCAACTAAAATGTTGTTTAATTAAGCGAACTTTGTTATAAAAACTAATGTAAAGTTGTGTCAACCGTCGGAAATTCGTAATCACCGAATTTGAGTCATAGTAGCGGAATTTCAGTTGGCAAATAGCTAAATTTTTCTCTGTGTGTAGTATTAAAACCATTTTTTACCTCTTTAGTAAAGATAACTAAATATTAAAAAAAAAATGATTCCGAAACTATATCATCGAAGTTGTCTACACCATTTGCAGTTGAATTTCATAACTAATTTAACTACAAAATTTAAAATAAATTTCTTTGAATTTCTTATCGTATTTCGAAAGTTAATTACACCATTTCGAATACTATTGCCAACATTAAGTAAGAAACCAGATGGTTAAATTTGACAACACAATTTACAAGTATATTAGAAAATAAGATTTAAAAATATCCACAATAGAACATTGCAACACTATTTCCAATTTAATTTAATACATTTTGGAACATACATGATTTCCAATCGTATTGATAAAGTTATGTAGGGAAACTTCATGAAATACAACTCAGCTACACCATTTACGAGTTTATAATAGACATACACCATGGTCATTTCAATTTTAATATAGATTTAAACAACTTTAAATACACAATAACCAGTTGAATATATTATATTAGTTGAACACATTTCTTTAAGAAAATGAAACTTCATAACACTTCATAACACCAGTTTTTATTCAATTTCGAGAATTTAAAATTAAAAGCATTACAATAATCAAGGGATCCTGATGATGAAAGTTGACTGCACAATTAACAAATTTATTTAAAAAAGTTCAAACACAATTTTAAGTTTAATTTTAATACTCATTGAAATTCAAAAAAACTGTCTGATATATAGAACGCAGCTGCGCCATTTACAATCTGAGCACACATGGTACATTCATGCCCATATGCATTCATACATGACTCATATGTGCTCATTAGTAACATGCTCAAATGAGGGACCAAATATGTTCATGTGTGTGCAATAACGAAAATTGCGGTAATATTTACATACATAATAATACATTTCCATATATGTTCATATGTATGTGTACATTAACGAAAATTGAGATAATATTTACATGTGTGATCACATATGAACAACTATGAGCATATATGAATCATATATGGTGGTATATGGACATGGATGAACTCAAATGACTTCATATATATATGAGCATAAATGAGTTCATACATGTCTATAAATGGACACATACACTTAGGAAATTATGTTGGTAAAGACGACTGCAATTGTAGTCAAAAACAAATGAAATTTCATTTAAAAAAGGACGACTTACATTTCATTAAATTCAGCTAACATTGTCATTTGTTTTTTAATGTTCAAAAATGACTAACAATTGTAGTAAAAATGAACCACATGGTAGTAAAAAATAAACCAAAATTTTTTTTTTTATTTTTTTAAATAACCAAAAACAACTGTAAAAAATGAATGTAAAATCATAAAACAGTCATTTGATGTGAGTTGTTTTTTTAAATGAACTACAAGGTTAGTTAAAAATTTTATTTGTTCTACAAATGACTTACATTTACATTAAAAATAATGAAACTGTATTACAACCCAAACAACTACATATTTTTAAAGCAGAAGTTCCCTGAGTGTATATGTTGATTTTTAACCCGGTAGTTTATTTTCAAAATTTAACTAGAAATGGTGTACACAAGTTTGTTTTATTAATTTTATAGATATTTTTTAACGTATTTCAAATAAGCAATAATGGTGTTGTTTAAGTTTATGAAAATTCGAAATTGTGCAGTTAAGGTATTTTTATTCTTCGATCAAGTGATTTTTTTTATAGTTATTAGAATCAAATTATTTAAGTGTTGAATTGTGAAGCTGAGATATCCAACTCGTTATACAATTGAATTTTTACCAAATTCAAAAGAAAACGGTGTATCTTTATTTATATCAGTTTCTACTTCTTTAATTTTTTTTTAATAGTGAAATGATAAATTCGTTTAATTAAATGAAGTTTTTTTTAACTAATTTTATAAATAAAATGGCAGTTCAAAACAAATTGGGAAATAAATAACTTAAATTTTAAATGGTGTTATTGTGTAATTTTTTTTACTCACTTTTTTGAATTAAATTTGAAATCGTGTATATACACTTCTGAAAATTTTAGAAATTAAAATATAAATGTAAAGACAGTTTTTTTAACTTCTTTTAAAATCTAAAAATTTATTATTGGAAATGGTGTTGGTCAGCACTTTACGTAGCTTTTCGAAATGCAATTGTCAGTTTTTAACACACAGTTTAAAAAAGGGTATTGTTTTTTTTTTAATATATTGTTGCACACAGAGAAAAAGTTAGCTATTTGCCAACTGAAATTCTGTTACTACGACTCAAATTCAGTTATTTCGAATTTTGGACGGTTGGCACAACCTAACGTTAGCTTTCACAACAAAGTTCGGTTAATCCAACTGAATTTAAGTTGCAACACCCAAAATATTCAAAAATCTAATGTAAATATCTTTGTACTAACTGAATTTATAAGTTGTTACCATTAATATACACTTTTCAATTCGGTTGGTGGTACTTTATTTCTCTGTGTGTAGATACAATAGAAGTTCAACTGGACATAGTGTAGTTAAATTTAGGAAAATGCAATTATAAATATCTTGAAAAATATTGTAAATATTGTAGTTGTATTTCTTGTTTAGATTAACAAATCCAATTCGAAATGGTGTAGTTAAAAATATTTTAGTAATTGCATAATTGCTGTTGGAAATGATGTATTTAAATTTATAGATTTTTTTTTTTTAATCTAAGTATTTTATTTTAATTTTTTCGTAAACAAACCAAAGCGAGCTAACAAATTTATTTGAAAAGAGATTACGTTATCGCATTCTGATAACATTTTATATTTTGAAAAAGAGCCTTTATTTTTAGAAAGCTCTCTTTAGTTTTTTTAGCCGTAATAGTAAAATTTGCTCGTTAAAAAAAAAGAGGGAGCTTTATTTTGTTGGCCCGAGGAAATATTTGTTGGCTCGTTTTTAAAAATGAGCGAGCTTTTTGGGCTCGCTCGATTTTTAAATAGCGATCGAGCCCGAGCAAGCAAGCAAGCATTTTCCATCCCTGAATTTAGCATAAATGATAAATCACATAAAAGCTGGTCTATTGGACTTTTCATTTAAATCAAAAGTTTCTTGTTATTTATTTTTAAATATTGTTTAAATAACTGACAAATCCAAACATGTGGTTACGTGGTTTTTTATTAAACTACAAACAGTAAACTACGTAATATTTTAAGTGTAGCTTTAACTATCTTTTAAACATATTTTGAAGCCCTCGTTACTAATGGTTGCCATCCTTTTTTTATACAAGGTGGCGCAAAAATAACCTTCCGATGTTTTTTGGCTGTAATTTAAAAAAAAAAATGAAAAACTTTGATTCTTCTTGTGGCTTATTTTTATTTGGTATTTTAATTTTTTTTACATCAAGTCGAGAATATGATGTCATGTAAATGGCCGCTGCCACAGTTGATTGTCATTTGAGCCCTTTTTATGGCATTTTCCATCACTTTGGCCAAAACTTCCGGCGATAAGTCCTCACATTCTTGACGGATATTGTCTTTAAGAGCTGCAAGAGTCTGAGGCTTGTTGACATAAACCCGCGACTTCAAAAAGCCACACAAAAAGAAGTCTGGAGAGGTCAAATCAGGCGATCTTGCTGGCCAGTGCAAATCGCCAAAACGGGAGATTAGGCGCCCGGGAAATGCATCCTTCAGCATATCGGTTGTGGCACGTGCAGTGTGTGCCGTTGCACCGTCCTGTTGGAACCACATGTTTTCCAATCCCAATTCATCAAGTTGCGGCAAAAAGAATTCGTTGATCATTGCTCTGTAGCGCTCACCATTCACAGTAACCGTTTGGCCCGCGACGTCTTCGAAGAAAAAAGGTCCGATGACTCCTCCAGCGAAAACAGCACACCATACAGTGACTTTGAGCGGGTGTAATGGCTCTTCGTGGGTTACACGCGGATTTTCAGTGCCCCAGAAGCGTAAATTTAGCTTATTTACGTACCCGCTAAAATGGAAATGGGCCTCATCACTCATGATTATTTTTGATGAAAAATCATCTTCCTCTTGGTGGTGATTAAGGATCTCTTGAGCGTATGTTACACGCGATTGGCGGTCAGCAGCTAACAGCTGATGCACCGTCTGGACTTTGTACGGAAACATCTTCAAATCTTGTACCAAAATTCGCTGTAAACACCGTCGACTGATACCCATTTGCAAGGCACGTCGTCTGGTCGATGTAGACGGCGCTTCCATGACATCCTCGGCTACAGCAGCAATATTCTCTGCAGAACGGCTACTGCGGGGTCTGCCACGCCTGGCAGCATCTCGTGTTGTGCCGGTCTCTTCGAGGCGAGCGGCTAAACGTCGCAGTGTTTCACCAGTAGGCGTTGGACGGCCAGGAAATCTGCGACGAAATTCACGTTGTGCCAAAGTCACCGACCGATTATTGGTCAAATAAATAGTCACCAATATTCCGCGTTCTGGAGCAGTGTAGCGTAACATTGTTTATTAACGTGTATTTCGCATGTGTTTACTACACAAATGTCAAAACAGAACTGACATTAGGGGCCAATCGCAAAATTTATAGCATTTTCTGATAGGAGGATTACTTTTGCGCCACCTTGTAGTAATAAAGACAAATGGAAAAAAAGTGCTGGGAAACTCTTTTTTCAAACATTTTGAAAACCCTTCAAACCAATGTTTTGACAGTGTTTTTCAAATAATCAGATATACAGTGGTGTTCAAAACATTTTCAACTGAAGTCATGGTTTAGGTAATTATAATTTTTTTGATCAAAAATATTTGTGGTATAAGTTTTTGTTTTTTTTTTTATTAAATTCAGTTATAGCATATTATTTTACAAATACAAAAAAATTATTCATAACTTCTCAAAAATAAAAAAAGTAATTTTAATAAAGTAAGTCGATAGTGCAGTCTTCAAAACATTTGCAACTCTTAAAGTAATTAACAGGAAATACAAACAATGGTTTTAACGCTCAGTATTTTGTAGCGTAGCCATTATTTTTTATAACTTCTGAACACCTCTTAGGCATTGAGGCAATGAGCTTTTTAATATAATCTTCAGAAATTTCATTCCACTGCTTCTCCAACTCGACAAAAAGTTCATCACCATTTCGGAATACTTTATTGCCGATATTCCGTTTTACAATCATCCCCACGTTCCCAATCGGGTTGAGATCGGGAGATTGAGCCGGCCACGATATGATATTAATTTTATTTTCCTGCAGCCAAACTTTTACAACCCCCGCCGTGTGTTTTGGGTCGTTGTCGTGCTGGAAGGTCCATGAGAGTGGTATTTTGCATTCAGCATACGGAAGCATAACTGAACTCAAAAGATCTCTATAGATTGTGGTCGTCATTGTGCTAGTAATGCGGTGAATTGGGCCAATCCCATTCCCTGAAAAACACCCCCACACCATAATGTTTCCACCTCCGTGCTTCACTGTGCGGTTGTGTATCTGGGACTAAACTTTTCGCCTCGTGGTCTTCGAACATTGGCTCTTCAATCTGATCCTCGAATTTAGACTCATCTGACCACAATATCATTTTCCATTGCTGTTGAGTCGAGTTCAAATGGGTGCGTGCAAAGTCAAGCCGAGCTTTTCGGGTTTTTTTCCGACACAAACGGTTTTTTTGTACATCTATAACTTCTAAGACCATATTCTCGGGCTCTTCTTTTAATGGTGGGAAGACTGGCATCTATTAAAAGTTCAGTTTAAGCTTCTCTGGGAACTGCTTTGGGATATTTCGTAAAAAAATTCTTGATTTTCCGATCTTCTCTTACAGTTGTAATACGGGGTCTTCCACCTTTATGAGTTGTGTGGATGATACCACTATTAACAATGCGGAAATCGTTGATTTTGGAACGGAGTACTTTATAGAAATTTCTTTTTGGGAAAGCTCATTTTGAAAATCATTTAAAACTTTTGATTTAAAATCAGAATTGTATTTATTTCCTGCCATTTTTTACAAAAATTATTCTTACGATGTTTATGCTTCCAACATTTTATTACAACTATTAAAGAACAATAATTATAATAAATTTGTTTAAAAAATGTAACGGCCTGAATCTCATATTAAAAAGGAATGCGATTAACGTTATATCCTAGCATTTGTTAGTACACTGATAATAATCCATGCGTAAAAATACAAATAAAGAATAACCAAAAAATTTGTAAAATAAACGAAAATTTGTTCATTTTACAAAAGATTTTGTAGTTTTGACATTTTTTTTCGTATTTTTAGCATGGATTATTATGAGTGTATAAATTGCTTCGTTAAGAGTAAGAATAATGAGAGTTGCAAATGTTTTGAACACCTGCATTTTGAATACATCTATTATTATTAATTTTTTTGTTGTTTTAACGGAATTATTTTTTTTTATTTGTTTAACATAAACCAATGTATGAAGAATATGTAAAAAATAAATTTTAGTAACTAAGTGTGATTTGAAGAAAATAAATCAATGAAAACAACAAATGCGATCTCAGTTCCAAATGTTTTGACCACTACTGTACATTTTTTAAAAGTAGCTCTTCTAAAGTATTTACTTTTTGCAAACGTTAGAAAAATGCTTTTAAGCAATGTTTTCACAGTGTTTATATTTTGTAAACCGTTGTAAATTTTGTATAAAAAGTACTATTAAAGTGCTTTTTGCGAACGTACAAAAGTAATCCAAAATAGAGCTTTTGTTATGCTCTGAAAATGGTTTTGTTTTTTTACCAACAAAAACAAACACTTTGACAATGCTTTGTATTTTGTACCGTCTCTAATTTCTACCTGTGTATGAATCTGACTTATTTTACATTTTTTGAACTCAAGACCATTTCAACCCATTACAATTTCGAACCAAAACTTTTGTAGAAATTTACCAATACTTTTCGAGGGTATCATAGTCACTCTATATAGTCACTTTAGCCAATTATGTTTCAGCCTTAAGGAGTGAGTGATGGAGATTTAAAGCCCACTACATTTTTGTTGTCCCTATCCTTCAGTGGAAGTCAGCGTAGGACATATTTACCCAATCAACTACCAAAAAACATTTAAATTTACTTCGTTATCGGTTTTTTAAGATAATGCAATTTAAGTTATTACGATAATGATATTTTAAGGATAACGGTATTTAGGTTTTTTTTGATAATAGTATTTTAAGGATAAATGCATTTAATTGTTAGACAAAAAGTTTTGATTATACTCACTTTAAATTTTTTTTAATATCCTGATTGCAATTATGAAACTTTTCTAATTGAATTATACACACATTTTTTGTTCTCCTTTAGTTGGCGCTGGTGCTGGTCCACATCCTCTGCGTAACTCCAATTGTGAAGGCATTTATAATATGAGCATTTCCCCGAGCGGTGAATTAAAAAATGGCAGCTATACCGCCAAAGTATCCGGTTTAGAGGAATCATGTGTTCTGGAACCTATACCCGATACCGAACCCCGATGTGCTTTACTGTTAAATCTCTTTGTATGTCGTGGCGAGCCCGGACAAGTGATTAAAATTTCGTGTAAAAAACGTACAGGTCATTTCAATTTTATTGAATGCATACGACAGGGTTTATTGGGGAAATATCAGGAAAAGTGTGTGGGTATGTAAAATTTCTTCAATTCTAGATGCTTTTATTACATCTTTTTTTATTTTAGGTATGGGTGGTTTATTTTTAATAAAACAAGGTAAAGCTTATCAGCATGTCATGCGTGATTTTAGTAAGACTCCCATAACAACGGAACCTGAATTAAATCAATGGCTGAAATTTTATGAAATGCCAGCAACACTAAATGCTGTTGGCACTTTGATAACACATGAAAATGTAAGTATGGTATGGAGATTATTTAGATTTGTATAATCTTATATACAAGGAAATTTATTGGCTTCATAAAAATTTTTACCGCTTTATACCATGTTGGGGACCAAGAACTTTTAAAATGGCCTCCACTAACAAGGAAGGTATTCGCCAAGAAACGTACCTGCCCAATCAAATTTTTAAGGGGTAAAATAGGTTTGAAGTTCGTTCAACATTTTTTTGTATGAAAACTTTTCAATATTTTTTGGGTCCACTATATACAGTGTTGGAATAAATAATAGTTACGATTGATTGTATTTGAATAGCAAATTTAAAACGAACGTTTTGTTTGTTTTCTCAAATAAAATTTTTTGTTTTAGAAAGTTATTTATATAAAGGGTCCGCCATCTAAAGTTTTATTTTTTCAACTAGTGCTTATTTCGTGAATGGTAACACTTAGCTCATGTCTGATTTGACAGAAACACTCTAATTAATTTCTGTTGAAATTTACCCAACTTATAGTAGGAAACTGTACTCCTACTATAAGTTGGGTAAATTTACTCTATGTGTGTAAATGAAAAAAATACGCACATTGAGAGTTTGTGAACATTTCTAAAAGTGAAAACAAAAATGAAAAAACTTCAAAATTTAAAAACGGCAAAAGTAAAAAATAGCGAAAATTTAAAAAAAATCACCATAATTGATAAAAAATTGCTCAAATTGGAAAAAGTTGTCCGTGTCTTTTATTTATCTCTGTTAGTTTTTGAAACATAAGCGATGTTTCAAATAAATACTCTTTTTTATCTGCGATGCTTACTTTTCGAGAAAAACGCGATTTACAAATCCAGCCAATCAAATCGAAATTTAGGATCGTTGTAGGGGTAATGGGGTTGAGTTTTGAACAATGGTGTAGCAATTTTTCCCCCAGCTCCATTAGTTTTCGTAATATGTACCTTTTAAAAATTGACTAAATAAAAAACGTCCATAACTCAAAAAATAAAAAAGCAACTGGAAAAATGTTTGCACAGGTGTTCAAAACTCAACCCCAATACCGGCCTGATTGGCTAGGTTCCTAGATCGCGTTTTTCTCAAAAACAAAACATCGCAAAGCAAAAAGAGAATTTATTTGGAACATCGCCTGTGTTTCGAAAACTAATAAAGATACATTTACAGCTATTTTAAGTTTCTCGTCAATATTTTTCGTTTTTTCAATTTAAGCTTTCTTTCCAATTTGAAAATTATTTTCATTTTTGTCGATTTTTTTTTTGCAAATTTTTATTTTTAATTTCGAAATTTTTTTCATTTGTAGCTATTTTTCTAATTTTTGTCGATTTTTTTAATTTTTGCCGATTTTCTTTTAATTTTAGGGATTTGTCTAATTTTTTGCGATTTTCTTAAATTTTAGCAATTTTTTTCATTTATGGCGATTATCTTTAAATTTTAGCGTTTTTTTTTTTTTTCCAAATTGGAGATTTTTTTTTAATTTTTTTTATTAATTTTAACTTTTTTTTCATTTTTGGTGATTTTTTTTTATCTTAAAGATTTTCTGAATTTTAGCGATTTTTGGCGATTTTTTCAATTTTGGCAATTTTTTTCAATATTGGCGATATTTTTAAATCGATTGATTTAAAACCGACTGAATAAATCGAATGAAGAATTTTATTCTTTAAAGCTCTGTACATATATTATATTTTGAAAATATATTTCCACAATTAGGCTGCAAACACTTGGAAATAAACTATAAACTAAACACTATCACAAATACTACAGTTTATACATTTTTTCCACTAAAATTGTCAATAAATTAAATTTTTTAGATTTTTTTTTTTGCTTTTTTTAATTTGTTTAATTTATTTTTTTTTTTTCAATTTATAAATGTCAAAATATTAATTACTATTATAAGTTAGTATATTTACAAACTTTGTGCGTGAAAATTTTATTTAACAAAATAATACTACTTTTAGGCATAATGTGTTTAATTGTAAACAAATAATTAGTAAAAATACTGTAAGTGTGTATTATTGTATATAAAAGTGTGCGCAAAATAGTTTTACGCATTTTGATGTATAAATTTACCGAATTTGCGTAATAATACTTGAAACTTTACTCGTTTCACAGTAGTAAATTTACAATCATTTTTTAGAGTGTATTTAAGTTTTGAGTGAAAACGGAATATATTACTTTGTGTCTTTAAAAAGTTCTTCGTTCGATCAGTCAGATTTTAAAAAGTTATATACACTCGATACATTTATTACTAGCAGAGAAATATATTGTCACATTTTTGCATCAACACAAAAAAAAAATATATATTAAAGATTAGGATTTTTTATATTTTTAAATAATTTAAAAAAAAAAGTTCCTTTAAAAATGGTAATTATTCGGTATCTCTGGATAACAATTTTTCAAAATTTTTTTATTCACGCACACAGAGAAAAGTTTAGCAATTTGCCAACTGAAATTTGGTTACTAGGACTCAAATTCGGTTATTACGGATTTCAGTCGTTTTGTACAACTGAACATTAGTTTTTACAACAAAGTTCGGTTAATTCAACTAAATTTCAGTTCCAACACTAAAAATATGCCGAAATCTAATGTAAATATCGTTTTACTAACTGAATTTATAAGTTGTTACCATTAAAATACACTTTTCGATTCGTTTTTCACCTATTTTCTCTGTGTGCGATTGTAGTCAAGATGTTGAACAATTTTATGATTTTTAAACTACTTAATTATCTTTATCCTGTAAAAAATATAGCAGTTTCAAAAAATAATAATATGTCGCAAAAGGAGCACTATGACAATAATGAGTTAATTAAACTTTTTCATTAGGCGTATGAAATTTTGAATAAATAAAATAAAAAACTGCATCAGTTTAAAGAAAAATTTCAACGGACGAATTCCATTGACATTTCGTATATCTAACGCAAAATTTAATCGATAAGATGCTGATAATTCTCTCAGTGCAATAATAAATTTAGGGAAGTCTAAACAAAACGCAAATGTTACAAAAAAAACGGATAATTTCTATCCCCGATTTTACCCTCTAAATGTGAGATTGGGTCGCTAAATTGGACAGGCTCGTTCATGTTGTCGCCACTATCACATATACAAATTTCATAAAAAATGGTGAATGACACCGGGGATACCTTCCTTGTAAGTGTACAAAATACTACAAGCACAGTAATTGTACAACATGGCGTATGAAGAATATCAATTTTAAGTATTTTGATTCCGGGGAAGTATATTTTTTCTAAATTGTGGAGTAGTGCTTTCAAATAAATTTTAACAACAGCATGTCGACTTTCCTAAAATGATGTACTTTTTCCACTAATTTTGTTATTTAATTTATTATCTTTAATCTATTTTTTTAATACTTCTATTTTTTGTTTTTTGTATCCTAGGATTTAGATTTACGTTTACAACACTTTCATTCATTTTCAACCAGCAATTGGGGTGGTCACTATCATTATGATACGACACCTGAGACTGTGGAATATGAGGCTTATTTAAATGTTGCCGAACGTGTAGTACGTGTGGATAAACCTATTGAAACCCATAAATTTGGCAGAGATTAATAAGTGTTTTTTTTGTTTTTTGTTACTTTTTATACTTATATACCAGAATAATTTGCAAATAAATTTCATATGCTTTTATGCACAGTACAATTTTACTTTTTTTTTTTTTTTTCTTATCATTTTTACTGGAAATGATTGTTATAAACTGCTTTTAATGCAGATAATAACTAGTCATTTATTAAATGAGGCCGCAGAGCTGAAAAGAAAAACGGTTTATTATGCTATATATATTTTGTTTTTTGTTGGTATTTTACTCTTAAAGCCATTAAATCCATATTATTTGATGTTATTGTATAATAAGTGTTTGTTCATATTCTAGTGATATTGAACTTATTATCAAACACACGCACACACACAAGTTGAATAAATAGGAAAACCTAACAATGGGGGACTGAATAACAAAAAAAAAAAAATGCTGCTAACGTCAGGGTGTGGTTTTCTTTCATGCAACAATAGTCTATCTCTTTTTAGCATATACATAACTGTTATTTTATCTCTCCCCATATTTAAACCATTAATATATAAATCTACCAATTAGATAACAGTATTTTTCTTAAAGCTCTCTTTTTTTAAATTATCATAAACTCTCTCTCCCCCTTAAAAAAATGCTTTTTTCTCTTTGGAATAATTTTCATTTATATTGTTTAGTATCTCTAATTATGGGGTTTTATGATATGTATGGGTGTGTATGCATTATATCAATTTTGGGGTGTGTTTCTTTTGCAGTCAGCCATTACATATTTTCTTTAAGTCGTTTTGTATTTTTTTTTTCTTTAAACAGACACATCGTGAAAAGCATAATAATTGCTATATCTATATTGTTGTTGTTTCTACTGTTATTATCTTGTTTTTTTTTGTCGTTTTATCCACAATCGTTTTCGTTTATTAACTTTCAACTCTTGTATGGGTTTGAGTGTGTGTGTGTGGATGCTGTACACATGTTTAGTGTATTGTTTGTCGTAATGATAAATTCATTAAAAATGCTTAAAATATAATAATTCTGATATTAAGTCACTAAATGATTATATGGTTGCTTTTGCCAAGAAAATACATACATATTGTTTGAAATATAACAAATGGGGATTTAGAGCACAAAGTAAAGTACAGTTTAATATGAAAGTGTTAAGTCGTCTTGCAAATGTGTGGTCAATTGGAAGTAGTACTGGTAATTTCGGTTACTTTTCACTACTCGATACTACTCGATATTTTTAATTTGGATACTCGATACTACTGGATACTTTAAACGGTTTTTAAATCTAAAATTCTCTTTAATCTTTTACAAGAATTTTATGAATATTTTAACTTCTATTGAAAATTCAAATTTTAACAAAATATTTGTAAGCTTGTTGCATGCAACACATATAACCATGTAACGAAATAATATTACGTATACGTCTTTTAATGATGAAACTTTTTAGAAATAAATTCTAAAAAAATCGCCTTCCCTATTTCTCATTTTTCTAAATGACCTTCTTGTTCAAACTTTCAACCCTATTTACTCTTTTGCAGATGACAGCAACATTTGTCATTCATTTTCCTTCGATCGTAGGCCAAGCCTTGAGGAGATTGGGGGCAAAAGGCAGAATATGAATGATACACTCAATTATGATATTTCTACAATCTCTGAGTGGGGTCGTGCGAATTTGGTAGAATTTAATGCGCACAAGACCCAATGTTGTATGTTAACCCATAGGTCCGTGGATTTAACGCTGTCACCTGTTCAATTGGGTGGTATTAATATTGAAGAATCGGATACTCTTGATGTTCTGGGCATGAGGATTCAGTCTGATGTCCGTTGGAATAAGCACTTTTTTTAGGTGTCGAAAGAAGCATTCAAGTGTCTCGGTTTCCTGAGACGGTGTAAGAAGTACTTCACTCCTTCCGATTTACTTAATATTTATACCACCTATATCCGACCGAAAATGGAATACAACTCCCATATATGGGCAGGGGCTTCAAAGTCTATTTTGGAGCTTCTGGACCGTGTGCAAAGGAGGGCGTCGGCGCTCATCAATGACGAGAGGGTATCAAGCTCTATTGACTCATTGGAGCATCGTCGGAATGTTTGTTGTGTAACATTGTTCTATCGATATTACCATGGAAATTGTTCTGCTGAGATAAGTGAACTTATCCCCAGGGCCCGTATTTTCATTCGAAACACTCGCTTATCTAGCAGAGCTCATCCGTTTGTAGTCGATTGTCCAGTGAACCGCACAACGCATTACAGGGAAAATTCATTTATGTGGAATAAACTCCCCGCGGAGGTCTTCCCTGTCACTTACAATGTAGCGAAATTCAAATCAAATATTCACAAACACTACTCCCTCTTTCCTCCTCCCCATAACCTAATTTCCTGATATCAACACAATGTATTGCATTATAGGGGCATCCCCTGAGTGTTGGTCTAACGAAAAAAAAAAAAAAAAAAAAAAAAAAAAAAATTTTGGGACTGCATTCAGTGTCAGGTTAAGCCGACTGCATTGGATTGGCTTATCTAATGCAGAGCTGGCATAACTATGGCACCCTCGACAGCGTAAAAATTAATTAGGTGTCAGTTAAATTAATTAAAATTATAAAAAGAGTCTTAAAACGGGTTTGTTTACAAGTGTATGGTAAAAAGACTAATATTTTTTTAACAATCATTCCCAAGAAACATTTTTACGGACTCTCCGGCATGTACGGATTCTTGAATCCGGGGTTTACGGTACGTTTTCGGACCGTTTAATCGGATTTTCGAAAACACGTTTTTAGTCCGTTTGGGGATATCAGTTTTCGTGCCGTTTAATACGGACTTCACCGATTTTCATCCGTTTCAAGTCAGTCACAATCGGTAACAATTTTTTTCAATTTGTTTTATTAAAATAAAATTAAGTAAATAATATAAAAGATCGGGGCGCCAAATAAATTCAGATAGCATGCATAATATGCATTGCATACGTTAGATGGTAAGTATTTATATAATTTAAAACGCTCAAATGAGATTGCAAACAAAAATATATTTGTTCATAGAATCCATCGTTTTTCAACCCCACTTAATATTTTTTACATGTAGATATCTGATTCAATAATGGGCCACAAACTAACAATGATGCTCTTGGTGGAAACAAAAAACTGCATCGAAAAAGTAAGTATCAATTTTTTTTTTTAAATAAAAAAAATATATTCCAAGAAAACTCTTACTATCTCTTGAAACTAAAATAATAAATTCTTTTTTCCTTTTAGATTTTGAATATTATCGACCACAAATGTTCCGTGATGCTGCTAAGCTGGATACAAAAAGTAGCTGTGGCGAATTTCGTATTTAATTAAAGTTAAATGAAGTATATTTTAATATTTTTTCAAATAAATTAATAAATGTATAAAAAAAAATTAAAATCCATTGAGTTTTTTGTAAAAAAATGGTTAGAATACGGACCAAATAAGTATTTTCAACGATCCGTTTATTGTCCGTTTTATATCCGTAAAAAACGGAATCATCCGTTTTCAGCACGACAAAACGGTCCGGAAACGGTCCGTATTTGACGGACTTTAAACGGATTTGAGTCAGTTTTTAACACGACCCAACGGTCCGTAAACGGTCCGTCATTGACGGACTTGCAACGGATTCGAATCCGTATTCGATGTTCCTTTTAATCCGTTTTCTGGTCCGTATACTGATCCGGAAAACGGTACGGAAACGGACTCCGGATCCGACTATGCTGTACCGAAAACGGCACATAAACGGACCGGATTGGTTGCTGGGTTGTACCGCAAATTTTAAATGCATTTTGGCTAGTAACATTTAATCAATCAAAAGTAACGAAAATTATGCTAAAAGTTCTTAGACTTTTAGATTGATTGAATTTTAAGAGATTCGAAAGGAAAATTTCTCACATTCGGGAGAAAATAACCAAGAAAATTGTATAGAAAATTTGAAGAAAGTCTCTAAATCAAAGGTGACATGTACACGGGACGGATATATTTTAACAAAAAATATGTTTATTTTTTCAAGCAAGGAAAAAGATTTGCCAAAACTTGTCTAGAGCAAAGCAGACAGAAATAATTTTTGCCCAAAGATTTTCCAAAAAAATTTTGCTACAAAATTTTATTGAATTATTAATTTTGTACTTAAATATTAAAAGAAAAAAAAAAAAAAATTTGAACTGATTTTTAACTTTTATTCTATAAGTGTCGGAATAGAAAATCAAGAAAAAGTCAAGTTAAGAAATAAGAATCAACAGTTCTTGAACGGTGTTAAAATGCCGAATACGTATTGTTAAAATGTTCCATTAAGTTTTGTAATTGAAAAAGTAATTTTAAGAGATATGTGGAGGCTTCCCCAAAACAACTTTCAAAACTATTTTATAATTATAACTCCAAGAATTTATTGTCAAATATTTTCAATTCAATTTTGGAATTAATTTTAAAAAGAAAATAAAATTGTTTAATATAAAATAAATAAAAAGAGGGAGACTTATTTCGTTCCCATAAGTGGTGACCCCGTCAAAAAAGAATTAGAAATACGAATCATCAATTAAGAGAAAGTTTGTTTCAAAAATATCCATCAAATCTTCACAATAACAAGATCAGGCTCAACAAAAAAAAGTCATAAAAGTCATAATTATTAAAAAACTTTTAGGAGATTCTGAATACCTAAGTTATATAAATTAGTTGAAAAAAAAAAAAAAATATGTTCAAGAAATGTTTAAGGAATCACAATGCCCCTTTTTACAATAGAAGTTCGCAAGACTTCTTTCTTTTTTTTTTTTTTTTTTTTTTTTTTTATTAATTAATAATCATATAATTACGAATTATATGCTATTACCCTAACCGAGCACTAGCTACTATGGCCTTCGGCGCGTTGTAGTGAAAACAGACCAGTGCCTCTGGTGGGAATCGAACCCGCACAGATAAGCCAGCACGCTACCAACTAGCCTACCGGGGCGCACGGTCAAATCTTAAACTTTATTCTTTCTGTAACACACTTAATCAAACAATCAAAACTAATATAACCCAAATCTCCTTGCATGTCGGTCCATTTATCTTAATTTTTAAAAGTCGCCGAAGTCACATTAACGATTTGTAGATAAAATCTCAAATGAAATTCGGTCTATTACATTCATGATTCATTCATCTTTATGCAGTTTGACTTCAAATAGAGGTATCGGATTAATCACAGCAGAATTGGTTTTCTAGTCAATAGCATAACTCAACAATTAATTTATCCTGGTTTCATGGATAAACCTACAAATATCAAACTATTTAAGACAGCGTATTTAAGAAAGAAAACAACAAAAATTAAAGGATCTTCATCGTACTCAAATGCAAATTTTTCAAGAAACTTTCAATTCCTGTCTTAAAGGGGGGTAATGTGGAGGCTTCCCCAAAACAACTTTCAAAACTATTTTGTAATTATCAATCAGAGAATTTATTTGTCAAATATTTTCAATTCAATTTTGAAATTAATTTTAAAAAGAAAATAAAATTGTTTAATATAAAATAAATAAAAAGTGAGAGACTTATCACGTTCCCATAAATATAACAATTTCCTTGACTGGTCCAAATTCAATTAAATTTTTCATTGAATACAGAAGTATTTTAACTGTAGGAAAACAAAAATGAAGTCAAAAAGTAGAATTACTCGATAATTTATATTTCAGTCTAAAATACGCTATTTATTGGATTTTCTGATACATTGTAATTATTATTTTATTTATTTTCTTTTCATTTAAACCCTAAAAATACGTGATTTCCAATAAATATTGCTACAATTACGACCTCAAAAAAAAAAAAAAAAAAAAACCGCACACATAAAATAAAATTTATTTGTTAGAAAATTGGCCTGACTGGTTATGTGTATCATTGTTCCTTTCTTTAGCAATTAATGTCATTTAGCCAATAAACAATATCAATCCAAGTATCACAATAACGAACACATTATTTTGGCACTAAAGGAGCAGAGAGTAGAAAAATAAAATACACCCTCACAAAGTGTTTATTGTTTTCAGCTTCAAGTTTAACCCCTCTGTCAAATGTAACCAACAATTTCAATTACATGGCCTTTACAACTCATTTATTGTCATCACAAGGAAACGGAATATACGCACAGTGGGAGAAACTACCAATTCAACACACAAAAAATAATTACGTCTAAACTGTTAGTTTGAAAAATTTGTAGAAAACTACTCAGAAGGAGTATGACTTCAAAAAATATGTACTCATGGCCATTGTGGATAAACAACGCAGGATATACCACAGAGTGCCAAAATTCTTCAATTTATTTTTTTGTTGTTCTAGTTATATGTAGTCTTTTAATACACTCAAAAAAGTAAGTTAGTACAAAAGTTAGTAAATCGTCTTGTAAATCAGGTATACTATTTTTTAGCAAATTTTTTGCTTAAATCGTGTTTTCAGCTAAACTTTTTGTTATACTTATTCAGCACTTAATTGTTTTATACTAATGCTTTACTAATATACTAATGTTTTACTAATTAATTTTGCTAAAAAAATTGTGCTGATAAGCACATTAATAGTGTGGGCGACAACCAGATTGAAAGACATACGCAGAATGAAGCAGATGTCGCGGCATGTCAAGATGTAGTAGAGAAGATGAAAATGATACTAAAAAGTACAACTCTAATAAGACATATAAAAAAATCAACCATGGAAGTTTTTGTATCTGTTTTTCATACATAAAAAAAAAATTGAGGATTAAACCAACTTAAATTTTGCGTTGTCACCGGCTTGTGAAAATAATTGTCTTTTAATTAAATAAAAGACAACATGAAATATTTAAATTTAATATGTATTTCTAAATAAAACTAAATGTTTATAGATTAATAATCTAGTATGGTCAAATTTCAAACAAACATATACAGACATGTAGACAGAGTAAAGCGAAAGACAAAGACACACATCTTAGGTAGATTTTTATGGTTCCTTTTTCTTATTGCAAAAAAAAGGGTTGTTTTTTCGTTTAGTTTGTTTTTGTTTATTTTTTCGTTTCGTTTCTATAATTATCTTCGGCAGTTGCGTCCTTTATAAGAAAGCATCATTTAGACAACCATTGATGTAAGTAGTTGAAAGAAAATTTATGTTATATATTTATGTATTTCTATATATTTTCAGATATTAAATTAATTCATGTCGTCAATGTGGGAAAATGAAAATTTTTATATTTCGTAATTATTGTAAATTATTTTTTAAAGAATCACAAAAATATGTTTTATGATTTTCAGCAAATAAATTAACTAAATTACAATTTTTCTACAAATTTTATGCGTTTTTTTCAGTCTACTAAAATTCAGCAAAAACTTTATTAATTTTTAGCAAGGCATTTTTATTTCTATTCCACTAAGTGTTAGCAAAACTTTTGCTGAATCTACTAATTTTGTTGCTAAAAATCAGCTCGCTGATTTTCAGCAAAACATTTTGCTGACATTAGCAATTTTTTTGCAAGCACCCTCCTGACTAAAATTTTGCTGACTCAGCAAAATTTTTTGCTGACTTTACAAACTTTTTTTTTTAATGTATACTGTGAATAATCCATGCGTAAAATTACGAAAAAATGTCAGAATAATCAATTTTTTTTTTTAAGGACCAATGCATTTCTAATTTTTCGTTAAAGCGCACTCAAGTGGAAATATAAATTTTATTCATTAAAAAATAACAAATAAATTCGCAAATACATTTAAAATTGTCTAGAATCTAATTTAATAAAGTTTTCAATCGAAATAGTGGCCTACAAACTTTGACTAAAACAAAAAAAATAAAATATTTTTTAATAAGAATGAAAAGGGGTCTTACATTGAAAACATATCCCCTTCGGAATTACATGCTATCAAATAACTCCAGTTACATCTACAGTTCAATAAACCTAACAGTTTTATGTGACAATACACAGAAAAAACTAAAAACGGGTTTCAATTAAAAAATTTATTGAATCAATTAATATTTTAATTGATTTTGCACCTATCACGGCAATGATACTATCAATTAAACCTTTTATTAAAATTAAGAAGGAAAAAAAGTTATAAATAACTTCTACAAAAAAAAAATATGATACTCACAAAAAAGTGTGTGATCTATACGTTGGTATGTGTGTTTTTAACAATGCTGAGTGTGTTTGTTTGTGTGCTTGTTTTGTTTGTTAACTTCAAATGTATTTGGTATTTTATACTGAAAATTTTCTATTTATGCATACAGTGTATGAAAAAATAATATGATAATTGCGTCTAAAATAAAATATGTATACATATATTTAAAAGTCAATTAAAATACTAATTGATTCAATTAAATATTTGTTTAGAAACAAATTAAATTCAAATCAAATCTTTAATTAGATATTTTAGGTTGATAATTTTTTCTGTGTAGTAGATCGTTTCATTTTGATAACTTGAAAAAGCACATTATTGTACTATCCAATCAAAATTTAATAAAGGAAAATTAAATAAAATAAAATATTTATATTATTTATATTTATCTTTTTATTATTTATACATTTTGTTTAGCTTTTTGCCATTTCTTGTGCCATTTTTAATGGTTTTTTGTGCTAATTTGCCTGTCATTTTTAACTTTTTCGTGCTAAAAAAAGACTTGCCCTGGTTATTTTTATATAATTTTAATTTGTGCTATATCTAATTATACATGTGCTCGTACATAATTGGTTTAACCATTTACAATTGTTATATACGATTATATATTGGTCGATATGCAATAAGATGTAATTATAATGGCGTCGTTTTAAAAAAATTAGAAGAAATTTTTTTATATATAAACATACGTATTTATATATAATAGCATGCAATAACATATATATTTATATAAAATAATGCATGAATACATGTATTCGTTTTTACTCGGGTTCTTGAAATTAAGAGTAATAACTTGTTGAAAATTGTCTTTAAGAATATTCAAATTTTTAAACATAAAAATTTTGAATTGGTTTATATTTCATATTATATAAGAATTTTAGTTTTCTCAAGTAAAATTTCACATTCAAAACGTTGATCCAGAAAAAAGATTGGTTTGAGTTCGGTCAAAACCATATTTGGTGTCCCAATCAAATATGCAATTAAATTAGGGTAGCCAACTTTTTGAGAGTAAAAGGCGCAACAAAAATTATAAAAAGCTTAAAAAATGCATAAAAAAGCACTTGCACTCTTTTCATCGTTAGAAGGAAATTTTCTGAAATGTTGTACGTAGAATGAAATCAATTTACACATAATTAATTTAAGAAATATAAAGTTGAGAGTAATAACCACTAAAATTGAGCAATTAATTCAGTTCTATATTGGAAAGTGTCACAATTGAAACATTTTTCGACCAAAATATACGATTTTGGTTAATTTTTAAGGCTTCAACATTTTTTCCCCCTACAATTTGGGGATAATAAACAAAAATGGCTAAAAAGCTCAAAATACACCAACGAAATATTGCAAAAGCACCAACTTCACACTTTTTTACATTCTGAGTTTTGGGTCATCGAAAAGCACCATAAATAGTGCTAAAAACACTAAGATGCCATTACTGTTTTAGTAGAACCAACCGTATTGTGGATTGCATTATTTATAGAAGCAACTACACTGCGTTGCATAACTATAATTACAAATGATTTTTACTATTTTTGCTAATATAACAAACATTTTTTTAAGACTTATAACTATTTTCCAAACCAAAATTATATTTGTCAATACAATACAAATTTAAAAAATATTAACAAATAAGTTAAAAGTTCTCTAAAATTCAAAAAATTAATACAAAACAGTGTGACTTCATTTTGTAAGCATCTGAAACTACGTTAATTTTATAAACTCGCCAAACAAAAATTCTTAACATCGGCCCGCGTCAAGGGTTGGAGTTTTTGTGAAAACGTTTTCTATATAGTACTTTGGTAGTTTCTCCCACTGTGCTACGTAGTGAGATGTAGTTGGTTTAGGGAGGGTGTGTCGGTGTCTATGGAAAGTGTTTTAATTTGACTGGTTTGGATTTTAATTTACAATACATTAAACACTTTATTGTTGTGAATTTTATTGATTTAGTTCTTAATCATTTATGTTTAGCTATTAATTAATTGGTGATGTCAATTTGAGCCAGCCTGTGTTGTCTTTGCGGTGCACATGCTCTAACAAATATGACCAATTTGTGGTTTTTAAATGTAGGTGTGAATTCGTATCAATGTTTAAGGGTTTAGCTTCATTTTAAACGACATATGCAGCCAGTGTTGCCAGGTTTGCTGAGCATAAAAACGTCAAAATATCTAGAAAAAATAGTCAAAATCGTGCTCATATGTGGAAAAATCGTCATAATTCAGTTTTGAATTTTCAGGTTTGACAACATAATTAAAATAATACTATTACAAATAGCAGGCGCGGATACAGGGGGAGGGGAAAAGGGACATTTCTACTATAAAAATTAAAATTTTCAATAGTGTAAAAGAAATTAGCAAATTTAATGAAAACTACTCTAATTTCCCTCCCCAAAATCTTTTCCTGGATCCGCGCCTGCAAATAAACAAATGTAAAAGGAGATGAAAAAAAATCTTGTGTGGATCAGCGCTAGAGGGAGTGCCGGACATTCGACCAAAGCGACTAGGTCACCTTCAGCTTCGTTCTAATCCACCACCGACAAAAACTCAAGATTTTGATCAGGTATACTTCAAGTTCAATATCAAATTGATTTATCTGCAAGTTAAGATTTTTACAACACGGCTTCACATATATCCATATTAATTTTATAACGAAATAATTTTCAAGTGATTTCTTTTATATAATTTCAAATAAAAAACTGGTACATTTTATAAGGCAAATCCACTTAATTATATGTTTTTGAAGCACTAAATTTTTTCTTGTTAATTTTTAAACATTACGTTATGTTTCATTTAAAAAAATGTGGGTCTTTAAAATTGTTGATTTCTAGAAATTTGAATTTTCAACTTAAATGCTTTTAAGCACAACTTCAAGTCACAAAAAGCATACCTACTATCGGCTAAAATTATATAAAATCAGATCTATTTATATCCAATTAGATGTAATTTAATGTCGCGGATATGGACAAATCTCGGATAAAATTGTATTAAATTATATCTCATTTGATATAATTGGATACATGTAGAGGACCTATTTTTCGGATCAATTAGTATGTGAACTTGTCAAATGAGATATCATTATATTAGACTCCATATTCAATTTTTTACCAGGGTTGTTTTGTAATTTAAACAAGTTTTTATTTTTATTTAAATCTTACACTAACTAAATTTTATAAGAAAATTAAGCTAAACCCATAATGAATTTATAAAAAAAAATCCGGTTTGGATTTAGTTTTATTTAATTCTAAAGGGTCCGCCATCAAACATTTTTTTTTCAACTAGTGCTTATTTCGTGAATGGTAACACTTAGCTCATGTCTGATTTGACAGATAATTAGTTTTATCCTTCCGCTGAACGAATATGGTTGTGTATACGCTTGAACAACGCTGGGCAATATTGCGACATTACTTTGAAAATCATGGTAATGTTGCAGAATGTGTGCGAAAATTGCGTACGGATTTTGGAAGAAGAGAAGCACCGTCAGCTCCGTATGTTTTTGTTCACAAAAATTGAAGAGGAGGATATTGGCAACATTTGGTTTCAACAGGACAGCGCTACGTGCCACACATCCGAAGCTACACTCGATGTTTTGCGCCCTGTTTTTGAAGATCGCATTATCAGCCGCAGAGCTGATATCGTTTGGCCACCTCGGATCTGCGATTTGACACCGTTGGACTATTATTTGTGGGGTGCCGTCAAATATAAGTGTTACGCCAACAAGCCAGAGACAATTGACGCTTTAAAGGACAATATTCGTGAAGCCATTGGTGAAATACAGCTGCATACAATCGATAATGTGCTTAAAAATTGGACCGATCGTGTAGGCTACTGCATGGCCAGCCGAGGCAGCCATTTGAATGAAATTATTTTCCATTATTAACCGGAAGGATTGTACTTTCAAATAAAAAAAGAAATTTGAGAAAATATTCAGTAGTTTTTTTATAGCATTTTCAAAAAAAAAAGTTATTTGGCGGACCCTTTAGTATTTGCTTTTTGGCAAAATTTTATTTCACATCATATTAGCAAATAAAGGCTAGATTTCAATAAAAAAATTTTTTTTTAAATTTTTAACGAAATAAAATAACTTTAAAAATGACAAATAAATAAGTGTTGCTGACATATTCAACTATTGTCAAAAAATCGTCATTTTGGTTTCAAAAATCGACCAATCGTAATTTAGTACTAAAAATCGACAAAATGACGATAAATTGTCAAAACTGGCAACACTGTAAGTGCCACATAAATGCGTTGACCCAAAATGACTAAAGCATTGGTTAACTGTATAATCGTTTCAATCATTAAGTGTGTCTTATAAAATATTATAGTATGATACGACATGTGTATTATTTTGTAGGATTTTAAAATTATAGGGCTAATGGATTATGTTTGATTATCGAGACTACTAAAAGTTTCCTACGGGGAAAAGTAGACATTAGCCCTCAAAGAACATATCCCACGACTGGTTAAATCAGGTCTTATCACAGAACTGGTACAATTTGACATTGCGGCTTTCCTGTTAGAGGGTTAACTTAAAACGGATTTTTTTCTTCACAAAGATTAATGCTAGTATTTCGATCTGGCTAAAGATCTCATCAGAACCCGAAGTTTTAGAAAAGCTAGAGCCTCCATAATAGGCAGAACTTTCACAAAAAAAATTTTAATCATAAATTTTGCTCCATTCTTGTCATCTTAGTAATGAAATGTCTTTGGAGTCGCTCCAAATACAAACTCGAATTATCGTTTTTCCAATTTATTTTTTTTTTCTTTTTAATAACAACTATTGTATTATAAAAATAGTAATCAACATATTCAAATTAGGCATTTTAAAAAATCTTTAAAATTATTTAAAAAAAAACATTTTTGCATTTTTATCAAATTCGTGGGTCTTTTTGGGTTCCAGGCTAAAGTGGGTTAATGACATCCGATGAAGTCAGAATTTCATATCTGAATGAATTTGGGTATTTTAAATAAATAAGTAAAATAAAAAGTAATTTTTTCGAAATTTCGAATTTTGGGAATTTTTAATAATAATACACTCTTTTCCAAAATGGGCCATTTACGGCCGTCTTGAGGCATGGGTTAACATTTTCAGAAAAAAGTCGATTTATGCCAATTGGAACCATTTGCAATAAAACTCGGGGTGTAATGAACGAAAATCAACAAATCGATTTTTTAAGGGACATCCTATTATATATATTTTATGATGACGGACTCGCCGCAACTAGATTCTAGCTCAGCTTTAATATTGGTGGCACTGAGACTTTTCAAATGAAGGTATTTTAATTACATAAAGCTAACCAATTTTTTCATATAAAATCTCATAAATTCACTGAGATTGTTTGATGGCTCCTAAAACATACTAAACAATGTGGCGCCTTGAAACTTAAAGCATATGTTTCATAAGGTTGCCACACTAATGTAATTTTTTTCAAACTACTGCCGCCATCAATACGTCAGGTCGACTAATTTTGGGGCCGCTCTCGTAAATGGATTAAATAACAAAGATTATGATATAATTTGATACGATTTAATCCAGTGAAAATTAATTTGTTAAATTGAATATAGAGGGCTAGATATTATGGTTCGATTATTAGCAGAACAATTTAAATTTAACATACAGTTAAATTTAAATATTATATGTCTAACAATTAAACATTTTTATGCCAAACTAAAATTTTTGGAGTTTGATATTTTTAATTGTGATGTTCATTTACGATTATTTTAATAGATTTTTTCAATGAAAATTTTTGTGTTGATATTAAAATTTGAGTAGGATCAGATGGACTTCAAAACAAAAACGCCACTCTTCCAAACTTTATACAACGTTTCCACTGAACGTGTTTTTAAATAAAACGTGTTTTGTACATGTTTTCCCATACATTTTTGTCCACCACAACAAATGTTTTGCTCAAAAGATATAAGTGGAAACATAGCATAACATTTTTTGGTACCGTGAAATAACTCCCAAATGAAATAACTCCCAAAAAAAAAATGAAATAACTCCCAAAAATTTTCCATATAAATTGGGATTTATTTCACTATGAAATAACTCCCAGTGCGTTAGGACTTATTTTACAATTTTCTGTTAGAAATTATTTCGTTATGAAATAACTCCCAAATGAAATAATTCCCAACCAGGTTTTGTTGGGAGTTATTTCACTCCTTTTTGGCATTGGGAATTATTTCACTTTTGTTGGGACTTATTTCATTTTCATTTTTAAATGTGATTTTATCGTTGGGAGCTATTTCATTTTTGTTGCGAGTTATTTCATTTCTATTAAAATTAAATTTTGGTAAATTTTATGCAGTGTGGAAACAGATCAGTAATTTTGAAGTTTCTTTTATGTCGCTCGCAGAAAAAACTTTATTTCGCGATGCCTCGTTCTACGGAGGAAAAAACCCCTAAGAGCGGCCGAAGGCCACCACCCAGAAGAACTTGTTTTTCAAATCAGATGTCGAATCCGTTGAAATCTTATATTTTAAAGACATCAAGTAATTTGTAAAAACAAGTTTTTCTGTGTGGCGGCCTTCGGCCGCTCTTAGGGTTATTTTTCCTCCGTAGAACGCGGCAGGCGGCTTCGCGAAATAAAGTTTTTTCTGCGTGCGATTATACGATTTATAAATTTAGTTTTATTTTGTGATATACTACTAAAGAATATTTAAAAAAATTGTATTGATATACTAAATATTATTAATCTTTTTATTTTAAAAAGTCTAGACGCTATGCCACATTTGAAAGTGACATAATATCCAAAAAAATAATGTCGTAATGTCCATGGACATTACAACATTTTCCAAATTGTCATAAAGTCCATGGACATTATGACACTACGTCCATGGACATTATGTCATTGGACGTTATGACATGCCACCTCTGGAAAGCGGTGCGTACGATTCGCGTCCTGCGGCGAGGCCGCGTTTCGCGTAATGCAATAATTCTGATAATCCAATTATATATAATAAAATTAAATATGCAGTTTTACGAAGAATTATTGTGGAAAATTAAATTGTATCTTACTATATATGATGTCATACTTAACTATATTAAATTGTACAAAATTGTACTAAAATATTTATAAAAAATCGCGTCTATAACGCAACTGCTTTAAAAGAATCAAGAGGGAATTAATAACTATAAAACTCAAATCTCTTTTCCCTCTCATACAAAGGATCATAGTTTTGGTTTCATAATATTTGTCAACACTCTTCACGATCTAACTATAATTACGACTATTCAATAGTTTTTTACCTTTCTTAACAAAAGACGTCCTTTTTTTTGTTAAATACTCCTTCAATTTTTAGTTATTTAATTTTTGTAGGTAATGTTAGTAAGTGAGAGTGTTAAAAAGATTATACATTATGACTTCATCATGTTTTTAAAGGTATTGTTGAAAAAAAAAAAACACCAGAGAATTATCCTTTTTTTCTTCAACTTAAGTCTATAGACAGAAAAAGAAGACATCGTAAACTTGCAAATACAATGACTGTGTAACAATACGCAATTTATATTTTTATGACTCCTTTCTTTCGAGTTAGTGTTGTGTTTTTTAAGTTATACTTACACAAAAACCTCTTTCCAACGGGTTGGGACGGACGGAAATACCATAAGTCATACACAATGAATGTGTTTGTCTGTACGTTGGTTTTGCAACAAAAAAAAAAGGTTTATTTTTGCTGGTTTACGATGTAACATTAGCAAAAAGTCATATAACTGGTTGAGTAACCCTTATGTAATACCCTTGCTTTTTGCAATAAAACATCATACAAAAACGGAAGGACATGCATATGCTGTTCTCTGTTATCCTTCAAAATGACCAGTTAATATTACAACATGATTGCTATTTTTTATACGCACTTTTACCTGCCATTTCTTTTGCAAATTTATGACTTAATCATGTTTTTTTTTTTTTTATTTTTTATAAAGAAAAATTTTGCATGTTTTGTTTTTTTAAGTAACCGGTTACAACGCGAGTTAATCAGGAAGAGGTAAATCGCATCGCGTAACGGGTTTTTGTAAAAAAAAATACAGAGTTAATGAAAGAGTTTCTGCGAAAGGATAATAAACCTTTTCTTTTGTAGCAAAAAAAAATTTTTAGAGAGAATTCGTTAAGAAAAATATATTATAAAATTTTACGCAAGATCCTGTAAAACTACGTAAAAAAATATCAAGGTTGCTTGTAAGCAACAAAAACGTTTTGTTTAAGAAAATATTAAAAATTATACAATTTTTTAAACGTTTCCTACGAATTCATAAATATTATTTTTTTAACTCATAATTATTAACAAAGTAGTAATCATAGAAGTCAAAAAAGTTAATGGCGTTTTTTTTTTAAATAATATTCTAGGAACTAAAGATGATTTAATGTTTTGTAAAAAAAAATTCTTTAAAATTGACAACTCATTTTGAAAATAATTTTTTTTAGGATTTTTTGAAATTAGGTGGTAAATTTTTTATGTAATGATAGTTTTCCAGAAATTTACGATTATTATAATTTTGTGTTTATTTAAGCCATTGTTTTTCTACTAAAATAAGTTTAAGTTGTTCAAATATGAGATTCTTTCTGTTCAAAACTGTTAAAAAAATAATAAAACCTTTTTTTTTAAATTGCTTTTATTTAAATTATTCGCTTGATCGTTCGATGAAAAAATGTTTAATCGTTTATTGGATCAAAATAAAAACTCAAACAAATGACAACTCTAATTTACACTCAATAATTTTTGTCGGTGTAACAATTTAAATGACGTAAACTTTAGAGTATTTTGAAGCAATCATTTCTGATTCGTCAAATTTTTTGCTAAAAGACTTTAAAAAAATGGGACTTTTAATAAAGGGTCCGCCAAATAACTTTCTTTTTTTTTTGAAAATGCTATAAAAAAAAAACTACTGAACATTTTCTCAAATTTCTTTTTTTATTTGAAATCCTTCCGGTTAATAATGGAAAATAATTTCATTCAAATGGCTGCCTCGGCTGGCCATGCAGTAGCCTACACGATCTTGATCATTTTCAAAGAAAAATGGCCCAATTATGCCTCTGGACCAAAATCCGCACCAAACAGTGACTCGTTTTGGGTGTATACGCTTTTCAATGTATGCGTGCGGGTTTTCTGTGTCCCAAATGCGACAATTTTGCTTGTTTACATACCCGCCAAGATCAAAATGAGCTTCATCTGAAAAGATGATTTTTTTGGCAAAATCGGCATCTTCTGTAAGTCGATCGCAGGCCCACTTAGCGAAGCGAAAACGCATTGGATGGTCAGTTGGCTTCCAATCCTGAACCAATTGCACTTTATATGGCGTCATACCAAGGTCTTTATGCAAATTCGTCTCAATGATGTCTCGGAAATGTTCAATTGTTGAGAACGACGGTGAATTGATGTTGATGGCGCTTCACGCACACTTTCTGCCACAGCAGCAATATTCTCGGGTGTACGCACTGTTTTTGGCTTTTCACGCTTTGGTTTATCGATGAGGATGCCAGTTTCTTTCACTTTTTTCACAAGATAACGAACATACGGAGCTGACGGTGCTTCTCTTCTTCCAAAATCCGTACGCAATTTTCGCACACATTCTGCAACATTACCATGATTTTCCAAGTAATGTCGCAATATTTCCCAGCGTTGTTCAAGCGTATACACAACCATATTCGTTCAGCGGAAGGATAAAACTAATTATCTGTCAAATCAGACATGAGCTAAGTGTTACCATTCACGAAATAAGCACTAGTTGAAAAAAAAACGTTATATTTATATTTTATTTTGATAGACAATTTTTGTCTATCGAATGGAAAATCAGATTTACATTCTAATCGGCTTTAAGCTTAATTCACACGCTATCCACTCTTGTCCATCCACATCTTCTATTTTCCAGTATTTTGTCATTTTCAAAAGAGAATTTACAATAATTTGACAATTCGTATCACCAATAATGGGTATTAGTAGATAAGGATGTATAACGTGTGAATTGCCGCTTAAACGCGATTTATTAGTGTCTGCTAAAACGGTATAGATTTTTCAAAATTAGAATAATCTCGGTTTTGATTATATTTCGGTTTGTTGATAAAAAAAAAAAAAAAAAATGTATAAACATTTTTAAATACACCCAGGAAACAGACTCGGTAGTAGCAAACGTATTTGTATCCAAACGAATACATTAGTTGTAGATATGGACTTTTTTGGTAGTTATAACCGAATTTATGCTGAAGCAATTGAAATTCTATTGTCGTGACAGAATTTCTGCTGTTTTAATCGAATGGCTGTTATCACAACCGAGAAATTTGGTCGCAGCAACCGAAGCATTCGATTGGCAACAAATACGGGTGTACTACCGAGTCTATTTTCTGGGTTTATATAATATATAAATATTAGACCTAGTCAGAAAAGTATAAAGTTTCATTATTTTTGGGATATAAATTACTTTTTAAAATGTTTTGGCAGCAATAAAAAAAAAATGGCGCTATTATTTTTTTCAAATTCCAACTCCTCGCAAAAATGCTGATTTAGGGGTCCTTTTTCTGCAGAGCAAAAAGAGCTGTGATTATATGAAATGTGAATTCACCTTTCGATTTTAAAAAACTTTTTTCCCGTTTTTAAAGTTCACCATTTTTTAAATAGAGAGTTCGGAAAAAAATCAAATTTCTTCAGAAAACTCATAGAAAATTTTAATTGTGTGTAATAAACACAATCAAAAAGAATTTTTAGCTGAGAGAAATGGTGAACAAATTTTCGTTTTATGGTAACCCAGTTAAAAGTTATTAAGCTTTCAAAATATTGTCTTTGCTAAAATGCAATATTTTATTGATTAACACCTTTTATTTGGCCCCGATATATCGAAAATGTTTGGGGCATTTTTCTTAGCTCAAAATACATTTTTCACCAGTTCCATTTAACCGGTGGTAAAAGAAGCTGTTCTAGATCAAGTTCAGAGGTAATCTGTCCTAAAAAAATTTTGCTGGTACACTTAGAATACTATGTAGGTAAAGACCACTGCAAATGTAGTTGAAATCAAATGAAATTTCATTTAAAGAAAGGACGACTTACATTACACTAAATTCAACTAACATTGTCATTTGTTTTTTAATGTTCAAAAAATGACTAACAATTGCAGTAAAAATTAACCACATGGTAGTAAAAAATAAACAAACATTTATTTTTTTTAAATAACAAAAAACAACTGTAAAAAATGAATGTAAAATCATAAAACAGGCATTTGATGTGGTTTGTTTTTTTAAATGAACTACAAGGTTAGTAGAAAATTTAATTTGTTCTACAAATTACTGACATTTACATTAAAAATTAAAAAACTGTATTACAATCCAAACAACTACATATTTTTAAAGCAGAAGTTCACTGAGTGTAAGAAATAGATTCGACACTCCTCTCGCTTTTGCTTTCGTAAGGCATAAATAAATTCATAAATTTTAACCACTGACTCCCAATGGGGCTTTATTTTGGACAATATATTTCTCTGGACATGTTCCATCGCAAGAAAAATACAAATTTGCCAGTTTTACTATTGGTGTATTTTGAAAAATAAAAGTTAACATATTTCAAACATTTTTGTTGGGAGCCATTCTTAAGGCCTCATTAGTTGTTACTTTCTGTTGCCGTTCTGTGTCGTTCTGTTCTGTAGGTAATATTTTGTAATTACTTTTTCTGTGAGAGGAATCAGCTGTTTTAAAAAGTAAAATAAACTCAAACCAAAAATATTCAAATCAGAGATGATAAATGCGATTTTAAAATAGTACCAACCTGCATATAAAATAGTACTTTTTCGGCATCACAAGTATAAAACAAATTTAAATATAAATTAACAAACAAATCTTTGTACCCTCCAAAATGAACAATTACAAATGAAACAACAAAAATATATTAAAAAAAAAAAATATGTTAAGAGGTGAAAACAAAATTTTGAGATGAAAAACTTTTTTGGATGTAAAAAAATAAATTGTTTCGTGAAAACCATTTTTGAGGTAACAAAACTATTTTTGAGGTGAAAAAAAGTTTTTGTGGAGAAAAAAGAATTTGCGGTGAATTTTAAATATTATTCACCTCTTAGCGTCTGGTGGAAAAATATGACGTTATATTTTAGACACTACAATGAATTCTAATAATATACAGTACATTATACACCAATTTGTATGGAAAATTTTACTTTTGGACCGCTGGACCGATTTTGCTCATTTTCAATACCAAACTTTTCGGAAAAATGAACATAAAGCTATGTAAAAACGAGCAGTGCGTACTAAGAAAATTAGCCGATATTGATTTAAAAATTTTTAAATTTTTTTTTTCTTAAATTCAGCAAATTTTTAATATTTTTTGAATGTGCTATTAATATCTTGCTGTATTGAATTACATTTCTCACAGTTTTTGCGAATTCAATCCTTGTGATTGGTAGCAAACAAATTCAATTTCACATTTTTATAAGATTTTTATTATTTACTTTTTTGAAAATCAAAATTAGTTAATAATAATTATAACCCTTAGTGATTGAATTCAATAATTGGTTTAATCGATTAATAAAACTAATATAATCATCTGTAATCAGTCGCACTCAGTGAAATCGTACTAAATGAGTCATATTAGTATCATGGTACATCTGAGGTTCAAATAGTACCATAAAAAGTACTATAGTACCAACTTTATCATTGCTGATTCAAATATTGAGAAAAATATTTCACAACAAACCAATACATACGCACTTTAGGCTGTCACTTAACGTTGAATTCTATTTTCAATAAATTTGTCCGCAACAGAACAGAACGAAAAAGTGAAAACTAACCAGACGTACAGACTTTCAATTGAACAGAAACAAAACAGCTGATTCGTAACAGAACAGAACGTACAAACTAATTCTGCCTTTAAAATTTCGAAGAGGTAGTTTTTGATCAAATTTAAGTACCATTTATAAACTGTCCTTTCCCAATTAAAAATAACTTTTTACACGATATTCCACATAAAAAATTTGTTAAATTTGTTTCAGAAATTTTAAAGACATTGTCAGAGTGAAAATATATTCTTCTCTTTTTTTTTTGTAACTGATCATTCTATAAAATTTCAACTAAAACTTGACTTTTTGACTATAAATTAGTTAAGCATCCACCTTTTGCCAACTGAAATTTAACATACCTGTTTTGGAAATTATATCGTATTTTAATCCTAAAAATTTATAAACATTTTTCACACAAACCCAGCGTAAACACCTTCTTTCCATTAACATATCCATTGCTCTTCCTATTTTGCTCTTTATTTTCTTACGTTTCAAAATAATTTCTTTTTTACGCTTAAACTCCTTTCTCCATGAGATATATATATATATATATAGATAATGGAGATTGCCTCAGATAAGGTCGGTATAATCGTCCTGAATTCTCAAAACAAATAAACAAACAAATCAACACGGTTTTAAAAATAATTTTCAAAATTAACTTTAAGTAAATTAAGAAGATTACTAAAATGTTATTGAGTTGACTTTTTGACTATAAGTCTCATTTGTAGTTAGAATAAGTAAGGCTTAAATGTGGATAATCTTGTTAACATGTGCGATTTAATTTCAAGCGAAAAAAATTAACCAGTTATTATCCCTAAAACAAGACAAACCTCTTTTGAAATTTTCAGTTATTCATATTTTTCAGGATAAGCTTAAAGGAATTAAATTTAAGCCTTTGATTTTATTGTAGACGATTTAAAAAGGCCAAGTAAACGAAAGGCTTAAACGATTAATTACGCTCTTCGCTAAATATTATCTTGAAATGTAGAGTAGGTAAGAGCATGTTCAATGTCAATTGTACTAGTTCAAATAGGTCATTGAACAGACACACACACCTACAATGATCTTTATTTCAACGTCTTTGTCGCTTTGTATTATGATCCCTTTAACTGATCTTTAATAAATCCTTTTATGTTACAAATTATAGAAAACATTTGCATATTTATCCATCCCATTGTTGTGTTTTCTCAATACTGTGTCACTATTTCGCATGCCAATTGCTAGCAAAAGAACAAAAAAGGGTTGGTTAATGGGTGTATTTTACTCTTTTTTTTGCAAACTCTTTTGTCTTTGTTGACCAACCGACCGATAGTAGTTTTAATATCCTTCAGCTACTTGTAGCTGTATGTTCTATTTTCAAACTATTGTTTGTTAAAGGATTTTTGGTATTCCATGCGGTGTCTGGTCTGCTGCCAAGCGAGCAGTGTTTTAATCCTTTAGGTTTTAGGTTTAATCCTTTCCTTTCCTTTATTTTCTAATGTGTGTTCTATGTGACAAAATGAGTTGAGAAAATTTTGCAATTGATAGAGTACAAGTTTAAAAATCTGTGTCAATTATGAGTTTTAGGGTATTAGTAACATTCCAGGAATTAATTAGAACTATTAAGGAGTCACAGGGATTTTCAAACAAGGATTATTTGAAATGGACAAGAACAAAAACTTCAATAAATTATTTTTTATTTTTTTTTTTGTGTAGAAATAATGAAGAAACCCGGATTAAATACTAATTAAGAGAATTTGATGTACTAAATGTATTGAAATTTATGTTAAAGGGTGTATATTATTTATAGAAAAACTACAAGCAGTATAAATAAAGTTGAGATAGCAAATGAAAAAATATTTTATTAAGTTCAAGGAAAAAAGTTTGCCCCTCTTTGCGAGACGGAGCAAATTTTTTAGGCAATTACACGGTGCTACAAAACACAAAAAATTGCAATCACTTTTCAATCAGGACCGCGTGTAGAGGTTGTAAGTCTAACAGAGTGTATTAAAAACCGGTTTGAGAAGTTCCAATATACCCTCAAATTTTCGAGAGAACGGTAAATTAATATTTTTTGCAACTGGAGCATTTTAACAATTTTAACTCAGTAATTTTTTAACCAATTTTATATTTTGAAACTGCCCTATGGGCCGGAGACCGTTCCGCTGCTAAACCCTACCCTATGTAAACAACTGGCAACTTCAACATTGGCTTGTCATAGGGGAGGGGGGGGGGGGTCATTTGTCCTGCTTTAAACCACATAGAGGCATGCCACAGGACTAACCAAAGATGGGCAAAAGGCACATGTCGTATAAAATAAATGAAAACTAAACAGCTTCCAATGGGTAAAATTCTGGCCAACTGGATTTTTCTTGTTAATAAGCATTCTGGTTAAGTGGTACCAGTATTAAATTATACCAGTCCTAGACCAGGCTTCCAGCGTGCTTTACCTATGGGAGAATATCCGTCCATTTTTCAGGCGGAGATTTGGGCCATCTGTGTCTGTGCAGGGTAATGCCTGCGATGGGGAACGCTCAGATCTCGCATCTACATTCTTTCTGACAGTCAGACTGAGGGCCTTAATGGCTTATAAGGTGTCGTCTGGGTTGGCCATGGAATGCATTCAGACTCTCAATAGGTTCGGTAGGGGCAACTCTCTAACCTTGGGGTGGATTCCTGGTCATGAGGGACATGAGGGCAACGAGAGGGCAGATTGTCTTGCCAACCGCGGGGCCCGAAGGCACTTTATTGGTCCTGAACCATTCTGTGGAATACCTGCGAGGTATGTTAGGGAAAGGCTCAGGGCATGGAGAGAGTCTGAATTCTCTGGTTACTGGGAAAACTCTCCTGGTCAGCGCCAGGCTAAGAGATTGATCTCTTTTTCCAGTAGGGGGTCGAGGCGACTCTTGTCGCTTGAAAGGGGGGTTTGAGGACCCTGGCGTCGTACTTAACTGGACACTGTAATCTCAGATACCATCTGCACAGGAAGGGTCAATCGGACACGGATATGTGTAGGTTTTGTGAGATGGTGTCTGAGACCTCGGAGCATGTTCTCTGCGAATGTCCCAGGCTTTGTGATAGAAGACTTAGGTTTCTAGATGATCGCTTCATTTCGCCTTCCGACATCGCGAACATTTTGCCTAATAGGATAATTGGCTTTATAGGTAGCTTGAATCTGTAGGTAACTTTAGGCAGCACAAAAGACCTACATTGGTCGCGGTGCATAGTGCCTTCTGATCTAATCTAATACCAGTCCTGTGATAAGTCCTTCTTTAATCAGTCACTTTTTGGACTATTGACTCAACATTTCCCATAGGGGGTATTTAAAAGGAAATTCCGTGATCTATCGAAATATATATCAGACTTATATTTCATAATCATTCACTTCTGAAATTTTTTTATATCATTAATAATTTCAGACCTACTCTCACACTTGTGGGCTTAAACGTTTCCTTGGAAAATTTTCAATTTTGTCAATACCAGACATGGGACATAAAACCAATATATGTATGTATTTAATTAAATGTGTGTATTTAATTACAGGCCAATTACTTTTTTATATTCAATTACATGTTATTGGAATTAATTGAGTAATTGCCCTGTAATTGAATACCCAGATGTTGTTACTAATCCCCATGTTTGGTATAACAAATTTTACAAATTTTCCAAGAAAGCGATTAAGCTCACAAGTGTGAGCGTAGGTCTGATATTATTAATGATATGGAAAAATTTCACAAGTGAACGATTGTGAAATTTAATTGTCGTCGCTCATGTCTGATATATATATATACTTTCTGTAGGACTTTGAATTATGATGAATGTGAATTTTTGTGTTACGCCTTTATGTTTATCGAACCTATTATTAACAAGATTATTGATAAATACGCCATGGAAGGTTAATCTCTTAACAAAGTTAACTCAAGATCTAATCCAGAGCACAATTTTCCATTTACTGTCACTCTTTTATGTTTATCCAACCCATTCTTAGCGAGATGATTGGCGAATAAGCCCGGAAACGGTTTCTATTGCAACGAAATTAACTGGGAAATGTCAAACCATTTCAAGCTTTTAGAGCTGAATTTCGCGAGTGAATGGCCATTGCTGATAGAACAATGTAGCAAGGAAGTAGGTGAGATAACAAGAAAATAATAAAAATTATATCAAACTTTTAAATATAATATCTTAAATATAATACAACTTAATTACTTAAAAACTATATTAAGAAACAGCTTAAATTTGTCCTTGCAGACTAAAATTGATTTCATTTAAATGAAATCAGTGTCACATTAAAAATATCAATAAATCTTACTCTTCATGTTGGGACATAAAATGGAATAAGAGACAGCAAATCGGGACAGTCAATTACACCATTTACTATATCAAAGACAAGTAGCGCCGACTGATGTAATCTACGATATTCTAAAGTCTGCAAACATAATAATATGCATTTCGATCTATAAGAAGGAATTTAATCAACAAAGATAAATGTCCCTAAAGCAAATATATCGCTCATTTACTACAAGACTGTCATAAGTCAAAGACTGAGTTAATGATGCAGATTTATTAGTTATATCATGCGTTATATTGTGTAAAAATTTCATATTACTATCACGTATACTTTTCGAGATAGAGAATAATATATTTAATTTTTTCTTTAAAGTGGGTACAAAGAGTATAGAGAAGCTGTGCTACTCACAAGTCTCTCGGTAATTAGCGAAACCGCACACAACTCTCACTAAGAGAAAAATACATTAAACCCCCCCTATTTAAAAAAAAAACGTGAGCAAATAAGTAAAGGGTCAATCGAGGCAGATATGGATTGAAAACTTTAAACTCGTTTCTGCTAAATCGAGTTTTTGGAGTTATGTCAGTCTTGCAGTAAATTAGCGATATATTCTTTGTACTCTCTCAATGCGAGTGACATGAGTATTATTATAGGTATTCCAGATAACTGCAGCATACTCTAAATTTTGATCTAATAAATGAAGTATAAATTTACCTCAACGTGTTAGTATCAGAAAAATCAGAAGAAATTCTTTTCAAAAATTCAAGCATTTTACAAGCTTTAGGGATATTATAATCCACATGTGGTACAAAAGAAAACGACGAGAAAACCACCCCAAGATCAAGTGTAGATTTAACAGTTTTCAAGTTGTGGTTGTTACTATTGAAATTGGATATAATAGGATTCAGGGATTTGCCAAATGAAACATGAATACATTTAGAAAGATTTGGATGTAAGTTATTCAACGTACACCATGATGCTCCCAGATTATTCAAATCAATCTGTAATTCAAAAACATCTTTAAATGAGATAATTTTACGAAATATTTTCAGATCATCCGCATACATAAGAAATTTAGATTTTGTAAAGAAAGCTGAAATGTTATTAATAAACAAATTAAAAAGAAGTGGACCCAATACACTGCCCTGCGCCACGCCAGACGTTTGAAAATAAGGCTTAGACTCAAAACCTTCGCGATGACCCAATAGTGATATGTACCCATTATCCTATCGCTTACGTAATGGCACAAACTAATGTGTACCCATTACCCCTCTCTCTTTCAAAAAAAAAAATACACAAAACCATTACATTTGGGACATCGCGAACAAAAGTAATGTTGCGAGTAAATAGTCTGGCAATGAGTTGAAGGCCTATTTTTGCTGGAAGTCAAGAACACTTGTATTCCCATTGTGTCGTGTAAAACCAATAATTAAAGGTCCTTCAGTGGAGTTAACGAGGCTTTGGAACACTAATTTGTATTTACCTATACTTTACAAGAATAAGATTTCAAAAGTTTGTCTGCTGACATTATTCCAACTTTGGATGATTTTTTGGATTATGATAAAGAAGCCTGAATTAAATCTTTAACGAAACGTAAACGATGGAATATATAAGGAATGAAACCACTGCCATAGGAGACGTACCTCGAGTTTTGGGCTTAAGCGTATATTATATTTTAGATATAAGTAATTTGTGAAGAGTATTTTAACCGACGATTTGCTATTTTAGTCCCAGCACTTTTTTGAACTAACAAGTTTTCATGCAATTCAGTACATTTATTGAAATATCCTTGATGTTACAAAACTTCCCATTTACAACTTGGTAAACAATTAATTACTAAATATCACCGCTAACAACGTTTTTCATTTATGCATTTGTAAAATGTAAATTTTTCAAAAACAAAAAACGTTTAGTATTTTATTATGCATTATAAACCATCAGGTCGAAATGTTTCAACTTAAGGCGATAATATAATTAAAAGTGGTCATAAATATTTTACAATTCTTGGTAAAACGAATGTGTATATGGAAACTACCTTAAAAGTCCATATGATAATAAACGCGGTTTAACAAAATTCTAACAAAAAGATGTTTCTATACTCCCATTGATCTCTCCTAATATCACTTACATTCTCTCACTCTTATTTAACGCTCTCTTTATGACTATTTCTCCAGGTCGATGTTATTTCTTTTTTCTTTTTAGTATTACAAATGAGTATCATTTTGACAAGTAAGTGTGAATATTTTCGTGGGCATTTATTAAAGATGCGTCAAAAAAAAAGAAGAGAAATTATGACAGTGTGATTTTGACGTTTCTTATGCCTGACTTACCAAAATGTGTACTACAGACATTTACAATTTTCTAATGATTGTATTCATAAGGTTCATTTAGTTGGTCAGTAATACCAGCAACAATAGAGGTTTGAAAATATTTTTTCCAAACCCACAATAAAAAGTCTCATAAAATTAGAAGGTCAATTGGGCGCGTACATTAGAAATGAATGATTGCTGGAATTTTGTCGGCTTTACATGTTTTTATCTTTTTTTTTTTACTAAAACCCTAAAAGTAGCACTGGTCTCTGGTGTTTTATAACATTTATTTTTCTACTTTTTGATGGTTAAATCACACCATTAAAAAATTGCTGCTGTATGTAAATGTAAAGAAGAAGATTGAAAGTTGGAACTTTTTGTAATTTGCATGAAGGGCTTAAATTGTGTTTAGTATGCTAAAATTCTTTAGTAAATTTTCGGCATTTATCACAAGAAAATATTATAGATGTTTTATGATTCAAATGAATCATTGGTGAATTTTGCATTTCCAGAATTTAAATATTTTACAATTTAAGTCAAAAAGAAAAATAGCCGCCAATTTTATTAGGAAATCGCATAAAACACCTTTTGCTGAGAAATTAGACCAAGATTAGTTAGTGAATATGACAATTCGGGTTAACTGACAAGTTAATGTTAAATTTCTATACACAGAAAAGAGTTTTGTCCAACCGAATTTGTGTGGTTCCACGTACTATCACTATTATTAAATTTTAATACTATTGTAACAACCGACATTTATTTACAAATTAAGAATTTTTATTGTAACAATTGAATATTTTATGTTTATGGAATATAATTTCTATAAATAAAAAATGTTATGCCTTAAACTGGGCTCGAACAGGTGATCTTCCGTTTGTCAGGCAAGTACTTTAACTTAAGCCTAAACCCAATGGTAATATGTTTTTTTTTTAAATTTCAACCTTGAATATTTTCTAGTTTCAAATTAAAATATTTGTCTAAAAATAGATTTGTATGTACAACAGAAATTTAATTGCTAATCTTAATATTTTGTTAGAGTTACCAAAACTATTAAAAAACTTTTTAGATAGAGCGATTGTTTTTTTGCACGCGAAACTAATATTCGATTTTAATTAATTTTATTCAAGGGATAAAATCTCCGAAAAGTGGTTGGTTGTAGGTACCCTTTGGGGAATGGGACCGGTTCTGCGTGTGCCACAGGATCGGTCCCTTCGTGCCAGAGACCGGTCCTCTGCTAAACCCTACCCTATGTAAACAACTGTCAATTTTAACATTGGCTTGTCATAGGAGGGGGTCATTTGTCCTGCTTTAATCTACATAGTGGCATGCCACAGGACTAACCAAAGATGGGCATACCACAAGACTGTCGCAAAAGGGTCATGCCGTATAAAATAAACGAAAACTAAACAGCTTCCAATATGTAAAATTCTGACCAACTGGCTTTTTCTTGTTAATAAGCATTCTGGTGGTATGTCCTCCCTTTACCAGTCACAGGATTGGTAATTTTAGGACAATTAACACTGCTTAACCCACTTCAGTATTAAATTATACCAGTCCTGTGATAATTCCTTCTTTAACCAGTCACTCCTCATTCCCCATATTAAAGGTAATGTAAAAGATAATATTTTTTCAATATTGATTTGTAAAACCAATATTTTGAATGATGTGACTGTGTTTAGGTTAATTATATATATTTTCTGTTTACAATATAGTTTAATTATTCTGATGATGAATTTTAAGTTTCGTACTTACAATTAAAATTATTGAATAATGATTAAATTTTGTTGGTTACAATGGAATTACAACCAATTTATTCTCTGTGTGTATGGCTATCCTTGGGAAAGCAGTTTTGTTTGATAAAAAAAATGGTATTTGAAAAATCAGTTCGCTTTGAAACATATAAAACTTCCTAAATCTTATGTCGTCGCGATTTGACAGTTGTGAACTAAAAAATACTTCGACAAAACCATTGATCGAATACCTATAACACAGTTCCACGAAATCAGACAAAGTTGATGCATCGGGGATGCAACCTATCATTTTTAAAAGACTTTGGGACAAAAATCACGAAAACTTTTTGTAGGAAACAAAATTTTTTTAATAAAATTTTTGCAAAAATGTAAAAAATTAAAAACAAAGACGCTACTTAAAAAAAAAAAACATTCAAATAGTATGAACTATGTTTTTTAAGTTAATATATTTATTACAACTTAGCAAAAAAGCAAAGTGCTTCGTATTAAGCATTTTCATCGATGAATTAAACATAGGGTTGTCATAGGGTGGAAGCATTTCAAATGGATTCTTTGGATGTTTTTTTTTCCTAATTAATTTTTGAAAGCTATTTAGGCATATAATTTTCCTTGGAATTTGTTTTTTAGCCCAAATTTCAGGAAAATTTATTTGTCTAAATAGCTTTTAAAAAAGTTATTCGTGATAATGAACATCCAAAATCAAATTCTGAAAAATAACGCTTTCAAAGATGCCTGTTCAAAAATCTACTTTTTATATTTTCTCCATAGTAAATTCATATAAAATTAATTTTAATAAAAAAAAGTTATAAAAATTGTATTTTAGATTGAACTGTCTGAAAATTTTGATATCAAATATGTGGGTTTTTTGATAACATGAATTAAGTGGAATATAAATTAACATCAAATGTTAAAATTTTGTAAATTCGATTAATTATTTTTCACAAAAAATGTTATAATATTCACAAAAAACAAAAATAAGTGAAGTTTTCAAATTAATTGCAAGGATAGCCTAGATTCGTTACCCAATCGCAATTAATTTATATGGCTTTAAATTAGAGATGGGCACGTGAGTTGATTTCGACACACACTCAATCATTCTCACAAGAGAAAAATTCCACTCACGCACGCTCACTCACGACAATTTTTCTTTACTCACATTCACTCACGTGGGTATATATAGATTTTACTCACACTCACGCGTTATGCGCGAAAATTCACGAAATAAAAGCTAACCGGAAAAAACTAAAATGTAAAAATTAAGGTACACTCTAATTAATTTCTGTTGAAATTTACCCAACTTATGCCCGTAATTTCAAGCAATAGATACCTACCGGTGCTTAGATACCTACCCCGATTTTGTTCGTGTACACGGTAGGTATCTAAGCACCAGTAGGTATATATTGCTTGAAATTACGGCCATTATAGTAGGAAACTATACTCCTACTATAAGTTGGGTTAATTTACTCTATGTGTGTAAATGAAAAAAATACACACATTACGTGTAAGTTGGTCAACAAAAGTGTGTAAATGTACTATGAAAGTGCGTAAAAATGTAATTAAATTTAGAAAAAAACGAATAATTTTACTTAATTTTTGAGTAAAAAAAACATGTTTACTTGTAAATATACGGTTAAAATGCGTAAAAATACATTTTTATATGCGTAAGAACCCCCTAAAAATGCATATATTTACCTTGCGGTAAGAAAGAAAAACAGCCCAAAAAATGTTTCAAATAAACAAAGAATTAATTTTTAGAAAGGGTTTTATTAATGTGTTGTATAATTATAAATTTAATAATAAAATATAAATATAATATAAATATTTGTATATATATGGTTGTACATATACAGAGCTTCAAAGATTGAATTCTATTTTGAAAAAATCAAATCGGATTTTTTTAAGTCGAATGATTTTTTCTTAATCAATCGCAAGAGAATTCATTCTTTGGAATTCACTAGGGGTTAATTCAATCAATTTAGCTCATTCGATATTATCAATTATTGAATTCAATCATTGGGAACTCAATCGTTGGGAAGTCAATCGTTGGGAATTTAATCATTGTGAATTGAATTGAGAAAAATCCTAAAATTGAAAGAAATATCGTTAAAATTATAAAAATCCCCAAAAATTTAAAACAATCTCCAAAGTGAAAAAATCGCCAAAAATGCAAAAAAATCACTTAAATTGAAAACAATCGACAAAATTTAAAAAAATCTCCAAAATTAAAAAAAGTCACTAAAATTTTCAAAAATTGAAAAAATCGCCAAAATAAAAAGAATCGCCTAAAAATAAAAAATATCGCCAAAAATGAGAAAAATTGCTAAAAGTGAAAAAATCTCCAAAATGAAAAAAAACTTTAAAATTTAAAAACGGCAAAAGTAAAAATAGCGAAAATTAAAAAAAATCATCATAATTGATAAATAAAATAGCTCTAATTGGAAGAAGTTGTTCGTGTCATTTATTTATCTCTGTTAGTTTTTGAAATCAAATGGAAATTTAGGATCGTTGTAGGGGTAAGTTGAGTTTTGAGAAATGGTGCAACCATTTTTTCTTCAGCTCCATTAGTTTTCGAAATATGTACCTTTTAAAAATCGACTAAATAAAAACCACCCATAACTCAAAAAATAAAAGAGCTACTGGAAAAATGTTTGCACCGGAGTTCAAAACTCAACCCTAATGACGGTCCTAAATTTCGACCTGATTGGCTAGATTCTTAGATCGCGTTTTCCTCGAAAACAAAGCATCGCAAAGCAAAAGAGAATTTATTTGGAACATGGCCTGTGTTTCGAAAACGAATAAGGATAAATGTACATTTATTGTTTTTTACATTTTAGCGATTTTCTTTAAATTTGGCGATTTTCTTTAAATTTTAGTGTTTTTTTTTTAATTTGGAGATTTTTTTTAATTTTAGCAACTTTTTTTTATTAGTTTTAACGTTTTTTTTTTTTTGTGATTTTTTTTTATTTTAAAGATTTTTCCAATTTTAGCGTTTTGGCGATTTTTTTTTCAATTTTGGCAATTTTTTTCAATACTGGCGATATTTTTAAATCGATTGAGTAAAAACCGACTGAATAAATCGAATGAAGAATTTAATTCTTTAAACCTCTGTACACATATTATATTTTGAAAATATTTTTCCACAATTAGGCTGCAAACACTTGGAGATAAACGTTTTTGGTACATTAGGAGGTTTTTTAATTCACTAACACAAATACTACATTTACAAATTTTTTTCCATTCAAATTCTCAATAAATTAAATTTTTTAGATTTTTTTTAGCTTTTTTTAATTTGCTTTATTTCTTTTTCAATTCAAAAAGGTCAAAATATTTATTACTAATATAAGTTAGTATATTTACAAACTTTGTGCGTAAAAATTTTATTTAACAAAATAATACTACTTTTAGGCATAATGTGTTTAATTGTAAACACATAATTGGTAAAAATGCTGTAAGTGTGTATTATTGTATATAAAAGTGTGCGCAAAATAGTTTTACGCATTTATACGTATAAATTTACCGAATTTGCGTAATAATACATGAAACTTTACTCGGTTTATAGTAGTAAATTTACAATCATTTTTAGAGTGTAAATGGCAAATTTTTTAATCAAATTTGCTCTGAATATGTTATTTTGCCCTTTTTTAAGTGCTTTAAAACCCCAGAAATATTTAATCGCCAAACCAAAAAAAATAAAACATTTACTTAAGCAAAAAAAAAAAAGTTTTGGTAAAATTCTACTCCCGGCAGCATAATACAAAAGTACACAAATACTATCTAGGAATAATTTTTTATTAATCTTTAGACATCAGCAAAAAATCAGGACAACATACCATAGAGTGGTGCACGGTATAATAATGTCGTGGTGAAAAATGTTTAAGACAACTTCAATAAGAACCCTGCGGGAAACGAAGGGTCGATTGATCTAATGTGACGAATATGTGATATATGATTTGGGGGCACTTCACGAAACTGGTGAAACCAAAATTGTGGTGCACCAAAAAGTGTTAATTATGGTGAAATGACCAATCACGTGACTGTAGTTATGGGGACAAAACATTCACTGGTTGCTACCAGATGTAACATAACATCAAAGTGTACTGAAGCAAATAGGGCCGTTTCAGTTGAAGTTATTACTGGTCATTGCACTGGTTCAAAACCGTTAGCAGTGAATGAATACATGGCAATTAGTGCCAAAGGATTCAGTTCCTTGACTGCTACACAGGAGACATAACACTGAAGGAATTTTATCTGTACCGACTATGTGACAGTAGAAATGAAGACGTAACACTCTACTGGTTTAAAAGAACTGAACACGGAACTTTGACCAGGGCTGCCAGATACGGCGATTTCTTGCCAAACTTCGCGATCTTAAACTTAGTTTTTTTTGCTGGGTATAGACAAAATAAGCTAATTATAAAATTGATTTTTGTTGTGCCTTTTTAAGGTTTTTTTTTGAACAGGGGGTAAGACACACTGTTTTGGAAAAGTGCAGTGATTGGTTCCGGACGGGCTATTTAGCAACTCGTGCATAATATGACATACGCTAAATAAAAACTGACAGATTACTTGCTAATTACTTTTCCCATGCCCAGCGACATGTACCTCCTAGACCAGTGCAGTGGTACATCTCAAAACTATTTCAGTCAAACTACCCCTATTACAGAACACATTGCGCTTAATATGTGAATAGTTTTCCTTCAAAAATTGTTCTCCAGTTCTAAGATACGTACACCTACACCAGTCACGTGATAATTTTTTCCCAATGGTTGTGTTGCATATCACATAAATCCTAAAATGGTCATACTTTGACACTACCTACTTCTAACTTGTCCCGTAGTATATTCATTTCAGTCTGTATGGTGATAGGTTACCTTGGTCAAGTTATTCGATACGTCACACAGTGCTCCACAGGTAGCAAATTGTCACCTCCTATGACAAGCCCATGTTAAAAGTACCGGTCACTTTCATATAATAGAACCGAAACTAGGACAGGTTCATACACACAAAGTTCTAGTCACATGACCATACCAGTGACTGGTCCATTTCCCGCAGGGTAATTTGTCTGCCTAACAAAAATTTAATTTTCATAATGGATCCAAATTTTGATTGAAAAATTTGAGTTTCGTTAACCAACAGTTGGCAGTTTTACTGAAAATTTGGTAAGTTATAATTTGAATAAAAAAAAATTAGTCTTAACTCAATATTTCTTTTGTGAATACTAAAAAATGGTTCAAGCTTTTAAAAAGCGATTTAAAAATATTAGAAATTATTTTTGTTAGAAATAATCGGGATAACAAATATTATGTGCAATATGACTATCTTATACACACTTTGTTTTCATAGCAAAGATATACAATTGATCCTTAATCAAAATAGATTTTTATTTTAACTAAATTTTTGAGGTATATACAGATTAGAAGTTATTAACATCGAATTCCAACTAATGTTTTCCCTGTCTATATAGTCCGATTTTAAAAATAGCTGGAAATAAATCGAGCGAAGTTTTTATACTAGCGAGCCGAACCACACACGATCGGAAATAAGCCATACTGTCGATCAAAGAGAAGTGAGTTGTTCTCTAGATAATTACAAATATTCCAGAAAAACCAAATATTACCAAATAATGGGTAAAGTAATCTATCGCCTTAGGACTCCACGCGTTATATTACACCTTATTTCACTGATGCATTTTACAGGCGATGAGCCTAAACATAATGGGTGGCCTCATGACATTGTAGGGGGTAAAGTAACTGGTAACTTATATGGTTACATGGTGGGAAAAATTAATGTGTCTATAAAAAGATTTTGTTAAAAAAAAATTTGATAAAAATCAGTTCCCTGCGGGAAATGAAGGGTCGATTGATCCAAAGTGACGATTTTGTGATATATGATTAGGTGGCACGTCACGAAACTGGTGAAACCGAAATTGTGGTGTACCAAAAAGTGTTAATTTGTGTGAAATGACCAATCACGTGACTATAGTAATGGTGACAAAACATTGACAAGTTGGTATCAGGTATATCATGTAACTGGAGCAAAAGTAACATAACATTATAGTGTACTAAGTAACTAGGGCCGATGCAGTTGAAGTTCTTACTGGTCATTGAACTGGTTCAATCCCGTTAGCAGTTGATGAAAACATGGCAATTAGTGCCAAAGGATGCAGCCCCTTGACTGCTACAAATCGGATATAACACTGAAATAAACTTATTTTAAAATTGATTTTTGTTGTGCCTTTTTGAAGGTTTTGTGAACACTGTTTAAGGGAAGTTTAGTGACTGGTTCCGAACGGATAATTTAGCAACTCGTATATAATATAACACACGGTGAATAAAAAGTAAAAGGTTATTTGCTAATTATTTTTCGCCTACCCGGCGACATGTGCTCCCTAGACCAGTGCAGTGGTACTTCACAAATATAATTCATTCAAACTCCTCAGTAACAGCACACATTGTGCTTAATATGTGACTAGTTTTCCATCAAAAGCTGTTCTTCAGTTCTGCGATACGTACACCTACACCATTCACGTGATAATTATTTTCCCACTGGTCCTGTTGCATGTCACATAAATCCTAATATTATCCTACTTTAACACTGTATACTTTTAACTTGTCCAGTAGCTTATTAATTTCAGTCGGTACGGTGATAGGTAACATTCGTCAAGTTATACGCCACGTCACAAGGTGCTCCAAAGGTAGCAATTGCCACCTCCTATGACAAGCCCATGTTAAAAGTACCGGTCACTTTCATATAACAGAACCGAAACTAGGACAGGTTCATACACACAAAGCTCTAGTCACGTGACCATACCAGTGACTGGTTCATTTCCCGCAGGGTTATTACAAATATTTTTTTTAATTAAATAAATTACGTGGTCACGCTAGGATTCGAACCTGGGGTCTATGGTTGTTAACAATTAGCTAAAAATCGTAAATGAATTGTTGTGCTTCCTGATATCCTTACCATCATGCTTACAAAAAATCACGAAGTAATGTGTCTACACTCATAATAATTCATGTTAAAAATACGAAAAGAATGTCAAAACAACGAAATCTTTTGTAAAATGAACAAATTTTCGTTTATTTTACAAAATTTTTGGTTATTTTGACATTTTTTTGAATTTTTACGCATGGATTATTATCAGTGTATAAATAGATTTTCAAAACGTTATTTAAATAATTACTTTACGCTTATAGTTCATGCACTATGTAGCTGATGATCGGTAAGTCATTATTTTATGTTTTGAAGTAATATAATAGATAATGAGGTATCATTACAAGTCAATCCATAAGTGTTTAACTATCGTTAACTCATTACATTATGTTTCAAAATAAGGTTAAATGTAAGGAGTATACATTACAATGTAATGCATTATGTAACCTCATTACTATTGGCAACTCATTACTTTATGTTTCGAAATAATGCTGAAGTTAAGGAGTATTCATTACAAAGTAATGTATTCTGTAACACATTATCGGTAACTCATTACTATTTGTTGGAAAATAATGATACAGGTAAGGAGTACACCTTACAAGGTAATGCATTACTTTATCGCACCCATTACCAAAGTTTTCCTGGGATGCTAGTTAGTAGTAAACGATACTTTCGAGAACGCAGAACAGATTGGTTTATAATTGACAGTTAAAATTTGCTCCCACACAAGCTGAATTTACCGCAACTAGCAAAACCATTAATTACTTCAAAAATACAAACTTCATTCTCAAAAAAACGTGTTATTCTTAGAATATGTTTAAATACCACTTGACCAATTAACATCAAAAGCGGCACTAATAATATCGGAGACATTACAATGTTATTAAACAATAATTTAAGACGGTTTAGTTTCTAAAATCTGAATTCCACTGTAAGTGGTTAACCGAAATTTAAAACTAAACTGAAATCCGGATATAAAAAAGTGACAAAACATTTACTCGATTACTTCCTTAAAAACATCCTGGTATTAAAATTAAATATTTAAACAAAAAAAAAAGAACTAAAACGAAAACCAATAGTATTTAAAAATGATTTAGTGCTCTTTAAACATCTTAAATACAATTAAAAAGAAAAAACAAATAAGAAAATACCGCTTTCAAGTGGTATGTTTTTTTTTTAAACAATCAAACAAGGGTGGGGAGTCCCCTTCAATAGCTACTTAAGAGGCAATTAGCAGTGCCAAATAGGCGGCGGCGGCGGCGGTTATGTATTAACAAGACAACAAACATTTAGTTATTAGAAGACTTGTTACAAGATGATAAAAACTACTTTAAATGGATCGTTTTAATTGTATGTAAATGACTGTAAATGAAACAACGAACTGTTAAGTGTCGACAATTATGTCATATTGACGTCACTTTGATCTTGTATCCGTTTAGTCTTTTATCTCATATGGTGGCAATGGTGGTGGTTTAAGTGATATTCGAGTAAAATGAAAGAGAAACTAAAATCAATTTGGTTTTTTTTATTAATTACTTATTCTTTTTTAAGTGTTTCAATCTCTCAATCTATTAAAACATCAATTTAAGCGCCTTTTATTAGTCAAAGATCCTTTGCCGGAGGGAAAAATTAAAAACGTCGCCTTATATAGACCACTTAAATATATTTATATAACAATTTGATTAACCCTCAAACCAGCACGAAAAATAAACAATATATTATTCTACCAAAATTTTGTTTGTTGCTTATTTTGGGCGATATGGGCCATAAAGAGTTTAGAGCAAATCTCAAAAACTAATCCATAAAACTGAATAAGTTTACGCATAAATTATTGTTCATAACAAGATATAACTACAGTTCAAAAATTACCCTTTCTGTGGTTTTACTTTACAAGATATAGAGATATTCGTTTTTCGAAAAAATGCGAAATTGATCGAAAATGCACCTAAACTTCAACATATATTGATTGAACTTAAAGGCTTTGCTTATACTAAAAAATATAATCTTTCTGCCAAATTTCTTAAATATCCGTCCATACGTTTTCATGTTACGACGATGTCCTTTACAAGTATGCTATTTGAATCCTGTATGTCTTTGTACCAAAATTAGAGCTTATTTTTAAAAAGTTTAAGCTTTAATCTTACTTTGTGTTAAGTATCAGCTTTTTCTAGTCAACAGAAATATGTTTTCAAGATTTTTGAAAATTGTGTTCATTTCAAAATATTTATTTTTTGAAGTTTTATGAAATTCTAACTTTCACACTTTCTCGCTGCCAAACCGTGACATGAATGAGCACAATAAATACTTCGCAAAATATTTTGTATATTTGGTTTTCTATCGAAATAACGTAATTTCTTATTATTAAATCTTAATTTCTTATTATTAATCATTTATGGCCAATTAAAATACGCCGACTAGAGGCGAGCTTGCCGGTTATAGGGTTAATTAGGATGTTTAACGTTTAAAGTAGTTTATTTTTAAACCAGACATTAGTTGAAATTAATGCTTAATATATGATTTGGTTTAATGTATTTTACTTGAGTCATCCAATTAAATATACATCGAATGTGTAGTTTTTTTTTTTAAATATTTACTTTTTGTAAGTTTGATATAATTTTTATTAAAAATAAAAATTATATCAAACTTGTAAAAAAGACAAAGTACGGTCTTAGTTTACTTCCCCTTTACATCTTGTTTTTAAATAAAACAAAACAAGTGTAAAAATTAAAAGGAGAATAAAAACAAAAAGCGTATATTGTATATCTACCAAAGGTAGAGCTTGCATATAACGAACAAGTTTTCAATTTATTTTTGATCAATGGTTATAATCTTAAATTTCGAGCTCATATATTAGTTCTCCTTTAGTGGGATAACTAGGTTATATGAATGTTTGATGTTTGCATGGGATTGTCACTTCTTTCAAAACGTGTTCTGATGATGGGAACCTAGGAAATTTCCGAAATAGATCTCTTAACATCTTTTTTAACTCTCGGTCTTTTATTCAAAAAAAAAAAATAAACAAAAAAAAACGGACTTTCCGTAATAGTTAAAATATTCAGTTAAAATTTTCCATTCAAAACAAAAAGTTGTTATATTATATTGAGTATTGAAATAAACGAAAACAATCTATTGTTTTTATGGATTCTGTCAATTAATATTCAACAGTTGAAAATAAACTAAAAAATGCTATTGTTTTAAACGAAAAGTTAGTAGTCCTGTTTTTAACTGAGTTTCAGTTAATTTAATGTGTATGTTCAGTAGTCTTTAGGGAAAAAATTATTGTGAGTGTAAAGATTATTTATTAGGACAATATCCTAATAAAGAAATATAGAGTATGGCCTCGAACTTAAATAATTTTCTTTTCATTTTTATTTACTTTTGTAAAAAACAATACACTACAGTAATTTAATTTAAAAAAAAAAACATTGGGCCAATTCAATCAATTTTAAGTCAGTCACTGAACCAAAAACAGTATTGAAATCAACTAAATCCCATGTTAAATTGATGAATGGGTGATTACTATGCAAAACCTGTCCGTCTTTTTAACAAATTGTTTAGTAAATGTATTTTTTTGACGATTAACTATTTGTTGATTGTTATTTTGACGAAATATTGTCAAATTTATTAACAGAAATTAGTTATTGTAACAAATGTATTTAATTAAATTGAATAATTATTTTTTTGTTTTAGCAATGCGCTTTTTTCAATTTAACAATGTGCTTTATATAATCTATTCGTATTTTGTCGATTAATTACTTATTATTATATATTAATTTTATATTTCTTTATCTTTTATATTTTATAAACATAAATTTTTAATAATATACGTCTTTAGTTAGTATATTCGATTTCTTCCAATAAGTGTGATTATCAAAATATTTACAAATTTGTATTTTGAACCCTATGAAAAATGTTTATATATACTCATACACAACTTGATATCATTATATATGCTTATATGTTTGGCAATATATTACAATATATGTTCATATCTTATACTTAGTTTATGAAATTTTTTTAATATGGCGTAATATATCATTGTATCGTATGTTATATATTAGCATATCTTGTATATCTGATCATATTAAAAAGATATAGATCCATATATGTCCATATATTTTACCATATATGATCATATGCAAGTGTATATGGGGAAATTAACCAAAAATAATTCTATCACTTTTATATATAATTATATATTAAAAAAAAACATTATATATAAATATATATAGTAAATTTATATGAAAAAAATCTATCACTTATATCGGCCATTCCACGTAAAATCGGCAAAAATCTGACCTTCGGTTTTAAGATTTCATTTAAATTTTGCATTTAAAATCTTTATGGACCCACTTAAAGATTGTCGTTTTAAATTTTTCAAATTTCGAAAATTCAACGGTTTTACGCACGATTTAGTTTTTTGTTTTGAAAAATGAGAAATATGCAAAAAGTGTGTAAGTCTGTATAGTCGTATTTTCTTTTATATTGATCAGATCACCACAATTTAAATTGCATTGGAATGGTACGGTACTCTACTTTTATGCTGCGAATTTGAATTTTTTCCAGCTCACAGTGGCGCCTGTAGAACAAGTGAGGTTGCAAAAATCAAAAATTTCATGTGCCCCTAAAAAATATTGAATAAACCTATTTTACAAAAAATTGTCCAACGATTTCAAATATGCTACTCATATTACAATCAAATTTTTGGTTCAGAAGATATAGCCCTTCAAAGTTGAATGATTTTCAGTGTTCAAAAAAAGACATGGTTACAAAAATGTGTTGCATTCATTTTTGGTCAATTTGTGACATATAACAGAGCAATTCCATATGAAAGCGATCACCTTTTGGACGACCCCTCTCCGAATTTAAAATAAATAGTCTCAATCGATTGCCCAGCAAAAAATAATGTACCTACATATTTTTTTTTTTTATAGTGACTGGTTTAAAGGTGGTGTGCACCACTGTCATGTGACAAAATTGAAGAATTCTTCATAAGGGACTTCATTGAAAGTTGTTTTAAAAAAAACTGTAAAACGAATTCTGATGTCCCGACTTTTGACCCGTAGGTTCAAATTTTGAAAAATTCCACTTTGACCCATTTAGAGTGCCCCAATCGACACAAACCCAATCGAATATAATTTATACATTCATCTGCTAGAGCGTCTTCCGGAGAAGAAATAGAGACCTTAATCTTGGAAAGACTCCTCCTACTTTCTGAAATATCTCTATCTCGAGATTTATACATTTTGCTATAAAAACACAGCTAAAAAGGCCCTCTTTCAACTTAAAGTTTAACCCCTTAACGGTCACCTACAATGATGAATTTATGCATTAATATGCTAGCGCGTCTCCCGGAGAAGAAGTAGCTCCCATAATCTTGTAGGGATTCCTCCTACTTTCTGAAATATCAAAGTGGGCTTTTTCAAAAGTCGGTACATCAGAATTCGTTTTAGAGGTATGGTTCCTTCGGCAAAGTTTCTTATTTTGATTCCTAGAATACGATTTTCCTTGAACGTTGAGCGATTTTTAAATCGACCCGCCCTAATAATTATATATGATTATATCGGAACTTTTCTCGTCGGGTTATCTTTACTTACAAATTTTATTATTTGCGGATAATGTAGAATTAAATCGCAATAAATATCTCTAAAAGAAGAATTTTTAAATTCTCCTTTTAAACCTTGAACTCGAACTAAGAAACCAATTTAAAATGTTTGCTCAGTAAACAGTTCGCGAATTAATATCATCTGTTATACAAAAGAGAAAACCTTTCTGCTCTAAACCCTTTTAAAAAAAGGATTATATTTGTTTTCTAAATCTCTCTTTTAAGAATAATACCAAAAACCTATATTCTCAGAATATCTTTTTTAAAGTTCACAACACAGCCTAACTCTAATACAAATAGATCATAAAAAACGCGAAAGAAAAAAATGGAATGTCATTTTAAAAAAACAACATCATAAAAAAGTGAAATACATTAGTTACTCTAAAAAACATGTTTAACAATGTCAACTAAATATTAATTTTCTAAAGCAATTTCAACGAAAATAACAAAAGCGAAATTAGGGGAAAAATAACCATTTTTTTCTCAGCACAAAAAAAAAGATGTCAAATTTTTTGAAGAATTCCTTTAAAAACCCACTGAGAGTCAATTTGTTAATGATTTTTTTTATTAGGCATCAAGTAAAATAATAAAAAAAGATATTAGCAAGGTCACTTTGTTTTTCTTTTTTTTTCTTTTAAGGTTTAATTTCATTCCATAGTTCTTAATTTTTCTTTCAAAAACCATTCCAAGAAATTGATCTTGTAAACTGAACTCTAGCGAAACTAGAACTAGAAGAATCAAGGCAGTTTTTTTTGCCAAACCATTGTTTTGCAAACAGAAATTTTTTTACAAACAATTTTTTAGTTTATGACTTTTTACACGCACAAAAAACGGAAAAACTATAATCGTTTCCGTTTGTTTCCGTTAAGTAGGTAGGAGGAAAAAAAAGAAAACACAAAAATTGACAGACACAAAAAAGTCGCGCTGTTAACGCGAAATTCATTTCTAAAAAAGGTCATTTATGTTAACAATAGTGACTTCATTTTTTAGAATCCGAGCATGCAATTGAAACCTCAAAAACAATTGTGCTACATCATAGTTTTAATATTTATGACAGCAATTAACGTTAAAAGTCCCAACAAAATAATTTTCTTAGCGTTCCTTTTTTTTTTGTAAATGAATTTTTGCAATTTAGTTAGATTTTTTTACAATCGCGTCTATAAAAATGCTGGTTACAAAAGTTAAAATGTACAATTTTTAAGCGAAATACACAAAAAAAGGTCATTTGAGTATTGAAAAAATGGCTGTAACAAAATATATGCACATTTTCAATTCCAATTCCCACTGCAGCATCAAAGTCAAACCGCAATAAAAATTTTGTTTTTAAATCTTCTCTTCTTCTTTAACATGAACAACATTTGCAAATCATTGCAAAGCGTGTGGAGAAGGACGAAAAATTTAATTTTGTAAAACTAAACATTTGTTGTAGTATTAACTTTTTTTGGTTTAGCTGTTTTTTAAACCAATTTCACGATAAATAGGTTTCACGCGAAATCCATTGTTAAAACCATCGTGGATGGTTTTTGTACGGTCGATATTTTAATGTTAAGTGTACAAATTTTTCCAATACTGAATACAATAATATACCTTTAAACACTATGGATTTACGTGTTAAATTGTTGGTACGTAGCTTTATTTTTTTTTGCCACTTTTTTGTATTGTATCTAATATCAAACTCCATTGCTTTTTTTTCGCACATGCGCTGTAGAACTGGGGAGACTTATTGAGTGATGTACAAAAAGTTATAAAACTTTAATAAGAGACTATCATCCGGGTATAGTGGTTACAAATGATTTTTGTTTTAAAAGAAATTTAGATGGTTTTCAAAATAAATGTAAATTTAAACTAAAAAGGAGTCATTCAAAAAAATTTCGATTTGATTTTAGTTGTTTTTGGAATGGATATCGTCGTATGAATATTGGTGAGACCTATAGACAATTTCTGGCAAGATTGAGTTAGGAATTGATTATAAAGGGTCCGCCAAATAACTTTTTTTTTGAACTCCTGAACCAATTGGACTTTGTATGGCGTCATACCAAGGTCTTTATGCAAAATTCGTCTCAATGATGTCTCCGAAATGTTCAATTGTTGAGAACGACGGTGAATTGAAGTTGATGGCGCTTCACGCACACTTTCTGCCACAGCAGCAATATTCTCGGGTGTACGCACTGTATTTGGCTTTTCACGCTTTGGTTTATCGATGAGGATGCCAGTTTCTTTCACTTTTTTCACATGACAATGAACATACGGACCATATTCGTTCAGCGGAAGGATAAAACTAATAATCTATCAAATCAGACATGAGCTAAGTGTTACCATTCACGAAATAAGCACTAGTTGAAAAAAAAAACGTTAGATGGCGGACCCCTTATATGATTAACGTGTCCTCTTTCTAAATCTTTAATCCGTTTTTATATACCTCGTATCAATTAGGAGATATCCAGCCCCATATGTGCTGCGTATCCCTATTTTTACAAATTTCTTAACATTGGTATGGTGTATTGACCACTTTTTGGCCAATGAGTCAAACTTTCTATAGAAAAATAAAAACATTATTCGTCAATCTTGGTTTGACACATTTGAAATAAGCAACGCATATAAAACAACAAAAAATAAAAAAGTTTAAGCATTGGTTTGCACTATGACAACTTACCCAGCCAGAAATTGCCAATGGTCTGAAAATCAAGCACTGGCAGAGCACTATTTGCCAATGATCCAACAAATAAAGTGCTGGCAAAGCACAACGCTCTTCCAACGTTAGTAAAAAGTGCTTTGCCAGTGCTTAATTAACAAAATTTACAACAGTAAAAATAATAAAAGCACTGACACAGCTCTGGCTTAGAACGATCTGCCAACGTTCGTAAAAAGTGCTTTGCCAGTACTTGATTTACAAAATTTACAACCGTAAAAATAAAAAAGCACTGGCACAGTACTGACTTAGAACGCTTTCCCAACATTGCCAAAAAGTGCATTGCCAGTACTTATTTACAAAATTTACAACCGTTAACTTAATAAAAACAGTGCCACATCCCTTGTTCACAACAAGAGTGGAAAAATTCAAAACTAAATTGCAATTTATGATTTGAAGTTAAGAATATTAAGGTCTCCTATTATAGTCAACACAAAGTATAGTTTTTGTACTAAAATTTTACTTAAGAAATTTATTTTCAAATTTCTTTCTTTAGAAAAATTGTAGTAAAAAATCGTGCTAACTTATCACAAAAATAATTTGATAAAAAAAATATTCAGTTATTTTGTAATTAACTTAGCTGAAGCAAGCCTATTGTTATTTCAACTCAAATTATCAAAATCATTCAATAAGAAATAATACAACTCTTTACTGAAGTGAATTACTAAGTAGGACTTTATTGCTCGATTTTGGTTTTGGTACTGGTAAAGCGCCTATTGCCAGTGCTTTGCCAACGTTTTAAAAAAGAAACGGCCAAGCCCTGCCCGGTGTTATCATTTTGGTGTTGGCAAAGCACTTATTATATTATTAAAAAAAGCACTTTATTGGTTGTTTTACCAATGCTTTGCCAACGTTTTAAAATTATGGTTTTGGTACTGGCAAAGCGCTCATTGCCAGTGCCTTGCCAACGTTTTAAAAAAGGAACGGCCAAGCCCTGCCCGGTGTTATCATTTTGGGGTTGGCGAAGAACTTAAATCTTCAGATATCCAACGCTCTGCCAACGCTCATACCACCGTTGAAAGCACTAGGCCAATGCTTTGCCGTTCGTATTATTATGGCTGGGTAGTTTTATAATGGTTAAAAGAAAAAAAAAACTTTTGACCTACTTGAAAGAAAAACAATAAAATTGTGATAAAAACGGCTTATAGGCCATATAATAAATAAATCTTTTTTTAAAAAATTGTTAATAACTCTGGATACTCAGTGCAAAAAGGCGTAAAAATTAACAATATTGCTTATAATAAATGCAGCTATAGATATAGCAAATAAAAAAGAAAACCTATCTTGTAGAAATTTAATAATTTTGTTGTAAACTTTCTTTATCGTTTTTCTCGCAAAAATGTTTTTGGTCGGTGCGGCTCTCCAATAATCAATCGACAATATGTTTTGATTTCATTGAAAGTAAGCCCATCTATATTCAACGTTCCTATGATACATTTGGCTTGTTTCATTTGACTCATTCAAAAATATCTAATTTTAAAACATCTCCCAGAGAACGAAGCCGATACGAAATTCTTGTCGGCGGCTAAGAGTAAACACTGCCGGCGGCGGCTAATAGCCGGCTATAGCCGATCAGTTCTGATAATTAATTATTTTAATTAAATTGCTTTATTTTGCAACAAAAACAACTTAAGTTTTATATTCAGCGGAGTTGTTTTTACCGCATTTTTAAGTGTTTTCATTCCTAATGGTTTAATCATTTAAAATTTTGTTTTCATTTGAAATTTTTTTTTTTTCATATGAAAATTTTTTTTCTGGTTTATTTCTTTAAAATTTTAAATGAAATTTTAAAAAGAAACATAAATGAATATTAATTAAAAAGCCTATATCATTTTCAAAAGTTAATCGGTAAAGTTATTAAACTTTATTAACTTTACGGATTAAATTAAAAAGATAATCGGCAAAGTTATACAGTTAAATTACCAAAGAAATATATTTTTAACTTTCTGTCTGTTATTCAATAAACAAAATATTCTATTAAAATATTCAGTTAAAATTTTCTATTTAAAACAAAAACTTTTTATATTATATTGAGTATAAAATAAACGAAAATAATCTATTGTTTTTACCGATTTTGTCAACGAATTTTTTTTCACAGTTGAAAATAAACTACAAAATACAATTGTTTTAAACGAAAAGTAAGTAGTCGTTTTTTTAACTGATTTTCAATTAACTTAATGTGTACATTCAGTAGTCTTTACGGAAAAAATATTGTGAGTGTAGTTCTATCAGTTTTGGAAATATCGTGTTTTAAAATATAAACAAATCAAAAATTTAGCAGAGGTAGTCGTACTTAATCGTCCATGTCGATTAAAGCTACGAATAAAGCTAGACTTTGAATAATATGTAATATGTAGGTAAAGACAACTGCAAATGTAGTTAAAAACAAATAAAATTTCACTTAAAGAAAGGACGACTTACATTTCAGTAAATTCAACTAACATTGTCATTTGTTTTTAAGTGTTCAAAAAATGAACGACAATTATAGTTAAAATTAACCACATATGTTAGTAAAAAATAAACAAACATTTATTTTTTTGTGAAATGCGTGGTAGAGAAGAATGAGTGTATTTTCTAAAAATCATAACTACATTGTAAAGTTTTAATTTTCTGAATCATACAGCGCAGTTTCTGGTATTGAACATTCGTCAGTGACCCTGTTTTTTTGAATAATGTAATATTTATTATGTTTTTATTTGTTCGATTGCGTCTATATGAAATTTTCTGTGCAATCACTGACCGTGGTATAGATAAACTGATTTCTAATGCCACATGCACTCGCACTACAAGTTAGACAGAGTGCTTTACTTTTTTAAATAACAAAAAACGAATGTAAAAAGTGAATGTGAAATCATAAAACATTCATTTGATGTGGTTTGTTTTTTTAAATGAACTACAAGGTTAGTAAAAAATTAAATTTGTTTTACAAATGACCGACATTTACATACACATCCTTTGCAAATGTTGTCGTTTACGCAACTAAAATTGACACCAAGTTTTGGCTCTAATCAAATCTTTAATTAGATATTTTAGGTTGATAATTTTTTCTGTGTAATTAAAAGTACCACTCTTAACTCAGGAAAGTCTCTAAAAACGGCTTGTTTAAACAAATGAAACTCCCAATATTTTCAATTTTAAAAATTAAATAGTTGCTTAGTTCCACTATAGGTAATATTTTTCTACCACTCATCCTGCTTTGGGGGTTAACAAAATAGTCTGAAACTGCCGAAGTACTAAATAGGGATATTTATCGTTCATTAAAAAAAAATATCATATTGATCCATAATACCGACCGTTTACTTAGTTATTAGTTTTAATTATTTTGTACGTGTAAAGTTTGCTATTTATTTCTGCTCTTAAAAAATTTTGTTATTCTTCTACTTGAAAATTTTGCGAACAAAAAATTCGATTTTCTTCCTCGGTAAATGTTGTTTTTTTTTTGTTTTACCCAGCGTTTTAAAATTACTATATATTCCAACTTCAGGTTCATAAAAAGCATACATATTTAGATATAATATTATTTTTTAAAATTTATATTTACATGTTTCAGAAATAAATTACAAGTAAAATATTATTAGATAAAATTGTATCAATTTATATATAATTTTATATTTGATAGACCTATTTTTGGGATCAAACTATATGAGATTAGATCGCATGAGATACAATGAGATCAGCTTATGTATGCCATATTTCTGATGAAACGAGATGTGATGTGATGTTTAGTTATATGTGATACTAAATATAATCATATATGACTATATCGGAACTTTTTCCATCGGGTAATACCAAATTTATACTACAGCCAAAAACTAGTTGTTTTTGAAAACTACTTCTATTTACTTATCAAATTCCATATAAATTTGAAATCAAAAACTAGAAGTTTTGAAAAACTACACTAAGGATATTATGTAGGTAAAGACGACAGCAACTGTAGTCAAAAAAATTATTGTAAAATCATAAAACAGTCATTTGATGTGGTTTGTTTTTTTAAATGAACTACAAGGTGAGTAAAAAAATTCAATTTGTCCTACAAATGTCTGACATTTACATTAAAAATAAAGAAACTGTATTACAATCCAAACAACTACATATTTTTAAAGCAAAAGTTCCCTGAGTGTACTAGTTTTTGGCTAAAGTATATATGCGATATCACTGTACTAACTTAATACTTTTTTCCAGTTTATGCTTTTTCCAGATCTAAACCACACAAGTGATGGCTGAAATCATTTTATTTTCATTAAGAGCTGCCTTCAATTTTATTAACTGTCGACATGCATCAACGTTAAACGAAAAAAAAAACTTTATTAGATTTTTATTAAGGGCAACAACGTCGACGACGAAGATTGTTATGGTGCAAAGTGTATATATATAACCAACCAGTCAGTTAGACATACATTCTGACAAACTGACCATTTGTCTTGTTATCGTTTTACTCATACATATTCGTAGCCAATTATCAAATAATCGCTACATTTATCATGCAATCCAATCCATTGTTTATTGTTAACATGCTAATATTTTTGTCAATTTAACAGATTCGCATTCCCCCTCTCCGCAATAAATACTTTATGGAGGGAAATGAATGAATATTGATGATATAAAACCAGTAGTCACCCTTAAATTTAATTTGTTATGCTATTGAAGTCATACGCCACACCCGTGCCTGTGGCTGGACCATTGTCCTTTTATCTCACATGTGTTTTTACATCAATTAATTGGCATGTTATGGAAATTTGTTATCATTTAGATACATTTAATTATGCATATCAAAATATTTATACTCTCTATACATTTCAGGCACTGACTAACTCTGACTGACATCATCGATAACAATTGTCTTTTTTTTTTGGGATTGATATTGTTATGGATGTCCTTTTTGTGTTGTTGTTGTTGTTTTGATTACATAACGTTTATTGCTTGTTAATAAACACAACCATTATATTATACTTAACTAATACACACACACATACCTTCATATAAATATTTCCTTCCGTTTCCGTTTAAAACCCATTAGATTCACATTATATTCATATGTATCGTCATAATTGTAGTTGATTAGTAACGCTTTTATACAATTTTAGCTTTTGTTGTTGCGCAATATCGTTTTATCGTTCAGTTAGTATCTGGGAATTTTTTCGTAAAATATTTTCGGTTCAATTTATGGTTGTGTTTAAATTTTTTATGCTTTACAAAGCATTTTATTCATAGATTCATTATTACTCATATTTTTGTGAAATGTTCATAAAAGTTGTGAAAATTTATATTTGTTCATTGTAATAAGTGAGAGTGATAGTTTTTACTCATGTTTTTTTTTGCGTTAGATTAAATCTCAGGTGATGCCAGCTACACTGAAATAATTATCTTCACTTCTTTATTGAATTTCTTGATAGCTTTAATGAAAATTGTCACTGAACTAGTCCATTGAAACTTTTCATAGAGTCTATGAAATATAATTTATGAAACAGTTTTATAAAATTCTATAATATTAAAAAGTTTAATGGAATTATTGAAACTCTTCATGAATGTCTTGAAAAAAAAATGCATTTGAATTAAGTCAATGAAACTATTCATATAATTTATTTATGAAACAAGTTCATAGAAGCGACAAACCAAAAAAAAGGCTTTTTTGAATTTTTAAAGGACTTTATAAAATATTTTGTATGTGTTAATAAAGGACTTTAGAAGATATGTTAACGTCTTGAGAATTAAGTATTAAAACAGGGACCGTAATCATTATGAGTTTTATAATAAAAATTACACAATAATGATTATATTATGAGTTTTAAGGATTTTCTTTAATGGTAATAATTATTTTTGAGTAATATTAATAAAAATCAGCCATAATTATATTTTTGAGCAAAAAAAAATACAACTCAAAAATAATCATTATTTATGATTTTTATTTTTTTTCGCTCAAAAAGTGAGTTTTATTTTGAGCGAAAAAAATAAAAATCATAAATAATGATTATTTTTGAGTTTTATTTTTTTGCTCAAAAATAATGATTATGGCTGATTTTTTTTATTATTACTCAAAAATAATCATTACCATTGAAGAAAACTTTAAAAATCAAAAATTTAAAAATCATGACGGATATGCAAAGATTGTCAAAAAATAATAATAATGATGCAATAAATTTTTTTTTTGTCTTTTCTAAGTGATTGATTTTTTGATTTAAAAAAACGAACAATAATCATTATTTACGGTCCCTGATTAAAAATAAAGTTTAAAATGTACAAAAATTAATAAATTCATGAAATTTGATGAAAAAATTAAAATGTTAAGCCTTTAAAACAGTTTCATAGCTCTAAAGAAAAATTTCATTAAATTATTGATGAGATGGTGTAAAAAAATTAATTTTTTTTTATCAAACTATGAAATTTTATGAAAAAAAACTTATGAAAAATTGCATAATATTATTTGAATTTCTTGTATATAATGAAATTTTTATTGAACCTACGAACAAATTCTATGAAATTCTTTCGTTAATATCATGAAGAATAATTCTTTCAGTGTACTGATGCAAATGCGCACAGTGCTTTGTACCCATACACTCAAAGAAAAAGCTTCATCATATTTATGGAAAAACGTCATAATATGATAAAAAACTCCATTGATATTGGTCCAATGTAACTCTTCATAAATATGATTAAGCTGTTTTTTTAAAAAATGCAATTGATGACAAGCTTCATCATATTTATAAAATGTTTTATAAATATGAAGAAGTATTATAATTTTTTATGAAATGTTTCATAAATGTTGTATGATAAAGCAAATTCATAAATTTTAATGAAATTAAAAAAATTATTTGGTGGCGTACTAACCCAATAAAGGCTGCAGACAATGACGAAAATTTATTTTGAATACTTTCTACTTAATACCTAATAATTTTGCAACTGTAATTCAGAATATATCAATTAAAACTCATAATATCAAATTGGAATTCAGAAAATATTAATTGGTATTAATTTTTCTTAAAATTCAAAAATAAAAAATAAATTAATTTAGGAATTTTTATTTGGAATTGAAAAGCATAAAGGTTAAGAATTTAAATTTCCAATGATATTTTTAAAAAAACAAATTTATATTCACAAAATTCCATGCAAAATTTAAAACACATCAACTGAGTATGATTCTGCTATACTTTCGGAATTCTCGAGACCCAATAAAATTGTTCTTAATTCAGATAAGACTAAGTTCGTTAGATTTAAACCATATCGTTCTAGAAATGAAGATAAAATGGTTGTACATATCAATAGTACTCCGATAGCTGACAACCTACTTTGAGATACGCATATAAATTTATTGAAATCGAAAATTTCGCCTGCAATCGGTGTTCTTTATAAGTTTAAACATAAACTTAGCTGTGAGGTGAAAATGCTTATTTATAAATCACTCATACATTCCCATTTGACTATCTACCAATTATTTACGGTTGTAGAGAAAATTCTTCGCTAAAATCTCTGCAATCTACTCAAAATAAAGCTCTAAAACTAGTGTTTAACCTACCAATACGATACTCCACTATGGATCTTTTAAAATTTCATGCTAAAAATGTGTTACCAGTTCGCGGTCTTTATAAACATAAAATTGTAATGTATATTTTTAAAACCATTAGATGAAATGTTCATCATCCCATACAGTTTACCCAAAATGCGGTACGTACGCAAAGAAATACTAGACAAGCTTTAAACTTGAGCTCTGTGAGATGTCGTCTGGAGCTAACTAAGCAGCGCATTGCATTTGCTGGACCACTTGAATATAATCGATTACCGGTTAATTTGCGGAATATTCAAGTTCTTTCAACTTTTAAAAAACGAGTTAAACATTATTTATTGCAAAATATAGAAACAATTCTTATGTAATCTTTCAAATCATGTAAATACATATGTAATTATATGTCATATTATGTTTGCATTTATGAAATCTTCTAAAAATAACTTAATGAATTATATTTTATTTTTTATCTTGTAAATATGTAAAGTTGCCTTGAAGCCTCTGTAAAGCCTTTAAGGCGCTGAGGCGATAATTGAATTTGTTATACATATATTTTTTGAATTAATAAAATTAAATTAAAAAAAAAAAAAAAAAAACTGATTATAATTTCTGACTTGCAATTGATGTTATGATTGTTTCTGAATGAAAATGAAAATTATTCAATTTCGAGGCCATACTCTATATTTCTTTATTAGGATATTGTTTTAACAAATGATCTATAGAGTTTTTGTTTTTAAATTTATTAATTGACCACTTTCAGGAATGTGTTGATAGATCTATTTCAGGAATTTTCTAGGTTCAAGTCATCAGAACACGTTTTGAAAGGAGTGATAATCCCAAGCAAAACATCAAGCATTCATATAAACTAGTTTTCTCACTAAATGAGAACTAATATTTGATCGCGAAGTTAAAGATTATCACCATTGGTCAAAAAATAAATTGAAATCAGAATTTGAACTTGAATAATTTTCATAATTTTTATTTTTAATAAAAATTATATTAAACTTAATAGTTTCTGAGTTTTAAATAGAAAATCTAAATTGCAAATTACATTTTCTTAATTTAAAACGAAAATTCTTAAATGTTAAATACTCTTCTACTTTTTTTAAAAAAAAAAATTAGTGAAATTTATGTGTAATTATAGTTTTAAAAACGCAGTGTGTAACTTCAATGTGCTCAAATGAATAAAATATTCACAATTGTTGTAAAATTTTGTTTAATAAAATTGAAAATTTAACCAAATTGGTTTACATAACATACACAGAAAAAAATTATCAACCTGAAATATCTAATTAAAGATTTGATTTGAATTTAATTTGTTTCTAAGCAAATATTTAATTGAATCAATTAATATTTTAATTGACTTTTAAATATATAAATGCATATTTTATTTTAGACGCAATTATCATATTATTTTTTCATATTTTCATAAATAGAAAATTTTCAGTATAAAATACCAAATACATTTGAAGTTAACAAACAAAACAAGCAGACACACAAACAGACTCAGCATTGCAAAAAAAACACACATACCAACATATAGATAACACACTTTTTTTGTGAGTATCATATTTTTCTTTTGTAGCAGTTATTTATAACTTTTTTTTCTTCTTAATTTCAATAAAAGGTTTAATTGATAGTATCATTGCCGTGATAGGTGCAAAATCAATGAAAATATTAATTGATTCAATAATTTTTTAATTGAAACCCGTTTTTAGTTTTTTCTGTGTATAAAAGATTTTAGTTCCATAAACTAATTTTTTTTATGTCTATCAGTAAAAAATATTGAAAATATAATTGTTTGCCAAAAAGTGCTAAAAAATGAAATTATTTTAAAAAAGTGCTATCTAGCATCTAGCTCTTTTTAGTTATAAAATTTAAGTGCTAAATGAGAAAAAAAGTGCTAGATCAAACAGTCATTATGCTAAAATGGCAAACCCTGGTGGTGACTGTAAATTCGTTCAATCAATTCGTAACTTTTATATACATCTAACCATTATTTTATTAGTTAGCTCCTCGCTCTTCCGTTTAAAAATCCAAAAATTAAATGTTAAAAGTCTCATAAATATTTGGATATTATTATCAATTAGACGCTCTGTAGTTTAATTAGCACAATTTTATTGATTCATCACTCCAGTCATGAGAAAAAAAAAATATGTTTTTTTTTGTCTTCATCTATCGATCAATCGTTTGATTGTTATAATCAATGATTTCAACAACTACAACAACAACTACAAAAAAGTCGGCACATGTATAATGAAACCATATAAATAAATTTTAGTTTAAAAACTAAAAATGTTAAAAAACAACAAAAATGTTACAAAAACAAATAGATATTTCACAAAAAATTAAGATACAAATAGGGTTTCTAAACCTGATTTTTTTACTTTCCGTTCCTGGGAATTTTGGTCGGGATTACCAGAAATTAAAAAAAAAAAACATTAAAGCAACCATGATTGCTGAACTAAAAATCTGTAAAAAAAAAATGCAAATAAAAGTGAATTTCCTGAAAAATTTATAAAAGTTTAATAATTTTGTGCCCACTCAGGAAACTTCTACACACAATCAGGAAACTTCTGCTTTAAAAAATTGTAGTTGTTTGCGTTGTAATACAGTTTCTTTATTTTTAATGTAAATATCAGTCATTCATTCATCAGTCATTAGAACAAATTTAATATTTTATTAACCACGTAGTTCATTTAAAAAACAAACCATATCAAATGACTGTTTTATGATTTTACATTAATTTTTTACATTTTTACACTCGTTTTTTGTTATTTAAAAAAATAAATGTTTGTTTATTTTTTACTAACATATGTGGTTCATTTTTACTACAATTGTTAGTTATTTTTTGAACAGTAAAAACAAATGTTATTTGAATTCAATGAAATGTCTGTCGTCAGTTCTTCAGGTGAAATTTCATTTGTTTTTGACTACAATTGCTTTCGTCTTTACCTACATAATATCCTTCGTGCTTAGATATTAAATATTTTATTCCACGAATTTTGAATAGTCTTATTTTGAGTTATTTTGACAATAATACATGTTTAAATATATTCCTGATTTAACAGTTTTTTTTAAACATATTTTGCCTTTTCCTACGAAAAATAAGCTTTCACTATCAAAACGTTAATAAATATGCATTTTAGATATCCCGGGAATTGACAGAAATGTTCGAAGAAATTTCCCGATTCCCGGGAATAGAAAAATGTCGGCAATTTGAAAACCCTACATACAAAATTAAAATGGTCAGCATCAATCAATTGACTGACTGATTTTTTTCGCTTAGTTTCAAATAAAAATTAACATTTATTGGATTTGATGTGAGAGATGATGAGTAGTAAAATTTGAAGAAAAAAAAAAATCAAAATATTTAACGACTTGCTAACAAAACAATTGTTTGTTTATTCTTTTAACCAACCATAAAGTTATGCCTTCAAATACTAATACCAAATCAACTCCTCTCAGCAAATGTGGCAAGAAGAAACATCATTTTGAACAAATAAATTTTAAAATAAAAAAAAAACAAGTAAAAAATAGAAACTCTTGTGAATGGAGCGGCAAGAAGAGTTGTAAAGGATTTCATTTTTTTATGATATTTGAATTTTTTAATAGTAAATTAGCACCTTCATATAAAAAGTCTTTATAATGATGGTGTTTTTAGTTTATGAGACTTGACTTTGATGCGTAAAATATGTGTGCGATATATAAAAAGTTGAATGAAATGTCAAAAGACCAAATCAACTTTTTAGCTTTTATGCACTCAAATAAGTTTTACAGTAGATTCTACTGAAATTGACAGATAAAACAACTGCAAAGGTAATTACCGTTAAATAACTAAATAAAGTAAAAACAACTGACAATTTCTAATACAAAAATGTTGAAACAACTGTAAGAATTAGTATTTTATAGGCATTTTAAAAATATTTTTTAATAAAGAAACATCTGTTTTTCTTTTATTTACAATAAAAATTTGTATTTCTTACATCCGACTTAAAATGCAAAGTCGAAATTGCAAACGTTATTCCACTTATGACGTTTTTATGCATTGGAGATATAATGAAGTTTTTAATACAAGTTTGATATAATTTTTATTAAAAATAAAAATAATGTTTTTTTCGACCTTTAATTGTGCAATGAAAATTAAAATTATTCGAGGCCATACTCTATATTTCTTTATTAGGATATTGTCCTAACAAATAGATATAGAGTTTTTTGTTTTCAAATTTATTATATATTATATGATAGATCTATTTCGGGAATTTTCAAGGTTCCCATCATCAGAACACGTTTTGAAAGCGGTAACAATCCCATGCCAAACATCAAACATTCATATAAACTAGTTTACTCACTACATGAGAACTAATATATGAGCTTGAAGTTAAAGATTATAACCATTGATCAAAAAATAAATTGAAAACTTGTTTGTTAAGTGCAAGGTCCACCTATGGTGGATTTTCAATACACGTTTTTTGTTTTTTTCTCCTTTTTAATTTTTAGTTTTGTGTATAAACAAAAACAGGGGAAGTAAACTAGACTGTACTTTGTCTTTAATACAAGTTTGATATAATTTTTATTAAAAATAAAAATTATGTTTTTTTTTCGACTAATTCTAATTATTATTTGCAAACTATGAACATATCAATAAAAAACAAATATAAAATAAATAAGAATTTTTCAAAACTCGATATAATTTTCTATTTTTATATAACTAGCATAAATTAACTGATTACTGCAAAATTACTGTTTTGTTAGTTGTTTTCTAAAATACTAAAACCACTGATTCAAACAACTGTTAAGTTGTTTTGTATTATTTCACAACAACTGAAATTGCAGTTAAAACAAACTACTACTGATTACTACACAAACAACTGACATGTAGTAACTGTAAAACTTTTTTGATTGTGGCAATTCAAGTAATACTCTTTTTCCAATTACGTGGATTAAGCAAACATGTTTTTTGGTGAAAAAAAAATGTATGGGAATGTATGGTTTTATTTTAAAACACGGCCAAAACACTTTCAGCGAAAACGTAGTATAAGAAATCTTTAAAAAAATTGTTTAAAGAAAGAAATATTTTTAAAAATTTATAAAGGAAAAATGTTGCGATAAAATTTATTAAGAAAAACGTAAATGTCTTCTTACATTTTCCGTCATAACTTTTGATTCCATCGAACGACTTTACTCATTTTCAACACAAAATTCCCCTTTTGTATTTAAGCCAACGATATACTATGTTCTCATATATGTTGCTTTCCAAGTCATCTATCCAGCTAAAACAAATAAATTTCAGCAATGTTAATGTTCTCCTATAAGAGATGAAAAAATTAATAACTTTTTAAATTTTTCCAATTTTTAGTATATTATTTACAATTTTTTACCAAATTTGGCAAATTCTAGAAATTTCATTATATTAATATATTTTTAATGGAAACATTGATAAAAACATTTAGAACTAGTTCCGAATTCTTAGTATAATACAAAACTCAATTTATCTAAAAATCGCACATCGAGTTACTTTTGGATAAAATATACTATTCATGCTTTCCTTCATAAATATTTCAATATTTCTGTGCATTAGAGACATATGCAACGTTTGGTACATTGGCGTATGAGCAATAATACATATAATAGAATTCCTTACACTTCATATAGCTTTAATATAGAAATTTTGAAATATGAATTACAATAGTCAACTTAAATACTTTCTCCATCCTATACACCAACGCACAGGGCTTCGTCCCCATATCAAGAGTGGACAAACATAGAAGGAGTTGCCGTAATTTCATAAAAATAAGCATGTATAGTTTTTGAGAAAATCGGCGCAAGGATAGGCATACATCCAATACATCCTGAATTTTGAATTTGTATAGAAGCCACAATTCTCCTTAAAATGTCGTAAAAATTGGTTATAGTTCTAGGAATAAAGTATGCAATATTCTATAGCATTAGTCTAAGAAAACCATTGTGTGATACTAGTTGTTAGATTTATTTAAGTTGTAATTGCTAATTGAATTTTTATTAAATTTTGTCTCGTGATGTCCAGTTTATTTAAATTTGAGAAATACTTGACAATGTAAATAAAACCGTAAGTTAACCTGTGGTACTATGTAGTATATAAGATTTTAATATTAAATTAATGTGATGTTATTGTATATTTCTGTCGCTAGAAATTAATAAAGTTCACACTCCAGAGGAAGTTGAAATACCGCCAACGAAACGTCAAGTAAAAAGGATGAAATAGTTTGAGTGTTATTTTCATCTTATCATTTAATTGACCAAATAAAATATTGATCACAAAACAAATTCCAAAGAAAAGTAGGTAATCTTTGCGCTAATTTACATTTTGATCGCAGCAAGGACTTGCATAGCTATCATATTGCACAAATAGTTCAAAAGTGACTCAACTCAACCTACACTTGGTATCCAACTATTGTATGTGAATAAAGCGCATCATAAAACGTGATAATTACTTGTGAAAAAGAGATTGGATTAAGAAGAAAAAGCATTCTAGTTGAGAAATGAATTGTGCATTGGTATTAGTTAATTCTGTCTCTTCTGATCGAAACAATACTTGTGTGTACGTAGTGTAACCAAACTCCACTTTAGCCACAGTCATCGCTGTGTCGACCGTGGCTCAACTCGTTAAGAGGTGAGATTACGATGCATAGCTTGATGCTAAGGCAGTGAGTTCAAATCACAGTAGGACACCAAAAAATAAAAAGTTTTTCATATAGAGCAAATTAACAATATAAAATACTTTGTTCAATTGACACATAAATTAACCACTGACGAGTCCCAGGAGGGGGACGAAACTGCGGCAGTCTGGTGTATCCCTTGTGTCCGTAAAATTTTTCAATAAAAATGTTTTCTTCTTCTTCTTCCTGTAAAGAGACTAACTAAAGTAATATTCTACAGTAATTAATATAAAAATTAATTACGATTGTCATTATCCGACGGTTGCAAAACACTTTCTAACATCAAAATTTTTTTTTTATATATTTTTTTTTATATATTTTATAATTTTTTATAATTCATATATTTTATAAATTTTGTTGTCAGAAATAATAAAGTTCACCACTGCTGAAGAAGTTGGAAAAAACCCAACGAAACGTCCAGTGAAAGGATGAAATAATTTGTTTTATTTACATCTATACAATTAATTGTGACCATCATTAGCCCGTAATAAAACACAAAATTTAAAATTAAAATTGGTCAAAAATAAAAACTGAAAATTTTTAATTTTTCAGAAATCGAAAAAAAATATTTGCAACTTTATACCAATTGACACATAAATAACAGTTAACAACAACAAAATACACTGATATTTTTTTTTATAGATAAACAAGTGTATTCCTATAAAAATCATCGGATTGACACAAAATTATATTTAAAATTTTTGGAAAATCGGTTTGGCAATAAAACATTTACCAGAAAATACTTTTTTATACAACGCACAGTGGTGTGTTTTAAAAAAAAGTGGTAATATGTAAAGAACTTCTATACTACTGAACCAATCCACATAAAAATTGGAGGAGTTCTAGGGGAGGACATAGGCTTTTAAAATATTGTCATTTGACCACCTCGCCTATAGAAAACCTTTCAGTGATTGCTACTTTGGCAAATGTGAACCGATTTGAAAAAAAAAAAATGTCTGAGATAATCTCCTATACAATATAAACAAATAACATGCATGGTAAGATATCTCTTATAACTAAAAATATATTTGATGTTAAAAATCAAAATGTGGATTTGTTGCCTTGATTTTCTTAATTTTTGGCCAATATCTTTTTTGTTACCAATGCAAATATCTTGAACCTGGAAAATTCCCGAAATTGATCTATCAACACATTCCTGAAAGTGGTCAATTAATAAATTTGAAAACAAAAACTCTATAGATTATTTGTTAGGACAATATCCTAATAAATAAATATAGAGTATGGCCTCGAACTTGAATAATTTTCATTTTCATTGCACAATTAAAGGTCGAAAAAACATAATTTTTATTTTAATAAAAATTATATCAAACTTGTAAAAAAGACAGAGTATGGTCTTATTTTACTTGATCTTATTTTTAAAATAGTATACCTGATTTTCAAGATGTTTTACTAACTTTTCTATTAACTTATTTTTTTGAGTGTATAATAAAAATTTCTTTAAAATTAAAAACAAATTCAATTAAATTTTTAGCATATATGATTAAAATCTTAATTAAAACTAAACCAATTAATTAGTTACAAATTATATTAATTGATTTGGCATTGGTGCTATATGCTTTTTCCAGTAGCGAGGTAATTGACTTGGAAAGCGCCATATGTTTGTGCTGGTAAATTTGTATAGTCTTTATTATTTCATACAAGCATTTATTTTGTTTCCCATCATTATATTTTATTTCATTGTAAAAGATTTTATTTTGTGTTTTTTTTCAGCAAAGAGTTGTTTTTTTTTAGGTTCTTTAGATTTGTTTTTTGATTAAAACTTTATGGTTTTATAACTGATGAGCTGTATAAATATTTGATAGATGTATGTTTAGTTGTTACTGATGATATAAAATGATTATGATTCAGTAGTATATTATTTATTTTTTGTTGGCGCATAATAAAACGTCGGCATTTAAAAGTTTTAAATCCTTTATAAATCTTTAAACTCTTTTACTTAAAATACGCATTATAGTATCAGAAAATTTGGGAAAAAAATTACGGTAAATACAAACTATGGAATATGACAACGTTTGAATACCTACAGTGGGGAGCACTTGTGAGTACATGTAAGTAATTTTTACACCTGAAGATTCAGGCCGTAAACTGTTTGACACTAGAACTAAATTATACTTTTCTAAAGGTACAAGGTACGCTGAATCCATCCAGTTTTTCAATTTTTAAGATAACTTATTTCCTTACGACATTATCGTCGGTTGAACTTGATAATAAATTTGAATATTTTAAAATTTTGCATTGCGGGACTTTAAAATTGCTGTAACAACCTCAATTTCAATTTACAATAATGTCGTAAGTTATCTTAAAAATTGAAAAACTAGAAAAAAAGGTAAGAGTAGTTTGTTCAGGTGACGTTACAAGTATTATGAAAAATGTATTTCCAGGAAGGTCAAAAATCGGAGCATTTTGATCAAAAAATACACTTTTCTCATTAATATAGCTCGAACACTTGATGCCGAAGAGTGAATATAAGGCCAGATTTGGATTCAGCGTGCCTTGTACCTTTAGAAAAGTATAAATTAGTTCTAGTGTCAAATTTTTCGGCCTGAATCTTCAGGTGTAAAAAGTACTTACATGTACTCACAAGTGCATATATTTGTTGATCCCTAAAAAAATTAAAATTTAAAACCAAGGTTGGCCACTGATACGAAACGTTATCTGTATTGGCAGTGACGTACCTAGGGGGCCCCCAATATGACTTGAATTTTTTATGATGGTTAGTGTGTATTAATTTATAACTTTTTGTGAACATTAAAACTACATTCACACTGAACTTCATAAAACGTATTTTCATTTTTTTTAAGTTTTCGACTGTCAAATTATTTACAAATTATTAATCGAAAACTTGAAAATTGCGAAAATACGTATTTTTTTTAATTTGCAGAAAAAACTGTTAAAATTAGCAAGTTGAGAACAACAAAAATAAAATTGGAAATTTTACAAACAATTTTGTTATATTCAAGTTGAATTTTAGTTAACTGAAAATAGAAATTTAATTTGCTAAAATCAGCTAAAACTTTGTCTAAGTATTTGTAGACTACACAGGAAAAACTAAAAACGGGTTTCAATTAAAAATTTTATTGAATCAATTAATATTTTAACTGATTTTGCACCTACCACTGAAATGATAGTATTAACTAAAAACATTTGCAGACAGTTTATTAAAACTCTTTCAATTAAAATAATAATAATATCAATTAAAAGAGTTATTGTTTTTCTTTATAACCTCAATTAAAAAGTTTAGTTAAATTGATTAAAACTTTAATTGAAACTTTAGAAGAAAACAATTAGTTTTAATTGAAAACTCGTATTTTTTTATTTTTGCTATATGCCCCCCATAAAATAAAAAAAGAAATGTAGGTTTGTAAATTAAATTGACATTTTATTTATAATAAAATTAAAGCTTTTTTATATAAAAATGTATTATAAGAAAACAAATAAAAGTGTTTTGTTTGTCTTGTCTTGAACTTTTTCTTGTAATTGAGTTGCTTTCTTACAAAAATCCCACACAACTTTAAAATGATAGTTTAATGACACTTATACTTATTGAAAATTTAATTATTTACAAAAATAATAGTTTAATTGTCCTTTTTCGATAACATGTGCACTATAATTACCACAGATAAAACACGAAACTAAATTAAGTTTTCGTGCGTACACGAATATCTCAGCAAAAAGAGTGTTGCAAACTCTAGTGAAATAATTACGATTTAGCGTGTATTTGAAATCGGTAAACTATTCAACTTATTAAAAGTTAATCATTTGCAGGCACGTAGCTAGGGGGGGGGCTTGGGGGCTAGAGCCCCCCCCCCCGAAATGATTTGACAAATTTAAAAAACTAACTACAATTCGTTAGAAAGTAATAATGTTATTAATAAATTTAATATGAAATATTTATTTTTGACTTGGATCAAATAGGAAATAGTTTTATATGATTCGAATCTTAAAACTTCGTTAGAAAACATCGCCTGCAAATGGGCGGCTATCATTGTTAGAGTTGATTTTCGACAAAAAGCAATAAATAAAATCATTTCATAAGAGATTTCGAAGTCTTTGACTTAAAATATAATCAAAAAATTGTTTGAGACAATGCAAACTAAAAATTAAATATGTCTACACAGAAAAACTAAAATTGAGTTTTAATTAAAATATTTGTTGATTCAGCAAAAGTTTAACTGAATTCGGTCGTGTTGATGCAGTTGTAGTAACAACTAAAAGAATTTGTATCTATTTAATTAATATTACTTTCAATTATATATAGTTTTATTCACATCTATTAAAAATTTAATTGAATATTGTTTACTATTGGGAAAAATTACAAAATTTTAAAAAAATAACCAAAATTGTAAAAAAATCGCCAAAATTTAAAAAAATCGAGACCATTTGAAAAAATCGCAAAATTTGAAAAAAAAATTGCAAAAATTTAAAAAACAATCCTCAAAATTGCAGAAATTTAAAAACACCCAAAAAATAAACACCAAAATTCGAAAAAAAAATTTAAAAAAAATCACCAAAATTAAAGAAACGCAAATTTTCAACTTTAAACGATTTTTTTTAATTTTGTTATTATACGTTATATAAACTGAAAAAAAATTTATACCAAATTCATTTTCAATTAAACAGTTAATTGAAAGTAAGTTTGAAATCGAACAAAAGTTTAATTGAAATTTTTTTGACAATGATTTTTTCTGTGTATTTTGACATAATCTTTTAAAATGGAGATACCACTAAGACTCAAAATTAAGTTTACTTGTGCCGTAAAAGTCGTTACTTTACTTACAGTGCAATCTTTTTATTTAAATTTGGTTTGCTACGCACGCATCTGGTAACATAGTTTTCAGTATTTTTTTTTTAAGATATATATTACGATATCTCAAAATCCATTAAAGCGAATCGTATTCCACACACAGAGACCATATTTTTTTAATTTTTTGAAACAAATTTAAGCCTCAAACTTTGATTTTTTTTAGAAATTTTAAAGGGTTTTTATTTAAAAAATTGATTAAAGACAAATTGAAAAGCGTTTGAAATTGTCCAAAATATAAATCAAAGTGAATTCGAAATATATAATTTAGTTTAAATATTATTTCTTTCAGACAACAATCACGCTTGCTTGTAAAATTTGCGATTTTTTTAACACAAGACATGAAGTCGGATATATGAAAAAGGGGAAAAAATTGTGAATAATTTGTTAAAATAATTCAAATAAGTGGCAGCCGGGGTCCACGACATAGTGTCAAAATGGTTTTCAAAACGTGTGTTTTCTCGAGCATTTTAACGCTGTTTTTAAATAAGTCTAAATTTCCTAAACTTTAAACATATTTTCATACAAAGATGTGTTAAATTTCACCACCAATTTTAAAAATAGATACGTTTTCCATATATTTTTGCTGCTTTATCACCTATCCGAATTTCATTAATTTCAAAGGGAACCCATCGGAAAAGCTTCCTTTTAAGTGTCAGCAAATTATATAGGATATTTGCTTTTAATTTGTTTTTTGGACGGTTATAAATCTTTAATTTCCCGAGTTAAAACGTTTGCATAAAATAATACATTATTTTATATGCACTTATAAGGTTTTGTCTGCCAGTGCATTTAACCGGACATAATTATATAAATTCATATATAAAATTAATTTCGTAAAAAAAATTTAATATGATGTCATACATAGTTGCGTATAATTGTATATTGCATTTAGAATACTCTAAAACTAATCCAATTAATAATTACGTTATATTTATATACCTAGACATTGCAAAATAATATATATTTTGATATTATATCATATTTTAAAAAACACAATTTTATTTTAGATAAAATTGTATATTACCCCATGCAGAGTCACACTAGAAAATTTGTCAATTATATTTTGGATGTAAATGTGTATTACATCAATACAATACAATTAATTGCATCATTTTGTGTATAATTTTATACGCAAAATTTACCCCCAATTTTTGTCTTTTGAATTGATTTCTTTCTGGTTCTTAACCCTAAAAAAAGAATTTGTTTCATTTGTAACATTATGAGTTCTTAATTTAGTCTAAGATTTTTTTCAATCTAAAACTCTAAATTTAGTTTCAACGTTTTTTCCGTCTTTGTTATTCAATGGTGTAAGTTAATAAATACCACAAAATCTTCATTTATATTTTTTAATTTTTGAATATAATAAAATTTCCAAATGCTATGGAATTTGTTACAAATTATAAAGTTGTAAACCTTTTTCAAGTGGCTAAAGTCTAACTAAAAGGATTAATAGATATTTCGGATTTTCATGACGTTTTAAAATCAAAAACCGGATACAACTAAAGCTTATTTTGTATATATCAGTATCAGTTCAGATATAAATTTAAACCGTTATATAAAATCGTATTAAATCGTATCGCGTCATTATTCGGATGTTATTTAATTATTATGCCCATTTCTTGGATAAAACTGTATTAAGATTCATACTAAATTTCGTATGATCATATAAAGCATCATATTAATTTTAATCGGGTTATTAGAAGTTGAAACTTTTTTACTTTTTTTTCCATTTATCAAGTTTTAGCTACCCAAACGTATATTAGCACATAAAAATATAAAGTAACGCAATTTTATTTTTCGCGGTTTTCAAAAAGTTTTCCGCATAATACTTTTTTTATTTAATTAAACTAAACTTTAATATTTAGCTAAAAATTTAACGTAATTAGACAATAACGATGCATATCCAACTTTAAGTACACAAACGTTTTCAAATTTGACGTGCTTCGCGGATTGTGATCAAACAGATTAAAGCGTTGTTTCGCGATATAGACATCAAAATTCGCAAAATAATGAACACAATAAGTAAAAAATGAAAAAAAAGCATTTTAAGGAAATGCACTTTATACATGATTGCCCATTACGTGTAGGTAAAAATTTAGAAAAATTTTAGCAAACAAAAAAAAAAAAAAGCTGTTACTCTAGTGTGCAAAAAAAAAAAAAATATATATAATCAAAATAAAAAAATCGAAAAGCCCCCCCCGAAACAAATTCCTAGCTACGTGCCTGATCATTTGCGATTTTTTTTTCTTTTTATTTACAAATTAAATAATATATTGATATAATTAAACCTTTGTTTAATTATTTAATCTAAAATAAAATAAAAAAAAATAGTTTGCCAAATTTTTAAAAATTTTGTTTACATGTTGTCAACACTGTATGGATATATTAGAAAATTCAATAAATTTTTAATTGAGTCAATTAAAAAAATTGTTTAAATTGCCATTGATATTCAAACAGTCGATTACTTAGATATTTTTGGCCCATAATTTTTTCTGTGTACAAACAGCAAATAAAAACTATAATATCAACAAATTTTTTGCTATATTTACCTTTAACTAATTTAAATACAAATATATACAAGTATATTTTTCAAAAATGAACAGAAATATTTGCTAAAATATTGTAAAAGGCTGATTTTAAAAGGGCTGATTTTTATTCCCATATTAAAAAAAAATTTAAAAAACAACTTTGAAACTTTGGAAATTTAATTTTTTTTCTATTTTTATTGTCTATAATATTTAGCAGATTTTCTGCTGGTTTTAGTAGATTACTTTGCTATTTTCTATTAACTTAAACTAAGCTGAGATATAAATAAATTTTTTCAGATTCTACAGATTTTTTTTTTGCTCTTACACACAGAAAAATAAAGTGCCAACCGAATTGAAAAGTGTATTTTAATGATAACAACTTATAAATTCAGTTAGTACTCAAAAATCTAAAAAACAAATTTAAGTTGACTAAAAACTCTTTGTAATAAAATATAAGTAAGATCGAAGCTTTATCTTTAATAATAAGCCCGTACTTTGGTCCAAGGACTCAAAGGATTTTGTCAGGATTCCTCTTAAGGACATCATCTTAACTTATAAACTAATAGACGGATTTTTATGAAATTTGGCAAAGGGAAGACATTAAGTGTTAATAGCAAAGCGTTGAAGTTTGAACAATATAAATTGAAGTTTCGATACTTTTTCACCTAATTTCGCTTTTTCCAAAAAGCGAAAATCGTGATATCTTCTTAAATAGGAGAAAAAAAATAGTTTTTGCAGTGTGGTTATATCTTTTATATGCTTTAGTTTTCAAAATGCACCCTTAAATATTTTAGCTCATATTGCCTAAATTAGGCAACGATAAACAATTTTTTTTTTTTGGAAATGTTGAGGTTAAGAAGTAAAATAAACGTTTTTCTCTAAAAATTATAAACACTATTAATTTTTAAATCAGACTAGACTAGTTTCTGCCTTTGTTATGGACAGGCTCATCAGTGATTTTCCATTTAAATTGTATTATTATTTGTGTCTTATAATTGTCAGATTGTCTCTATATAATAAATTTTTTAACAACCTGCGGCTGTAAGAATCAAACCTGCGCTCATCTTACATTATAAACGTAACAGTACCAAGTCATGTTGAAGAACTTATTATTTGTTTTTCGAGTGGAGCACATAGTATGAATTTTGTTGCAAAACATCGTTTGCCAGTTAGAGGGTTAATACATATGTATTTCGCTCTACCTAATACAAAATTTGGGTATATCATATGGTCACTTTTAGTCATCAGCTTTATTAAATCTGTGCCTATTTTTATTTTTTTTTTTTACAAAAAGGCGTGATTTAAAAATATTTACAAATCTTTTCATAGTCCTGTAGATTAGAAGGGTTACAATTAACTTTGAATGGATTCCAAATAAAATCTTAGTAAACATTTTGAATGCCATCGTATGATATTTTAAATCTCTTGTAAATTTAAAATTAATCTGTGTAAAAAATCCTCCAGATTAAACAAATCAACAACAAACAAACAATTACGCATAATTTTCCAATTAACAAGTTAAAGTCAAGTTTCGAATATTGTCTATTGCCTGGCAAAATAACAACCCTTGATAATAATATTATGTATGAACAACATTATAATCCCTTATGATTAATTATGGACCAGAAAACCTGTAGCCCCGATAGAATTTTGTATGCTTTTACAACAACAATTGATAATCTGAAGTAATCTGAAGCTGAATGAAATGAAAACACATGTTAACCGTAAGAAAATAAAAAATAAACAACGACAACAAATCAACACCCCACTGTTCACACCTTCCTTAAACAACAACATCATTACAAAATTTTTTTATTAATCATCTAAAAATTGTTTTCATATTGTTTAAAAAAAAAAGGTATACTACACCATTTTCAATTGAAATTGAGAGCTTTCCGAACGAAATTGGGAAAATTCTAAATGAATTTAAGATTTTTTATTTAAAATGGAGAACATTTTTAAAGAAATTTAAATATTTTATTTTAAGTAGAGAAAGTTTCAAAAGAAATTGGGATTTTCCATTTCAAATTCAGAAAATTCCAAATAAAATTAAGAATTTTAATTTTGAATTGAGAAACTTCTAATAAACTCCCCGCGGAGGTCTTCCCTGTCATTTACAATGTAGCGACCCAGCTAGCATTTGGAAGATCATTTTTTGAAAAATCACCTTGCTGAGTCTTTTTAGAGTACTTTTGGTGACCAAAAACTGATTAATCATTTGCACGATTAAAAAGGGACTCGAAAATGATTCGCGTTAATGAGTAAAAAGAGTTCGATTTAAAATACAACAACAAATTGTATAACAATTGTAAATTAATCATACAGAAGTTTAAAATGTGACATTTAATTCCGTTATACTTTATCATATTTTACTCATCTGGAAGATTGAAAAATGATTAATCAATAATTGATCATGAAGGTGTTTAAAAACTGATTAAAATTATGTATTATATGATCATATTTTGCGCAGATAGATGATTAAACACTGCTTGTAATGTGTTTTTTTTTTCTAACAATAACGGGGCAATCTTTGCATATTCTTGAAAAGATTGCAAAAAGTTAACTTTTTGTTCATTTATAAAAGTTACATCGTGGTGTAAAGATCGAAGAAGTGAAAGTGAAAGTGAAACAAAAAATAATTAAAAAGTAAAAATTAAATAATTATTAAAAGGCAATGTCAGCTAACCAAATAAAACGCATTGAAAAGGCGCAAATAAAAAGATTAGCAAAAAAAGAGGCAGAAAATCTAATTTCGCCAAAAAAAAACAAACCTGAAAAAAAAACAGATAATATTGAAGAAAACATTCAAGAATATGAAGAGTCAAGTCAATATTCAAATGAAAACAGTGTTGATAGTGACAGTTTTTATGATTCAAGTGATGAAAGTGATTCAAGTGATGAAAGTGAAGAAAATGAATTTAATTTATGTGAAGGACTAGCTAAGTGGGCAATCCAATTTCAAGTGAGCTTTGTTGCAATTAATGCACTATTATTGTTATTGCTTAAATGCAATATGAAAGTTCCAAAAGACGCTAGGACACTTTTAAAAACGCCTAGTTCTGTAGTTGAGAGAAAGGTTGGTGAAGGAACATATATTCACTACGGATTAAAAAACGGATTAACCGATTTCTTAGTAAGTAATAATTGTAAGTTGTTGGATATTGTTCTAGATTTTGGCATTGACGGTCTGCCGCTATTTAAAAGCAGCTCTAAACAAGCATGGCCGATTTTAGGAAGTGTTGTTGGATCAAGCTATGTTTTCGTTATTGGTGTGTTTGAAGGAATTTCAAAGCCAAACTGCGCAGATAATTTTTTAAAAGAATTTATAACAGAACTTAATGCTCTGATGCAAGAAGGATTGGTTTTTGCTGATAAGTTTTTTAATATTAAAGTTCGTTGTTTTGTTATGGATGCACCAGCAAAATCCTTTGTTTTGGGAACTAAGGGGCATAGTGGCTACTATTCCTGTACTCGCTGTATACAGAAAGGACAAATATTCAAGCACCGTCTTATTTTCTCGACCGAAAGCGAGTGTGCGATAAGAACCAACGACACTTTCAGAAATCGTCTTCAACCCGAACACCATTTGAAGCTGTCGATTTCACCATTAGAAAAACTTAACATAGATATTGTTGCACAGTGCTCTCTAGATTATATGCACGTTGTATGTTTAGGTGTAATGAGAACATTATTAAATGCCTGGGTAAAGAAAAAAGGTGAAGACTATTCTTTAGTGTCATGGAAATGTTTAACAATTTCGAAAGAGCTGTGTTTTAACTCAAATAATGTAACGAAGGAGTTTCAAAGAAAGCCACGAAGCTTAAAAGACCTTGAAAGATGGAAGGCAACAGAGCTAAGACAATTCCTGCTTTACACAGGCCCTTTCATATTAAAAAATGTTCTAGACTCACAAAGATATAACCATTTCTCAAAATTATCCTTGGCTTTAAGAATTCTTTTAGATTGCAATGACTGCAGAAAAAACAACAACTGTGCCGAAAAGCTATTAAAATCATTCGTGAATGAAATTCCATCATTATACGATTCCAGCTTTTTAACGTACAATTTCCACGCCTTGTTGCATATTCATGATGATGCAAAACTTTATGGTAATTTAGATGACATTAGCGCTTTCAGGTTTGAGAACCATTTGCAAAAGGTGAAACGGAGAGTAAGAAAGGGGCAAAGCGTTGCAGCTCAAATTTACAAAAGACAGGTAGAAAACAGTATGTACCTGGAAAAGAAAGAAGAAGATATGCAACCATTTGTGGAAAAAAAAAGAAACGGAAAAATTTTAAACGTAAATGTTAACGGTGTGTTTTTTTCATTACGAGAACCTGACAACTTTTGCCTAATTCAGGATAAAATTGTTAAAATTGAAGAAATTAATAAAGAGGAAAATCTTTTATGTTTGTTGGCAAAGAAATAAGCAACCTGACGTCTCTTTTTTTGCAACCAATCGACTCAAAAAATTTCAATATATATTGGTCGGCTGACATTGCCTTAGATAAAACAATTCAATTCACCATTAACAATATTAATAAAAAAATTATGTGTTTGCGTAGTTCTTCAGACAACAGCTACTTCTTTACACCACTAATCAGCAATGTCGCAAAATAATGTTTTTGTCTCAGACGACTTCCAGTATACACCCTCAAGCAATATTACAACCTGTAAGTAAAACATTGATCAATTTAGTTCTTCATCTGTACTTAGAAGATCTTATTTACAGTACAAAATGTGAACGTTCTCCAGTCGGATAGCATTTACAATTTAATAATGGAACTGCGTAATGAAATATCTTCATTAAAAACAGAAGTGGTAGATTTAAAGAAGGATATAAAAGAGTTGAAGGACAGCAATAAGCGACAACTGATAAAATTAACTGAAGAAGTTGTTGCAGTTAAATTAGAAGGTCGAAAACACCACGGTCAAGATTTACTAGAAGACGAACTCAGTGATACCCAAAAGCTTCCGTTTAATCAAATAAATGATTTAAATGCTTTTGAATCTTTAATACAAGAGAACGAAGAAAAACTCAAACAATTTGTGAGTACAAAAATGACGAAAAAAACAAAAAAAATATAACTAAGTAACTAACTAACTACTACTAACTAACTAACTAACTAACTACTACTAACTAACTAACTAACTAACTAACTACTAACTAACTACTACTACTACTAACTAACTAACTAACTAACTACTAACTAACTAACTAACTAACTAACTAACTAACTAACTAACTAACTAACTAACTAACTAACTAACTAACTAACTAACTAACTAACTAACTAACTAACTAACTAACTAACTACTAACTACTAACTAACTAACTAACTAACTAACTAACTAACTAACTAACTAACTAACTAACTAACTAACTAACTAACTAACTAACTAACTAACTAACTAACTAACTAACTAACTAACTAACTAACTACTACTAACTACTAACTAACTAACTAACTAAACTTATAGAAGTTTCTTGTAACCCAATACATTTTCAGAAAAAAGTTTATTGCAAAAACCGGTGGTGAAGGACCTGCACAATTTCTTAGAGCTGCAATTCGGAAAGTTTTTTCTGATAAATTAGCCACATTATACAGCTGGAAGGGGACCACCGCTAAGCCTAGTGCCGAAAAGTGCTTCATCATTACAACAATTAAAAGTAAGTTTATATTTTTAATAAAAATAATTTAAATGTTATAACCAGGGACAGGACCTTCATTAAATAAAAAAGTGTGTTTTAGGCGCTTAAAATATGCACTAAGAATACCAAAATATCCAATAAAAATTAAAAAAAATATGCATTCCCGAGTAAAAAATATTTGTATATAATCATTTATGATTTTATACAAACATATCTCGTTCAGTATTGCAATATGTGACAACAAGTATTTACTTATATGATTACATCAAAATATATTTAACTATATAAAATTATATTAATTAGATCCACCATTTTTCGGATCAAATTCTATATGGAAATATATGGGTTATAAAAAAAGATATAGTTTGATCCGAAAAATGGTGGATCTAATTAATATAATTTTATATAATTAAATATATTATGATATATTCATATAAAAATATACTTGGTATCACATATTGCAATACTCAACGAGATAAATTTGTATAATATCATATATTATTATATAAAAATCATTTTTACTCGGGTTTAAAAATTTTAATTTAAACAAAAAAGTAATGAAAGTATGAAATTCAATATTATTTTATACCAGTCCGATTTGCGACGATTTTTTTCACTAACTTTACCGTTTTCGTGATTTAGTTTGATTTGGTTTTGCAAAGAGTTCTTTTAATGAATATAAACCGTAAATTTGAAATATTTTTAAATTGATCAGATGAAGAAACTATCAATTTAGTTTATTTAAAAAAAAATCAATGTTGTAAGAACCTTTAACAAAATAAAGATAAATTGTCAAAAACAAAAATTTATTTACCCGATCAAAAAAGATGTTATATAATTATATATAATCATATATAATTAAATAAAAACAGATAATGGGTTCATATCTCATCATATCTGATTTGATCCGAAAAATGGAATATATAATTATATCAGACGAGATATGCATGTTATCTGATCTGATACCATTTGATCTGAAAATGGGTCTATCTTACTGCATCAAAATATATATAATTACATAAAAGAATATATAATTTTATACAATTACATATAATTTGGTGTGTATTTTTCCCAAAAAATGTGTTCGGTTTCAAAATGGACTAAGTGTATATAATTGTATAAAATTATATATGATTTGATCCAATTAGATAGACCCATTTTTCGGATCAAATCGTATCAGATTTGATACCATGCATATCTTATCTGATATAATTATATATTCCATTTTTCGGATCAAATTATATATGATAAGATATAAACTTTTTTAGTCGGGTATAGTAAAATATGCAAAAATATGCATCATTAACAAAGTATGCTCTTAAAAGTCAATAAAATGCATTTATTGCAAAATATGCATTTTTAACAAAATATGCAAAAATATGCACTAACGAATCGATGCCATTTCAATGCAAATTCTCTGATTCGTAAATATATATCATTAAACTTGTTCACAGACTTAAGGCAAAAAACATGCATTTGCATGAAAGTCCTCTCCCTGGTTATAACAAAAGAAAAACTTAAATATTTTGTTTCAGATATTTGCTATATTAAATACAAAAGCACCGATAAAGACATGAATGGTATTCTGCAAAAACATTTTGTACATGCCAAAGACAGAGTCTTAAAACGAAAACATAAAGATTGAACTTCTCACATTAATTTTTATAAAAGTATTTATTTTTTTTTTATTTTTAAAAAAACTTAAAAGTACAAATGAAAAATATAGAAAATAGTTTTTATGATTTTTGTTTTATGTTAAAAAAATATTTTTATTTATTTATTATTTATTTTTAAACATGCATATAATTTTAAAATACAAATAATTAATTGCATTTTTTATTTTTTTATGTTTTTTGTAAACTGGATCTCATTTAGTTATTTTTTTTTTTTTATGAAGTATAATTTTATTTTAGAAATTAGTTTTATTATTATTTTCTTTTAAATAAACATGAAATATGAACGTAATACATGAATATATATATGTTTTTTTTTGTTTGCTAGACACTCACGTTTACGTGATTTTTAAAATTGCGTCAGTGTGAACGTAGGACTCAGAAAGCCGACTGAAAAATACTCGAAGAAGAGTCAAATAGAATTAGAAATTCGACTGATAAATTATTCAAATAAGAGTCGTAAATGACATAAAAAAGACTCATAAATGAATAGAAATATGAGTGATAAATGACTTTAAAAAGACCCCTAAAAAGACTGATAAATAACTCATCAAACACTCGTAAATGACTGAAAGATGACTCGAAAAATGTTCACAAAAGACTCGTACGCAATCATAAACATGACTGAAAGACGACTCGAAAAAGAGTCATAAATGCCGTGAAAGAAGACTCATAAATGATCAGAAAACGATTCGAAAAAGACTTAAAATACCGATTAAAAAGGAGTCGAAAATGACTCTAAACTAATATAGAAAAGGACTCATAAGTGATTTGTCAAGAGGAGTCGCGCGAGGTCACGTTTTTCTCCCGACAACAGTATCATTTATGATCAGAAAATGAGCGCATATTCTGGCTTTTTGATCGCGCTAGGGAGTCAAAAAAGACTCGAATATGATTAAAAATTTTAAAAAATGCTAGCTGGGGAAATTCAAATAAAATATTCACAAACACTACTCCCTCTTTCCTCCTCCCCATAACCTAATTTCCTGATATCAACACATTGTATTGCATTATAGGGGGCATCCCCTGAATGTTGGTCTAACGAAAAAAAAAGAAAAAAAAATGAAATTATGATTTTCTATTTCAAATTAAGAAAACTTAAATTTTGATTGAGATTTTCCATTTGATTTTGAGAAAAGTTCAGGCTAAAATAACGTTATCGGTTCGAAACCCTTTCAGCTGACTATCGTTATCCCTAAAATACCGTTACCGATATAATTGAAATACCGTTATCCGTAAAATAACGTTACCGATATAACCGAAATACCAATATCCCTAAAGTACCGTAACTGAAATAATTAAAGTACCGTTAAAGTTTTGCTTTCATTAGATTTATCTAAAGCTTTTGATAGAGTAATTCATTCTAAGATTATAGAAAAATTATTTCACCACTTCGATTTTTCAGCCCAAGCTTGTAAGCTTATATATTCTTACCTTAGTCGAAGAAAACAGCTTGTTTCTATTGGGAACTCTTCTTCTTCAACATTGCCAATTACTAGCGAAGTTCCTCAAGGGTCCGTAATTGGATCTTTGGTATTTATGATTTATTTAAATGATCTCTTAAGAATCGTACATGGTTTATCCGTTTCAGCTGATGCACAGTTCTTAGATGTCTTGGAAGGTTGTGTTAATTTTGTTATTCAAGAAGTTTTGCCATGGACATTTAACAATGGTTTTTGTGTTAATGCTAGAAAAACGAAGTTGACGGGATTTGGATTTTTGACTAATAGTTTATCTGTAACGCTTAATGGTATGCCTTTAGATTTTGTAGATAGGATAAAATGTCTTGGAGTTGTTATAGACAATGTTCTGAGTTTTTCTTCACATATGAATTACATTTTATCTAAGATTTCGTTTTTATTAAGAAGGTTGTACACACTTGATCTATATCTGCCACTTCGTATTAAAATTAAAGTTGCAAATGCTTTGTTAATGCCACATATACTGTACTGTGCTGAGGTGAAGTGATTTCTGGAACCACAGCTGGTGAATTTAGTAGATTTACTAAAATTTTTAATAGAATAATACGTTATATATTCGGATTAAAACTTCGTAATCATGTTACACCATACGTTAAAAAATTTCTTGGTTGCGATTTCGAGAACTTTATTGGTATGAGAACATTGATATATTTTACTAAGTTTTTACAAAATTTTCATTTCTCGCATTCTATAAGAAATCCTCAAATAATATTCCCCCCTTATTCATACTGTCTTTTTTGATCGCTCATTTAATGTAAGATTAATACGATTGTGGAATGCTTTACCCAGAGACTTAAAGTGTTTTTCATATTCGCCTCAGGTCTTTAGGCGAAAGCTTGAAGAGCATGTCAAAACTCATAACTTAATTTAATCTTTTTCCCTTTTTATTTATTTATTTTTTTGTTACGATTAAACTGAATCCACTAATTATTTGTTTATTTAAATAATAATTTAAGCAGTATCTGTATTTTTTATTAAAATTTTAGTAATATATTGAATTATTTTTATCTTTAAGGTATATTTTATTTTTTTTTTTTTATTTTTATGTTGTTACTGTAGTAGCCTTAATTAAGGGCTCGGTTAAGTAAAATGAAGAAATAAAAAAAAGAAAATATCGTTACAGAATGAATTAAAAGAGCGTTATCCTTAAAATACCGTTACTGAAATAATCTGACAAGATCTGAAAAAAAAAATGGAAATAGATGTATTTTTCCAAAGTTTGATCATAAACTAGCCAGTTTTTAAAACTCGGTCATAATGGGGCTAAAAATAATGGTGTGCATTGACATTACCCCGCATAACTTAAATAACGTTACCCTCTAAATACCGTTACCGAAATAACTAAAAAACCGTTATCCCTAAAATAACGTTACCGAAATAACTAAAATACCGTTACCGCTAAAATACCGCATCTAATCGGTTACCATCCATGGATTTTTTATTTGAAATTGCAAAATTTTTAAATGATATTGACATTTTTTAATTGAAATTGGGAAAATTCCAAATGAAGTTGAGATTTTCCATATAAAAATAGAAAAATTAACTATGGAAAATAAAATTAAAATTCAGAAAATTAGACATAAAATTGAGAAAATACCAAATGAAATTTCGGGATTTTTATATTTGAAATTGAGATTATTACAAATGAAGTTGAGAATAATTAAATAAAAGAATTTAAAAATTTTTATTTAAAATTTAAATTTACAAATTAGAATTAAGAAAACACTAAAGAAAATTTTTAATTTTTATTAACACTACAATGACAGAAATTTTTTATATCTTCACTGTCCAAAAGTAGCAAAAATGTTCTGTGTTTCTTAAAAATTTGTCAAAAATAAATTTTTCATCCGATCATTACGTTTAAAGCTGAAATGTTATTTAGAAGTCTAGCGCTTCAAAACTGCATTTAATGTATTTCTGTGTGTTTTTAAGCGATATTTGGCATAGAATGCAGCTATATGCTATTTGTTTTATTATTTTTTAATCAGTTTTTTTAGTGTAACTTCTTCTAAAATTGCTGGATTTTAAACAAATTTATATATTTTAAATCTAGAATTAGATAGATAGATACAAAATGACCTCAATAAATTCTTATTTAGCTCGGCATTTGGAAACGTCAGATGTACATAAACCCGTAAAATGCCTAGAAACATTTAAAAACGTGTTGGCGCTGTGGTGTAATGGTTAGCGCGTTGGACAGTTCCCGAGTTCGATTCCCGGTGACGGCAACATCAATTTAGAAAAATAATATGTATGTGTTTTCTACCCCTCATATGTATTGCAACGCTCATCTTCGGTGTTCCCATAGCTCTTAACCCCACCGAAGTAAAATAATGAATCAGGGCTATGAACCAAAAAGCTTCAATAAGTTCGCCAACTCTCCATCAGGTGGCGAGCATCAACTGTTCTAAGACTTATCATCTCGCGCAATTACAGTGTTGCCATGTTTGAAGCCTTCATCCTTCCCCACCTTTCATTTCTCCACTGTCCCCTTTCCAAAGAAAGCAACACATTAATAAATAGGAAGAATTTCCTAAGTGCTGCTTTCCGTTATAAAAAAAAAAATCTTCCTTATTTAATTTTTCTCAACTTCATTTGAAATTGAAATACATAAAAATTGTTTATGTGGAATTGTAACTCAAAGATTCCAAACCAATCAAAATGATTGGCCCGGTCAGTCCAGTCCAGTCAGTGTTAATCTCAATTTCATATCATAGAATTTTTATTTTTTTTTTTTATTTGAAAATGTTAATATTAATTTTTGTAACATTTTTGACCACGGAAAAAAAGGGTTAATGATGCGCCAAATATGTTTTATTTTTAACACTGAGTAATTGGGATCAAATAAAATAATTTACAAAAATAATTTAAAATACTGACTCTCCTCCAAATCCGCTAAAATTAAATCGGTCCATACGCAAAGTGAACTGAAGGATCCATTCAGTATTATTTTGTTTTAATTCTTATGATGTGTTTAAAAAAAAGCGACCAAATTTATTTTAATATTTGCAATCCTTATTCATAATTTGTACTTTGACTATAATGCAAAATGTTTAGTCATTTTTAGGCCAACACTGAGAGAATTATCTGCATGATAACAATGAATTTTTGCATTCGATTTATGAAGTGTCACTGGAACTCGTCCATTGAAACTTTTCATTAAATTAAGGCAATTATCCCAGCAAAAAATTTCCAAAAATGTAAGCGGGTTTGTAATCAAGCATTTTGGGCAGAACGCATTCCTTACTAGATTACCTACACTCATAAAAAAAAGTTTGTAAAGTCAGCAAAAAATTTTGCTGAGTCAGCAAAATTTTAGTCAGGAGGATGCTAGCAAAAAAGTTGCTAATGTCAGCAAAATCTTTTGCTGAAAATCAGCGAGCTGATTTTTAGCAACAAAATTTGTAGATTCAGCAAAAGTTTTGCTAACACTTAGTAGATTAGAAATAAAAAAGCGTTGGTAAAAATTAATAAATTTTTTGCTGAATTTTAGTAGACTGAAAAAAACGCAAAAAATTTGTAGAAAAATTGTAATTTAGTTAATTTATTTGCTGAAAATCATAAAACATATTTTTGTGATTCTTTTAAAAATAATTTACTATAATAACGAAATATAACAATTTTAATTTTCCCACATTGACGACATGAATTAATTTAATATCTGAAAATATATAGAAATAAATATATATAACATAACAAAAATTTTCTTTCAACTACTTACATCAATGGTTGTCTTAATGATGCTATGACGAAACTGCCGAAGATAATTCTAGAAACGAAACGAAAAAATAAACAAAACAAACGAAACGAAAAAAACAACCCTTTTTTTGCAATAAGAAAAAGAAACCATACAAATCTACCTAAGATGTGTGTTTTTGTCTTTCTCTTTACTCTGTCTACATGTCTGTATATGTTTTTTTATGGTTGATTTTTTTACTTGTCTTGTTAGAGTTGTACTTTTTAATATCATTTTCCTCTTCTCTACTACATCTTGACATGCCGCGACATCTGCTTATCAGCACAATTTTTTTTAGCAAAATTAATTAGTAAAACATTAGTATATTAGTAAAGCATTAGTTTAAAACAGTTAAGTGCTGAATAAGTATAACAAAAATTTTAGCTGAAAACACGATTTTAGCAAAAATATTTGCTAAAAAATAGTATACCTGATTTACAAGACGTTTTACTAACTTTTCTACTAACTTATTTTTTTGAGTGTACTCGATTCTTTTAAATTGATTATTTTTTTTACCGAAGAACCATTTACTTTATATTTTTAAGAACTACATACATTTTTTAATAAAGAAATAAACAAAAATATGACTCACGCACAATCACCCTCGAAATTTTTTTTTACACTCACTCACGATAACGTCAGTAATTTCAACTTGCACTCACAATTTTCTGCTCACGTGCGCTTCCCTAATTTATACCTAACCACAGTTTAACAAAATTTAGGCAACAAGCAATTTCTGTTTTTAGTATTATTTTAATGCAAATAAAAATTTGTTTGAAAAAATATGTGAGATAAATTCTTTAAAATTGTATAACTTCTTTTTTCAAAACTAGGAACTACTTCCAATAACGTCCTTTTATTAAGAAAAAGTCTATTATTACTTCTTGAGTACAAAAAGTTATACATATAAGTTAATAACATTGTTATTTTCTTTTAAGTAAATAATTACTTTGTTATTGAGTTCATGCTTTCTTGTTTAAATTTAAAGAATTGATTACATTACTACTTGCTTTTTTGACTCTATCGTTGGAATGAGTTTGGTATTGCAGTTACTAAATTTGGCAATGAGATATGTAAGCAAGTGTGGGCATCACCTTCTTTTTGGAATGCGTAATTTTTTCCTGGGATGATAATGACTAGAGAAAAAACAAACACACTATATATAAAAATCGTTTGTGGTAAATTTCATTCTAACTCAACACACAGAGTAATGTGGGATTTAACGTTACCCAATTTCTTTAACGTGTGGTTAAATAGCAGATATTTACGATTAACACTAAATGGCACGAAGAATGTTGAAGAAGACCGTAGTGGGTCAGAAAAGGCATTCCATTCATGCTAGTGTCTAATAACTTTTTCCGTGTTTTTTTCTAATAGTCAAAGTAAATTATCACATAAAAATTATAATTTTTCTGTTAATTTAGAGAAAAATTTGTCATGATCTAAAACCGAACGAATAAAATTTCACATTAATGCAGATTTTCATAAAATTTAATTCAAAATTTAATTTTAGTTATTAAAACTTTCATACCACTAATGAAAAAGTTTCATTAAAAATTGTTTTATTAAAAACATGAATATTTTTCATAAGGGTTAAGAAATTTTTCTTTCATATTGTGAAGAAAACTTCATCGTGCAAGAAATTCCCTCTGTGCAGTGTGGTCAAGGGTTAACAACCTTAAAAAAACTAAATATTTTTTGCTTCAGTTGTCGGGGTTAATATAATCCAAAAAAAAATAATATAAAAATAAATAATTTTTATTAAATTATGTCCTTTTTAGAAATCGGAAAAATTGTCAAAGTCTGGTAGCGAACCCAAATTATTTTTTCCAAAATTTTGAAAACATTAGAGAATTTTTAAAAATAAAAAGAAGCCTAATATAATATAATTTCATAGAGAGTTTTCTTAATTTTAAATGGAAAATCTTAATTTTATTTGGAATTTGCTCAATTCAATATGGAAAATCACATTTTCATTAGGAATTTTTCTTAATTTCAAATGTAAAATCACAATTTCATTTGGAATTTCCTCAATATTAGTTGAAAAATCTCAATTTAATCTTCAATTTTCTCAATATCAGTTCAAAATGGTGTAGTCGAAAAAAAATCAAAATTATAGCGAAAGAATTTACTCATCTTCTGTTTAGACGTTCCCTAGAGATTCGCAAACAACCACTGTGTTTTACTGGTACTGTATCCCAAAATTTCCTTCACTCATCCTCAAACCCTTGTTTGTCATGCCTTTAAATAACAAAGTTTGTATCTTTATTATTAAGTAATAAAATGTTACCACTTGTGTTATAAAAAACAACCAGCTATTTTTTGATAATGCTTAAAGTTGTCAAAACATATTTTGATAGCTAAACAATAGCCTAAAGCAGAGATTCTTAAATAATAATTTTCGTGCACCAACAAAATTTTATAAATGAAATGAGCGGAGTCACATCTTTATATGTATACCCAGAGAAAACAGATTCATTGGGATAACCTACTTTTCTGCAAACCGAATATTTTAGTTACATCAACCGAAGTATTTGGTTGTCGCAATCAAGTGTAAATTCCTCATCCAATTGAAATGTTTTCCAATCTGTTGCATTAGCGGATTTTCTGTTGAATTCACAATGAATCCGTTTTCTGCTTTTAATAGAGTCAACTCCCAGATTAATTTAAGATCCAAGAAATGAGTTATATGCGAAGTTATAAGTATGCGTGTATAACAAATTTTTTTTTTTTTGAATTTCATAAATATTAGAATTTCTAATATTAGAATATTAGAAAAAGGTTTTTTACAATATTATGTTTTGAAACCTTTAACAGTAACGGAATACCCCAATAACAGAATTCTCTTTGGCGGACAGTAAGAAACTGTTACTGACTGAATCATTCATTCATTCTAAATCATTCACTCGCTTTCCTCCACCCTTTCTGACTTTAACCAAACTTTGTATAGAAGATGTACATCATATAACTATAACTTCATCCAAATGTAGGACAGCAACGGATCTTGAAATATGGTGTTTCAAATATGAGCAGTATTCGAAATATGAGCAATATTCGAAATATGAGCAATATTCGAAATATGAGCAATATTCGAAAAAAATTTGTCGTACATAATATTCCCTTCCATTTACGGCTTAAGCTACGAGAGTCATTGATACCTCATTTTAAAGCTACACACAGAGAAAAATTTAGCTATTTGCCAACCGAAATTCGGTTACTACGACACAAATTCGGTTATTACGAATTTCAATCGGTTGATGCTACTGAACATTAGTTTTCACAACAAAGTTAGATTAATTCAACTTAATCTTAGTTGCAACACCCAAAATATACAGAAATCGAATGTAAATATCGTTGTACTAACTGAATTTTTAAGTTGTTACCATTAATATACACTTTTCAATTCGGTTGGTACTTTATTTCCTGTGTGTACGTAAATTGTGGTTTTACTAGTACGCACAAATTATTTACTTCTTCTCGAAAAAATGCATTGTTTTTAAGAACCGCAATTCAAAAAGCTGTATTTCAAAAAATTGCTTTTTTTAAAATGAAAAAATAAATATATTTTATTTATAAATTACTTCCATATGCTGTGTCCAAATCCCTATGTGGAGCTCTTTCAATATACTAAGTTATGAATAAAAATGTGAAAAAATTTAACTAAAAAGCCGATAATTCAGAAACATGCAGAAGTACCACATAGGGATTTGGTAACAGTATAGAAGAATAATTTATAATTTATATATATATATTTTTTAAAAATTTTAGAAAATCTGATTTTTAAAAACACAGTGTTTTGAACCACTGATTTTGAAAAAAAATGCATTTGACCGTCAAGAAGTGAATTTGTTTTTTGTGAACTAGTTAAACCATGATTTAATTGCATTTAAAATGAGGTTTCAGTGACCCTTTTAGCTTAAACCGTTGAAAAAACATGGACAATTATCTGTAACTACTTTTGCAAAACATTTATTTTTATTTTTTTCAACAAATTAATTTTTTTATGTAAATCTTTTTTTCTACTATATTTCGTATCTTTTTTTAGATATTTATGCATAACTTTGAATCCCGTAAGAGCTTCTCATATTAATTTGGCAACGGCATAATAGAATAATATAATTAACATATGTATATGTTTTCAAAATTTAAAAAAAAAAACTTTTTTTAAAATAGAGCGTTTTAAGCAGCGGATTTTGAAAAAAAAGCATTTTACCTTTTTTTTCAAGTTTTAAAATACGATATTTTCATAACCGTTTGTATGGTGACATATTTATATGACACCTTTCATTCCAGGATTGGTTAAATTTGAAGGGGGTAGAGGTCGAAAATTGGATATTTTATGGTAGTTTTATATGGAATAAGTCTACTTTTAAATTACCGTCACAAGTTTGAACCTTCATAGAAGTAATCTCTAGAATTTTTGAACAATCTAAGTACTAATTACTTATCAAGAGAGGACACTCACTTGACCGGAATCGGACACTAAACTACGTAGTTTCTTGTTAGAAAAACTTAAAAAAAAGTTTTTAAACAAAGCATCATCATTTTTATAAAACAAATGCTCTGCCAGTGATTAAACTTTTAAGCCGTTGGCAATTTATGTTAGAATAGCCCTGGGAAAGCACTTTTTGCCAACGTTGGCATAGTGGTCGTACCCAATGTTTTTTTTTTTGTAGACCACTGAAATTATTGTAAAACAAATACTGGCAAAACGTTTTTTGCAAATGCTGGTAAAGCGCCTTTAACAAGTGTTCTGTCAGAAATTTATTTACAACTGCTCGGTTAACCAGTGTTATGCCAGTGCTTGATTTTTTGTATCACTGGCAGTTTCTTACTGGGCTATTACAAAATGTGTTCTAAAATATACTTATATTCTAAGCGCAGACAGGGTGGCGTCACTTACATTTCACAATCATTGACTTGAGAAATTTTTTCAATATCATTAATAATTTCAGACCTACGCTCACCCTTGTGGTCTTAAACGCTTCCTTATGAATTTTGTAAAATTTTAAATACCAAACATGGGGATTTGTAACAGCATCTGGGTATTTAATAGTGGGATAGTGCAGAGATGCAAGGTGGTGAAAGATGACGGGCTTCGAACACTCAATTACATGAAATTATACGTAAAAAAGTAATTGGTCTGTAATTAAATACACAAATATTGGTAGTATGTCCCATGTCGGTATTGGCAGAATTAAAAACTTTCCAAGGAAGCGTTTAAGCCTACAAGTGTGGGCGTATTATATGAAATTATTAATTATATAACAAACTTCTTAGTGAATTAGTGAATGATTGTGAAATGTAATTGACGCCGCCCATGTCTGCTTAAGCGTTGCGAACCTCTGTCTTAAATTCAATCCAAAGTATAATGGTATCATCAACTGTGTTATGATGATACTTTTTGTTGTTGTTGTTGTTGCTTTCTCTATACACTCAATTAGTTTGTTGTATGTAGTCAAACTTTTTATTCACACCCCTTTTTATGTTGTTTGTGCGTTACGCTGCTGCTGTAACGCTTCAATTTTTTTTTATCTTTATCATGAAACAAATTATTTTTTAAAGCACAAGTGTAATGAAATTATATCTCTGTTAGGGAAAAATCATTGCTGATAATTTTTATAAAATTAAGCAATGACTATTCAGAGGACGAAGAAAAAGGACGAGAAAAGTCAAAACCATGACGGCAAGTTGGTTTTATTCAGCTGGTGGAAAATATACAGGGTGATGTTTGCATTCGGACAAATACTCTAGAATTAATTAACTGTAGCAGTGGACACAGAAAATGTAAGGCCAACTGAATTGAAAACTGTATTTTGGTTGCTACAACCAATTAATTCGGTTAGCTCAGCAGTAGTCAAATGTGATTCGTGAATGCTTTAGGAGTTGTAACTAAAAATCATTAAACGAATTTTGTTGTGAATACCATTATTAAGTTGAACCAAAAGTAATTGAATTTTAGTTTGAAACTCACCAAATCCGTTTATGTAGTATTTCCCCGGGACCGTAGTTATTATTACTTTTATCATAAAAGTCAAATGCAAAAAGTTATTTTGAGACTTTTATTTCTTGAGAAGAAAAAAGTTCTTTTTTGACTTTTATTTTTTCGAGTTTAAAAGTTGAATTTTAATTTTTTAAGCTACTTTTTCTCTTCTGGTTTTAACATTTTTGGCAATTAAAAATTCGCATGAACGTTATTTTTATCGGGATTCCTCAAATTTTGATGCTTTTGTAATGAGCTTTTAGAAAATATTTTTTTTTTATTTTAATTCATTAATAAAAAATCTTAACTTTTATTTTAATTTTTTATCAAAAAATAACTTTCACTCTTGCTCCAAAAAATCAAAGTCAAAAATTAATTATTAGTTTTGCTCAAAAAAATAAAAGTGAAAAATAACTTTTATTTTTGCTCGAAAAATTAAAAGTAAAAAATAACGAAAATGAAAATTATTCGAGTTCGAGGCCATACTCTATATTTCTTTATTAGGATATTGTCCTAACAATTATTCTATAGAGTTTTTGTTTTCAAATGTATTAATTGACCACTTTCAGGAATGTGCTGATAGATCTATTTCGGGAGTTTTCTAGGTTCCCATCATCAGAACACGTTTTGAGAGAAGTGACTATCCCATGCAAACATCAAACATTCATATAAACTTGTTTTCTCACTAAATGAGAACTAATATATGAGTTCGAAGTTACAGATTATCACCATTGATCAAAAATAAATAAAATAAACACGCTTTTTGTTTTTATTAAAAAAATAACTTTTTTTTTTCATCGAAAAAATAAAAGTCATAAAATAACTTTTATATTTTTGCTCGAAAAAATAAAAATCCAAATAAAAAAGCAGAGCATTTTATAAAAAACTTCCCCATAATTATCAATATGGTATACTTGAATCAGGTCTCCAACATTTGCCTCTAACTGCTTTTTTTGTTTAAAAATTTAAAAATAATTGTTATTCTCGGTCCCTGGTATTTCCAGTTATATGTTCTACACACAGAAAACAGAATCATTGTGACTACGGAAGTTTTTTTACAACTACACGGTTCGGTTGCAGCCACCGATATTTTTGTTTGTGGCAATAGGAAATTGGACAATACAATAGAATTTCGGCTGGAGCATAAAATTTCAATTAACCCTGGTTGCTGCAACCAAACCATTCGGTTGGCAAACATTTTAGTTGCCACAATGAATCTGTTTACTCTCCAGATCTGCCCCAGCGATTATTATTTGTTCCCAAAATTGAAAAGATGGCTCCAAGGAAAGAGATTTTGAATAGTTTGACAAAACGTATTTTTCCAAGAATTGCATTTCACTTAACGGAAATTACGTTGTAGTATAAAATTGATTTCAAATCTAAAAGACTGGTTTTTCTTTGTTAGGCCATGGACTTTTCACTCTATGTAGTATTTTATTTAAAACTATTAAAAATTTATTTGATTTTTAACATTTCAATATACTATTTTTGCCACTCACTCAACACTGTGTGACGATTTCTTTGTATTCCTGTCAGAAACTTATTCAATTGCAGAGCTTTTTCAATGGGAGTAGGGTTGAAGGGGGAGTTTTCGCCACTAGGGCACATATGCCACCCCGATTTTCGCTGTATTTTAGAGATTAATTTAAATGTTCCTTTCCATAACTTATGCACTTATTGATCATCTTTCATGTCACGAAATTTTACATTTGTACTTCACACGTGGTCGAGGATAGACATGTTTTTGGTTTTTTTGGGTTGCAAAAAACTTTATACACTCAAAAAAATAAGTTAGTAGAAAAGTTAGTAAAACGTCTTGTAAATCAGGTATACTATACTCAGCAAATTTGTTTGCTAAAATTGTATTTTGAGCTAAAATTTTAGTTATACTTAATTAGCATTTAACTATTTTAAACTAATGTTTTACTAATATTTTACTAAATTATTTTGCTAAAAAAAATGTGCTGATAAGCACATTAATAGTGTGGACGACAACCAGATTGAAAGATATACGCATAATGAATTAGATGTCGCGGCATGTCAAGATGTAGTAGTGACGAGGGAAATGATACTAAAAAGACTAAATGTGTATTTGTAAACTAAATTTTTATAGGTGCGGCCCGGTAGGCTATTTGGTAGCGTGATGGCTTATCAGTGTGGGGGTCGTGGGTTCGATTCCCATCAGAGGCACTGGTTTGGGTTCGCTACAACGCGCCGTAGGCCATAGTAGCTAGTGCTCGGTTAGGGTAATAGTATATAATTTGTAATTATATGATTATTAATTAATAAAAAATAAAAAAAAAAAAATTATAGAGATTAATTATCTAGTGTCGTCAAATTGCAGGTATGCAGACTAAGGCGAAAGACAAAGACACACATCTTAGGTAGATATTTATGGTTCCTTTTTCTTATTGCAAAAAAGGGTTGTAAATGTCATATTTTCTTATTTTTTCGTTTCATTTTTTTTTTTTTTTTTTTTTTTTAAGAGAAGTAACACTCGGGAAATTCTTCCTATTTATTAATGTGTTGCTTTCTTTGGATTTGGATAGTGGAGAGATGAAAGGTGGGGAAAGATGAAGGGCTTCAAACATGGCAACACTGTAATTGCGCGAGATGATAAGTCTTTGAACAGTTGTTGCACGCCACCTGATGGAGAGTTGGCGAACTTATTGAAGCTAAGTAGTTGAAAGAGAATTTTGTTTGTGTTATATATAATTATTTCTATTTCTTCAGATATTACATTAACTCATGTCGTCAATGTGGGAGTATCAACATTTTATTATTTTGTAATGTATTGTAAATTATTTTTAAAAGAATCACAAAAATATGTTTAATATTTTTCAGCAAATAAATTAACTAAAGTACAATTTTTCTACAAATTTTTTGAGTTTTTTTCAGACTACTAATATTCAGCAAAAATTTTATTAATGTTTAGCAAGGGTTTTTTAGTTTCTATACCACTAAGTGTTAGCAAAACTTTTGCTGAATCTACTAATTTTATTGCTAAAAGTCAGCTCGCTGACTTAGTCAGGAGGGTGCTAGCAAAAAAATTGCTAATGTCAGCAAAATCTTTTGCTGAAAATCAGCGAGCTGATTTTTAGCAACAAAATTAGTAGATTCAGCAAAAGTTTTGCTAACACTTAGTAGATTAGAAATACAAAAAACAACCCTTTTTTGCAATACGAAAAAGGAACCATAAAAATCTACCTAAGATGTGTGTCTTTGTCTTTCGCTTTACTCTGTCTACATGTCTGTATATGTTTGTTTGTTTGCAATTGGACCACACTAGATTATAAATCTATAAACATTTAGTTTAGAAATACATATTAAATTTAAATATTTTCTTCTGTCTTTTATTTTATTAATAGACAATTATTTTCACAAGCCGGTGACAACGCAAAATTTAAGTTGTTTTAATAATCAATTTTGTTTTATGTATGTAAAAGAGATACAAAAGTCTTCCATGGTTGATTTTTTTATATGTCTTATTAGAGTTGTACTTTTTAGAATCATTTTCCACTTCTCTACTACATCTTGACATGCCGCGAAATCTGCTTCATTCTGCGTATATCTTTCAATCTGATTGTCGTCCACACTATTAAAATCAGTACAATTTTTTTTTAGCAAAATTAATTAGTAAAACATTAGTATATTAGTAAAGCATTAGTATAAAACAATTAAGTGTTGAATAAGTATAACGAAAATTTTAGCTGAAAACACGATTTTAGCAAAAAAAATTGCTAAAAAATAGTATACCTGATTTACAAGACGTTTTCTAACTTTTCTACTAACTTATTTTTTTGAGTTTAGATATTGATTTATAATATTAACACGATTTTTTTTAGAATTTATTTCTAAAAAGTGTAAAAAAATATAAAATTATGTGACCGGCTGAGTATGAGGCACATACGCCTGACCACCATATGGGTTAGTTTCGTCAGCAGAAATAGATAGAACTGGAAAAGACGTATACGTAATACTAATACGTTACATTAGGGTGGTCTTTCGTTGTATGGACGAAAAATAAAAACGAGGTTTTGACTGTACCCCCTCTTAAAATATTTGTTTGGGTACAAAAATTCACCATACAAAAAATTAGAGTTCTAGCATAACGGGAAGATGTCCCGCATCGCCCTTGAAAATCGGGCCCCTTGGAAAAATGGGCATAATTTAAAAAAAATTACAAATTTTTTTTTTCAAAATTTAAAAAATATTAAATAATTTTTGTGTTGGGTTTAATCATAACTATTCAGATAAAAAATATTACTTTCCCAGAAAATCGCTAACTTACCCTAACTTTGTGTCAAAAAAATTAATAAATATTTTGGGGGTACCTCAAAGTGACCTTTTTGCATTTTTGAAAATTTTATTCAACAAAAATCAAAAACCTAGTGTTTGCTGTCAAGTATTTCATTAAGCACATTTCAAGTATTAAATAAGCCAGGTATTATGGATATCCGTTGGCAAATTTTTTTTTATGGCATTTTGATTCTCGGGGATTTCAAGGTTTTTTTTATTTTTATACATTTTTACTTTAAAACAAGGTTTTAATAATATTTCATCAATATTTTTGTATATGCCTTTTTATATGATTGTAATAACTTTATTTTAAAATACTATATTTTCTGTTGATAGTTAACCCATGTTAACCTATGGTCAAATATGACCCACGTAAGAAAAATGCAGCTTTGTGGCAAAATTTATAAATAAAATAAAGAAAGGAATAATTCAATTTATATTTATTCTAAAAACATTTCGTTACCCGTTTCTAGTCTTCGAGTAGGTCAATTAAGTAAAAATTAGAACTTAAAACTTTTCAATAATAAATATTTTGAGGGAAAAAAATTTACACTATTAAATTAAAAATACGTTTTTCGAAAATACTCCTGAATATGTACAAAAAAAATCAATTTTAATATGAATGCAAGTATCTGAATTTATACTAAATAATTAATTTTAATTAATTTTAAAATGTGAATAAATTACAATCAGAAACATAACATTTTGACTCTTTAAAATACGAGGGTCAATTGTGACCCCATGAAAACACAGGTTAACTATGAACACGAAAAATTATACTTTATAATAAAGTTATTACAATTATATAAAATAGCATACACAATAACATTGATGAAATATTACAAAAATCTTATTAAAAAAAAAGTCTATACAAATTTAAAAAAACGTTGAAATCCGCTAGAATCAAAATGCTTTAACAAAAATTTTTGCCAACGGATATCCGTAATACTTGGCTTATTTAATACTTGAGATGTGTTTAATAAAATACTTGACAGCAAACACCAGGTTTTTGATTTTTGTTGAATAAAATTTTCAAAAATGCAAAATAGTCAATTTGTGGTACCCCCAAAATATTTATTAATTTTTTTGACACAAAGTTAGGGTAAGTTAGCGATTTTCTGGGAAGGTAATATTTTTTATCTGAGTAGTTATGATTAAACCCAACACAAAAATTATTTTATATTTTTTAATTTTGAAGAAAAAAAAATTTGAATTTTTTTTTAAATTATGACCATTTTTCCAAGGGGCCCGATTTCAAGGGCGATGCGGGACATCTTCCCGTTATGCTAGAACTCTAATTTTTTGTATGGTGAATTTTTGTACCCAAACAAATATTTTAAGAGGGGGGCAGCCCCAAAAATCGCAAGTTGAAAAATAAGGACCACCCTAACGTTATATATGTGTTGCACGGGTCAGACGTAATTTTCTTTCAACAAATTCGAAGAAGAGAGAATTTGTTGCTGAAATTACAGCCATTGATATATCAATCTTAATAACTTTTTAATTAAAAATATAAATTTTCCACCAGAACCGCTATATTTGTGGTTGACAAATGTGCAACACCAACTTGGCTAGTTTACTCCATAGGTTGGGCAGTTTACCCGATTTGGAAATCATAAAAAAAAAAAATATAAAGAATAAAGATATTTTATGTTTTAAACATGCAAATTAAAGTTAAGTTGGGTAAGATTGTAGATAAAAATTTAGATTTTCGAAAACAATTTTGGTTGAGTAAAGACAGCGTTTTTAAAAAAAGTGGCGAATGCTCTCCCTTCTACCCTAATTTGTTTAGTGGCCAGCATTGGAAAATACCTTGTATATTTTAAAAGAGCGACATTCCATAAGATGAAAAACCAGATACAAGAATCAGCCATTGCGTTTAGATTCCGAGTATAAGAACACTTCCTTTTAAAAATAGTTTTAAATTTCAGAAAAACCGGTAGGTTTCAGATTAAGTCAGATTCGACTTTGAATTAGGTAGTAGACTGCCTTTGAATTTGGACAACAGCCATAGTATTTATTGTCTAAGAATTCAGACAATAAGATCCTGTTTCCTTTATTAACCAATTTACGGCCAAAATTCAGTATCAAATTGAAGTTGATACTGAATTTTGGTGGAGGAGTTTGACGGGAAGTCTCGAATCCAAATCAAGTGAAAAATAATAATTGATTGTTTTGGTTGGAGGGTTGATTAAAGATTTGTAAATCCATGTCACCACAATATGGCCCTGCAAACATTTTCGGATGTGTTTAAGCACGAGTCCAATTTTGTTGGATGGTTATGTAACCTATTTTTTTAACATCACACCCTGTATACAATAAAAAATTTTAATGAAATCTAAAATTTATATGTCTCTTCAAAATCCCTTTGTTATTTGAAGAATTTATGGTGCAATACATTCACAAAAAAGGATAGATAAATATTAACCCCTTTTAGACGGCTTAAAAATTGCATGCATTGGCAGATTATAATAAAAAAGATAAACCAAACAACCATTACACAAATTGATGGCACATGTTATGTTTTCCTATTGTTCTGCTAATTAAATGTAAATTTGACTTTTTGTTGTCGTCGTCGTCGTCATCTAACACCCCACAGGAAACCCCTTTGAACACTTAAAGGATAATTTACAATTCATATGGAGTATTGTTACAAAAAAAAAAAAAAAACAATTACACATTTCCCTTTTTTGTTGTTGTTGTTGTTGTTGTTGTAACTAGTGTTTTGTTTATGAGTTAAATTAATATCATGATGACATTACAGCTATTATCCAATATAACAGATGTGAACACCTTTGGTGGTACAGAAGAGTAGAACAAATAATAAAAAAAAAAAAAACATTGATAAATGTTTTGACAAATATGAAAGGACATCTATCATTTAATTGCTAATCACTTGAAGGTCATATCCTGGGGAGTAAATATAATTTTGTTCGAAACATGTGGAGTTTTTAGGCACACTTTCTAAATTGTCATTTTTAAAATTACTGATCGTTTTCTTTTTGTTAAGACGCGTGTCACATTAAATTTTAAATAAAAATTTGTCGCAAAATATTTCTAAATTATAGAAATTAACCTTGATTTGGTATCAAACTACGAGAGTATATTAAAAAGAACTACAGGAGGGGTTTTTTAAAACTTCAATCGAGTCAAACACTGTGCACAAGCAAGAGTTGTCGGTTCACTGATCGTATGAGAGTGTTGACAATTTAGTGGTTTTGTAGTTCGTAACTGTTTATATAGTTTTTTATTTTAGGAACACATATGTACCCGAAGATCTCTCAAAATTGTATCTTATTTCCTAAAAAACATTAAATATCAGAGGTTAGTCACAAAATATTCCCAGTTGAAAATTTAGCTGGCTTCCATTGAAAAAAAATATAATCATTGAGATAGATGGTTTTAGTTGCTACACAGAGAGAATTTTCCTGGACGAGTTTTAATGAAATTTTTCACTAAACTAATGAAGTTTTCTTCATAAAGTGAATGAAAAATTTCTTAAACTTTACGAAATAGCTTAATCGTTTTTATGAAAATATTTTTAATGAAACTTTTTCATTGGACTTATGAAATTTTTAATAAATGAATGGAAATTGTTTATAAAATTTTATGAAAAACTACATTAATTAAATGAAAAGTTTCAATGGACGAATTCCTGGGACAATTCATAGATATAATTCAAAAATTCATTGATAGAATGCGGATAATTATAATAATAATTCTCTCAGTGCATACAGGTGTGCTTAAAAATCTAAAGGTTTGTTTGAAATATAGGACATAACAGGATTACATAGTTGAAACAAAAAGTCGACGTTTGAAAATATTTTAAAAACCGACTTTTCGGCTTTTCGGCTTTTTGACTTTGTCGTATTTTTAAAAATCGACTTTTCGACTTTTTTCCAAGTAAAAGACGATTAATAGAATTTTGGTATAAAAATTTCTAATTAAAAAAACAATTTTTTGATTGTTTTGGGAACAATTCATTGCCAACTGAACGTAGAATTGGTAATTATAACGAGCTCGACTCGAACAATCTAGTTTACAATATGAAGAGCACCAGCGTAATTTAGTTTGAAACACAAAAAAATTTGAATATCCCAGGTGAAAAAGATCATATATGATCATATATGGTTTCATGTATGAGCATATATGGTTCCATGTGTGGGCATATATGAACATATATGTACTGTATGGAATCATATTTGGGTAAATACATGCAAAGTTCATATATGGAAACGTATGACACCATATATGATAATAAAGTTTATATATTGCTTCATGTATGCCATATATCTCCATATATGATTTCATATATTATTCCATATATGGGTAATATGTCTTAATGTTTTATCAGATATGACCATATATGAGGACGACATTTTTTTATTTTTACAACCTTTTCGCCGCTGTACGAATTTCTGACAACATTTTTAAAAGAAACTAGATTTTAAAGTTTCCATAATTTATAAAGACGATAGTAGAGAAAGAGTTAATAAGATAAACGTTTTTTATGATTTTTATTTTAATTATAATATTGAATCTATAAGATTTAATTGAGCTCTTTACGCTGTTTTTTTGTAATTTATGTTTCAGTATATCTAAAACTTTTAATAATGCTTCATCAACACTTATTTTACTATTTGCATACAAGTCATGAAAGCTGGCTTGGTTTATACGTGATATCTCACTTGAATCTAAAGAAATATCACTCGCATTTGTTGTGTTTAGTTCTGAATCGGTAGTACCTTACCTAACTAACCATCTCGCTTTTCAGTTTAATTTTTTCTCAAAAGATTTTTTCAACATATTATAAATTTTGGAGCTTTTTAATAGAAATAAGGTTTCAGAGCCAGTATTAGGAATTCGAATCGAAGTCTAAAATATATTCATTTGCTATGCCAAAAGTGATTTTTTTATAATTAAAAGAATATATCAATTTTGAAGTAGTATTTAAGCGATTTAGACAATAAATTTTAAAAATCCCGCTTTTTGCCCCCAAAACCCCGATTTTTCACCTGCCGATAAAAAAAAAACAGTGGGTTACAATGGGTTACGGTTAAATATTCATAATCATCTAAACCTTCATCTCCATTAGTATCCAAATTTCCATCACTGCCAATCTCTTCATCACCATCGACCATGAATTGTCATCATCGGAATCAACAAGCTTTTAAATTGCGCTATTGTTTAATTCCTACGTTTCCAATGTTTTTAGTGGAACCTTTGTAACTATCAAACACAAGCATTTTAGTTAAAGTTTTTTTTTTTTTTTAAATTCATAACTTTTCTTACCAAAGAACGTCTTTTGTCGTTTGACTTGGTTACTATAGTTATCGTCGTCATCATCATTTTCCAAATCTTCGAATTTTTTTTTTTTTTTTTGGAACAAGATGGTTTTCTATTATCCACACTGCTATTAATATTCATTAAATTCTTTCCCAAATTGTATTTTCTTAAAATATCTCGCTTTGAACTTTTTATATATATTAATGTATTTTGAATTTAAATTGTATGAATTTATCATTAACATGTTCTTAGAAATATAATAGAAACATTTTCTTGAATAAAAATATAATATTTTTGATAAAAACTTAAAAAATTGCCTTTTTTTATACGAGCATGTAGGAAAAGTAATAATATATGACCATATAAGAACAGATTGAAGCTTAAGTTTTTAAAAAATCTCTATTTTTTATCCAAGGACATACAAGATTCCAATAGGATACCTCTAACATCGTCTTAACTTGAAAACGTGTGGACGGATTTATGAAATTTTGCAGAAAGATTAGATTTAGTAGTTGTAGCAAAGACTTTATGCTTCATTAGTGCATATTGAAGCTAAGCAGTCTTTTCGCTCATATTAGATTATATTTTTAGTCGTAAAAGCTAATATGCAGATGCTCCGTTCAATTTTATATTCCACTTTTATTGAAATTAAAAAACTCTTTTGATTTTTCAAGTATTGAACTGTGGCTTTCCGATTAATAGTCCTCTCTTCTATTCATTGCACCGCAATTACCTTTAATTTTCTTGAAATTATTGGAAATAACGTCCTATCAAATAAATTTTAATTTTTTTGACCGACTTCCAATCAATCTTTTTTCGGGGTGTTCAATTTTGCGTTTCTCGAAAAATGAAAATTGCCATATCTTCTTAAGTAAAAGCACAAACAGTGTAATTTTTAGATTGTAGTTATATCTTATTAATTTATTATATTTTATGGATTAGTTTTTGCGATGCAATCTAAAACTATTTTGGCCCATGTCGCCTAAAGAAGGCAACAAAAAAAAATTGCTAGAACAATATATTGTCTATTTTTCGTTACAAAAAAGCTTAGGTCGGTTTGAGGGTTAATTGGCGTCACTGTGATTGCTGCCATCAAAGTCAAAAGTTTATTACCAAATGTGTCATCCACTAGCTCCTAGTTCTACGAACAAGCTTTTGTAATTTATTGTAACCGTACTCTTTAAGAATAGCTTCGAAAGAGAATACATGTTTAGAAATGTTGAGGTTATTAGTTATTAGTCGTTTCTTTCAGTGTAAGCTGGTTGAAAATTAAGTGCAACTTTAAAAAAATTTTAAAAATATAAACTTTTCTATATTGAAATAAATTAAAATGAATATTGAAGTAAAAGGTATTAACATTATTTAAAAATGATTTTGATGTATTTAGCTTGTTGTGTATTTTTTATAAAATTAATAAATTCCCAGTGCTTGTGTGAGTGTTTACTGGTCCATATATTTCAATTTCAGTTAAAGTTTTAGTTGTGTAATTTTTATCATTTTTCTAAATAATAATTTAATAAAATGTTTATTTATATAAAATTTTAACTATAAAAAAGCAAGACAAAATTAAAATACATTAGATTTTAATAGAAATTAACAAATTATAAGCAAAACAAAAGTGAGTATTTTAAGCAACAATTTTTTATCAACATGTTGCATTTATTTTTAGTGTACAAAAATGTTTCATTTGCTTGCACGAGTTCAGTATTTTGTTGCTGAGAGGCGTGGTATTACGGTATTTTGTTGCTAAGAAGTGTAGTCTCTCTATTTGTATATACTCTTTGCTGCTACCAATTGACACTCTTTGTCTTATCTCCCACAGATGACCAGATGACTTTGGCAAAAAATCGTCAATTTCACGATATTTTTTGGAAAAAACGTAATATCAATTTGAAAAAATCGTCATAAAAGTCGGAAGCTTAGTTTTGTCAATTTAAATACTTTTTCTTTTTTGTCTGAAGAAACGAGTTGCTTATACACCTCTCAAAAATATGAACCCTAAAAAATCAATGTAAAAAGTTGTCTCAACAATCTAAAAAGCTGTCTTTAAGTGATTGATAATTTTTTAGACTAAAAAATTTTTAAAATTTTCGATACAAACAAAATGTCATACAATTTTCCATTTTTAAAACAAACTCCCCAACATTTTGGAATTTTTTCTATTTTAAACCAAGAGCATAGAAATTTTTTCTTAAATATATTCAGAAATATCTTTCTACGAAATCAACTGAAAGAATTTTAAATTTTTTTAAAGATTTATAAAGGTTATTAATATTTTGTGGACAAAAAAAATATTCCCAATATAACGGTTATATGGACCTCGTCCATAACACGAATTAATTGTGTTAGTACCTCGGAGTTTTTCTTAAACCGGGTTTTTTTTGCATGTCGATTTTTAACAGGGAATTATTATAAATGGTTAATTTTCTTCTTTTGTGAATCTAAGTCTTATAAAAAACTTATTGTAAATTAAGAACAAATTGCGTAAGTTTTTTTTCTAAATTTATGGCTTAAACGAATTTCAAAAAAATTTAAATTTGATAAATAATTGCATAAACTTTAGATCGGTTAAAAATTGATGATTTATTAAAAACATTTATTTTATTTCCTTAACAGAAAGTATCAAAAGTATAATTATCTTTAATTTAAGAAACATTTAACGAACAATGTTTAATAGCTAAAAATGTTATATTATTGATTTGAATTTGTTCAATTCTTCCAGTTTTGTTTTTTACTTCTCATCAAGTAAATACAACAAAGTGTTGCTCTTTTTCCTATATTGGTCCTCTGAAGATTTTCGGTAACGCGAAATGAAACATGTAAGGACCTGTCTGTAGATAAAGTCTACATTATATTAGCGCATGAAGACATTTTTAACTAATAAATAAATACTGCACGGTTTTCAGAATCTTGAACTTGTTCGCATCATAATTTATGATGAAAGATCGAAAAATAAACTTTTGGTTTTAATTTTCTAAAATTTAAAAGTAAAATATTTGACATTTCGTTTATATAGTTACCACAAGTTTTATATATTTTTTATAGCAGAAGTATCAAAACAATGAAAATTTCTCTGATATTGACGATTTATTAGGAACATAAAAAAAGATTACTTTCAAAAATCGGCCAGGAAGAATCGATATGAAATTTAGTCAGTTAATTTTCAAATTTAAAATTTTTCAAATTCGTGAAAAACATTGGGCTATAGGCAAATTTGATCGAAAAGGTCCAATTTTCCTCACTGCGGAATCAGCCACTGTAATTTTATCATTAAATAATTCTCACATTGTTACAAAGCCGTGATCAAAGTTTCATGTTGATATCTCTACTGGAAGTATTTTTATATGTCTTATAAGAGTTGTACTTTTTAGTATCATTTTATTCGTCTCTACTACATCTTGACTTGCTGAGACATCTTTATACTGCGTATATCTTTCAATCTGGTTGTCGTCCACACTTTTAATGTGCTTATCAGCACATTTTTTAGCAAAATAAATTAGTAAAGTATAAGTAAAACATTAGTTCAAAACAGTTAAGTGCTGAATAAGAATAACTAAAATTTTAGCTGAAAACAAAATTTTAGCTGAAAACAAAAATGAAAAATAGTATACTTGATTTACAAGACGTTTTACTAACTTATTTTTTTGATAATTACAGTTTTTCCATTTAATAGTAACATTTAATTGTGATCTGAAACCTGAAAGATTTTTAACTAAAAGTAAACAAAAGAAAGCTACTGAAGCATTTTCTTAGCTGTTATTGAAGATATATCTATAGCTAACATTTGTCAAAATTAAAGTTTAAAGATATTAAGGAATTCTTGTAAAACCACTATAATTATTTATAATTTTGTATGTGCGCTTAAAAAACCGACAATAATTACTAAATAGTGCGCCCCGGTAGGCTAGTTGGTAGCGTGCTGGCTTATAAGTGCGGGGGTCGTGGGTTCGATTCCCACCAGAGGCACTGGTCTGTTTTCGCTACAACGCGCCGAAGGCCATAGTAGCTAGTGCTCGGTTAGGGTAATAGTATATAATTTGTAATTATATGATTATTAATTATTAATTAATTACTAAATACGTTCTCCCGGCACTCGGTTCTTCGCACCGGAACGACTCCGAGTTCACAGGACCCCGACCAAGAAATGCCAACTCAACAAACCAGCAAGTTTCTTCAATAATAGCAACGACAACTAACTAAATTTTTTTGTTCTAAAAAAACTGTAATTTCAACTCCATACAAGTCCGAGCAGTGTATGCGTGTCGTAATCTAAAAGAACCATCCAAAAAAATGTTGTAATATATTCCGTATTCAGGGACACCCTAACGACCATTTCTCTTAAAAATATATAATAAACTCTAGATTAGATTAGACTATAGTGGCACTATGCACCGCGACCAGAAGTTGGTATTTTGTGCTGCCAGCGAATACACCCTATAGGTTCAGGCTCCCTACGAAACCAACTATCCTACCAGGTGAACAGTTCCAAACGTCCGATGGCGTCACTATTCGACCGCCAAAATAACGCACCCTCCTGTCGGAGAGCCTCGGACATTTGCAGAGAACATGCTCAGAGCTCTCGGGTTCCAATTCACAAAACCTGCACGTATCCGTAGACGATCGTCCCATCTTTTACAATTGATACCTAAGGCCACAGTGTCATGTGAGGTAACCCGTTACGGTTCTTAGTTCGTCCCTCGTCATAGACAAGAGTTTCCGCGATCTCTCCCCAGAGGGAGATATAAACAGCCTCGCCTGTCGCTGCCCAGGCGATCTGGCCCAAAAAGCCCCAAACTCCGACTCCCTCCTTCTTCTGAGCCTCTCTCTGACATACCCATTGGGTACGCCACTCTAACACTGGTTTGTAAAAAAAATGTATTTAGTTAATTGATCCTATTTAACTCATAAATTTCTGTTTTAGTACCAACAAGTTTTTATTTTTGAAAATGTTTTATTTATAATTTTTTTTTAAGATTCTTGCTAAAAAAATATCCTGTCAGACATGTTTTTCTTGTATTTCTATATCAATTAAAATTGTTTTTCCATAAATCGTTGTTAAAACACATTTTTAGCAATTCTTTTTAACAAGTAATGTTATTTTGGCCTGTACATATTGACAACACTGTAATGATCTTTGCTTTAAAAAAGAGAAAAATAATAAAGAAGAGGCCAAGCAAGAACTCTCCCGTTGCTAGAGTATTTAAAAATTGTTTTAAATGAAGGACATTATATTTTGGATAATTGAATAGTTATTGACAATATTTATCAATTTAATTTGTCACAGTTTGAGCAAAAATAAAAATAAATGAAGAACTCCAACAGATAAAACACGTGCCTTTCTTGACGTAGATGACATTGAAATTTTTGACAGCTGCCAACATGTTTTGAAGTTTTACAAATAAAATTGCATACTACAAGAATTAAAAAAAATTATTTGCAAACTGATTACAAAATCTATTTTGCTGATCATAAATATATTAGCGTATTAATACGGTTTTTAACCATTATGCTAATCTTTAAAAGCAAGAGAATGCTTAATCTTCTTTTGTGAGGAGATTAAGTTGTAAGAGCTGTATTAATACGCTAATGTTTTGAGGGGATTAACAGGTTTATGATTTTAAATATTCGGGGAATTTTTATTTTGGAATTGACATGACCAGGTATATTTAAAATTAATAGACTAAGTTACACCTCATTTATACTACAGACAAAAGCTAGAATTTTTTAAAAAATTTTAGTTTTTGATAAGAAATTTTCATGAATTTTGACAAGTAATTACAAGTAGTTTTTAAAACTCCTAATTTGTAGTATTATACTACAAATAAATGTAGTAGGATACTTCAAATAAAAATTAGTAGTGCTTAAAAACTACTGGATTTCATATAAATTTATAATCAAAAACTAGAAGTTTTCAAAAACTACTAGTTTTTGGTTTTAAGGATGCATTTACATTTACCATTGAAATTCAGTTTAAACTAGATTTCGATCATCAGGTAGTGTATAAAGTGATACACGAACTAGATTTCTAGTTTGAACTAGATTTCGAGGGTAATGTAAATGCAGCTTAATATAAATGAGGTATTAGTTTGTTTGTAAATTGCTATTTAAATTGCTTGACAATCAACTTATTTTAACAAATTTTAAAGCTTTGTGTAAACCGGTTTCTTTTACTTTTTGGAAGTTTTAGAAAATATAGTTTTATATCTAATTTATAATATAACCAAAAACTACTAGTTCTTAATTACAACTTTGTATAAAATTTTGCAAATTAAATAAAAGTAGTTTTGAAAAAAGGCTAGTTTTTGAAAAACTACTAGTTTTTGAAAATCTACCAGTTTTTGAAAAGCAGTTAGTTTTTGGTTGTAGTATAAATGAGGTATTAGTGAGTTTTAGTCTTAATATGTTTTTGTAATTGTTGAGATTCCTGTAATTGTTTTTTTGTAAAATAAAATATAGTTTTTGTTTTAATTTTTGTAAATTTTTTATTATTTAAAATTTAAAATTTTGATTTTTTTCATTATTTGTTTTTTGACTTAAAAAGCTAAAATATAAATTTGATAAAATCTAGTTTAAATTATTTACAATTATAAATATTAACAATTATATATATTTTGTACAATTTTTTGTTTAGTTTTGATTATTTTTTTTTAGCACCACAATCACATTAAAAAGTTTGGTTAGTTTTTATAGCAACTGCAAGCAGTTTGCTCTTTAAATTCTCTATTGCTTAAAGAGCTTTCACTCTATCTTTAACGGCTCTTTTTTTGGAAAGTCTCTTAAGCTTCAGTCTTATAGGGCTTAAAGAGTTTAGGTTTGGGTTCTGATTGTAAGCTGGTATGATGGAGTGGAGGAGACATTGAGGAAGCAGGACGTTTAGCAGAGGTGGATGAGGGCATTAATAGTCCTGAGTTATTGGCAGAAGTGGAGGTGAAATGTAAATTATTGCAAGATGATGAGGAAGATTCTTGTTGATGATTCGATTGTAATAAAGGCAGGTTGATGGGTTGTTGTAGGCTATTGCGTAGAGGACTTAAACTGCGATCAAAAACTTTAGTATGATCCGAACCAGCGGGACTCAAAGATAAGGTAGAGGAATGTGGTGATGAAGAAGATTGTAAATCCAATGGAGGTGTTTGAGTCTTGGTGGAATAGGCAGATTGAGGCATGGCGCTTAACATTTGTGGATAAGCAGCAGCGGCAGCAGCCATAGGATTAGCTGACATATGTGGTGGCATGCCATGAGCCAAATGATGAGCTGGTGGCTGAGGACGTTGTGGAATGTGATAGGGATTGTAACGGTATTGTCCATAGGGATTATGACCATGAACGGGCATTGAAGGCATGGCAGTGGCTAACATGGGATTGCCGGCAGCGGCGGCATAAGGAGGATAAGGCATACCCACACTATTAGCAGCAGCTTGCAAGATGGAAGCAGCGAAAGCGGGATCTGAATAAACAGCAGCATAAGGCCAGGCAACAGCAATACGTTGACGCTTATCCTTCATGCGACGATTTTGAAACCATACTTTAATGGTCGATTCCGGCAAACCCAATTGAGCAGCCAATTCACAGCGACGGGGTCTAGAAACGTAGTTTTCCTTGTAAAATTCCTTTTCCAAACGAGCCAATTGATCTCGGGTAAAAGCAGTACGATAACGACGTACTGAGGGATCGGCCGGTATTTCACAGGAATTATTTCGGCTACCATTTAAAGAAGTATCAGGACTGGATAAACATTCTAGAATTAAAAAGAAAATAAAGAAAAAATTAGTAAATTTGCTTTCTTGAAGATAAAATTAAAAAAAAATTATTTATAATTAAGAGCGAGTAACTTTTCTAAAAAATAACCTCAATTTTACTTTAACCATATAAATTTGACATTTATTAACTATGGTTAAGCCCAAAACTTTGGTTATTTTGAGATAAGTTAGCAGGCCTAAATCATTTAAATCTTTTAAAGATTTAATTTTTTAAACCTACCGGTAGGAGAAGGTGGTGGAGTTTGGGGTTTACCATATTGACCAGTCATTAAATCCACTACCAACGGTTTTTGATCATTCGAATCATGATGGATGTTATGATGATTTTCCATAGTATAAGATCTGTATCCTTGCATGTTAAAAATTTTGTATTTTAAACTTTTTTTTTAAACGAAGATAATTTTTTTTTTTAATTTTTTGTGTCTTTAATTCTCTCACTATTCACGCATATAAATTTTTTTTAAATATTTCTTTCTTTTAGTTAAAACAGATTTTAAATTATTTTAAAAAAATTTATTTTATTTTTTTGTGTTAAATTTGCTAAAATAGCTAATGATGTTGTTTGTTAGGAAGCTACAGCTCAAGTGTGCCTTACTGAACTACCCCAGGATGCTTTTATACTTGTAGCAGCGGAGTGAGAGGTTAAACAAGAAGTTAAAGGCGTGCTCTTTAACGGGAAATTACCATGCTATAGCAAGCACAACATAAGGCATATATATATTGTATGGGTTTGTATAACAACCAATAGCCAACAACAATTATTACAGTATTTAGGAGAGAGGTAATTTAGTCATCATAAGAGAATTTAGTCTCTTATGCTATACTACTAATAAAGTGTAAATTTGAGAGAACTGTGGGTGGTCAATCCTACTAAATTCTCTACTACTCTCCCATCCTCTTTACACTAACTAATGCTGCTGTTTTCTCAATTATTTTGTACTAAACGCAGATGATAATGTGGCAATGACAGCGATTACGATGTCAGTACAATGGTTATAAAAAACCTCTACTAAAATAGTATGAATAGTAAGTTTTAGAAGATGAAGAATTCCAGGAAAAACCATTATGATTCGTTAAAAATAGGAAAAGAAGTCTAGAAATATGAAGGTAGCTGAAAACAGCAGCATTTCCAGCATTATTCCCTTATCTGTGTGATATTTTTAAGCAACAACAATTTCTAAAATAATAATTGAGTTATAATAACAGTATTTACAAAGCCGTATCAAATTTATATATTCTAATACTGAACATCTTTTGAAAATTTGTATATTCATAGTCTTAATACGCATCATGGCATATCAATTTTATGGTTACATACTCTCTTTTTCTTACTCTTTCTTTTACTACTGCTACCCTTAAGAGTGAAAAAGTCAGCATTAGCTCCATCTCATGGAGAAGAAAAAAAAACACTATAATAATTGTACGTTTATCATCACTACATTAAATTAAGGGTGTGGTATGGGTCTTTGGGTTCTTCTTTAATAGCATAAACTGTTATGCTTGGTGTTTAAACACCCCAGTTTCCAGCCAGCAGCCATTATTATACCTTTTTAGTATAGTACTTAGTTTTACTTTTTTTTTTGTTGACTACTCCATCTGCTTTTGTATCTACAAAAATATTTTTTTTTTATTTTAAATTGTATTATCATTAGGTTGTTTGATAAATCGATGGGGTATTTTTTTGTAATTGCTGCTTAAATAAAGCACACATCTTAGTAAACGTAACTTTAGAACTTTTGTACTTCTGTGACAGATTCTTACACACATCCTCTGAAGATTTTTCATTATATCAGCGTTTAGAACTTCTCTTTCTGAGCATTCGAAAAGTTATCAATAGAGAGACTGAAGGTCAAATATTCATTCGTTTGATTTCCTTCCTTCAGAAAAAATATGATCTGTTTTGGGTCTATGAGCTCTGCTGTGTACATTCATAATAATCTATAGGTAAAATACACGAAAACCGTTGTTCATTTTACGAAAGTTTTGGTTATTTGACATTACGAAAAAATTTGTAGAATATACAAATCACATTTCGTAAAGTTTTGTAAAAACTTTTTTAAATAAAAATGTGGTGTATACCTTACGGGTTTATTTCAAAATTAAAAAAAAAAAATGTAATGGTACCACACCAGAATCGAACTCACGATTTCAGTGACGTTCTGCTGTGTTTAAGTAGACCCCTCTACCATTTGCACCAAAGTAGCTGATGCAATACAACAAACTAAAAAGGAACTTAAGTCGAAAATATTATGAAATTTTTATGAAAACTAGAAAAATATGCTACAAATATTTAATAAAAAGGTAAAATGGCAATTAAATATTATTATTATGTTTATTGAACTAAATAAAATAATATAATTTTTTTATAAATATATCAAATAATATATTAAAAAACAAAATAAAAAAATAATAAAATAATAATAATAAAAAACTTAAATAACAATTTCAAACTAATTGCATTTTATTATTAAATATTTTATCTTTTTAAATATTTGTTTTATTGAATTCCATACTAAGCCCGGCAAATAAGTGGAAGTAGTGTTTTCGGGTCCTCTTTAACTTGTTTTAGGATCCTCTTTATTAAACAAAATACAAAATATCCATTTATATCAAAACACAAAAATAGTAATAATGAAATAAAAAAATAAAACATAGAAATTTAAAAAACATTAATAAACAAAAAAAATATAAAAACTACAAAAACTAAAAAAACTAAAAAAAAAAAAAAAAAAAAAAAAATTGTCCTGGCCAGGAGTTGAACTCGCAGCCTTCTGATTGCAAATCAGACCTCTAACCACATCAACATCCATATGTAATATTTGTAACATTACAAATTTTTGTACAATGTACTAAGAAAATATTACGAAATCATGTTTGTATTTATTACGAAATTTGTAAATTTATATAATTTGTTTTATACAAAAGTTTTGTAATATAAACAAAATGTTTGTACATTCTACGAAAAAAAAATTTCGAAAAATATATTTGTATTTTAAGCATGGATTATTATGAGTGTAGTTCTGCCACTATTTGGAAGGAAAATTTCTCCCACAAATTCTATTGAACTTGTTCATTTAATCCAAAAGTATGACTGTCTCTAGCGAATCATCCTTAAAGTTCTTAATTAAGAGCTGCTCTTGTTGAACATCACCTATTCATTAGTTGGACATGTTCAGTCCATCTATTTTGTTTTAAATGTCTAAAATTTCATTTCCGAAAGCGTTTTTAATCACTCTATTCAAAAGGATTTTGAGCATAAAAGCTCTGCCTATAACCTTGTTCAGAACTAAAAGAATTGGATTTGGCTATTCAAACTTTTTGTTTGCGTTTAAACCAAAACTCACACAAACATATTAGCTAAGTTCAAACAACACTCAGGAAACTTCTACTTTAAAAAATTGTAGTTCATTTGTAGGACGAATTTAATTTTTACTGACCTTGTAATTCATTTAAAAAACAAAACACATCAAATGACTGTTTTATGATTTTACATTCAATTTTTACAGTCGTTTTTGTTATTTAAAAAAATAAATCTTTGTAAATCTTTGTGCTTAATTTTTACTACAATTGTTAGTAATTTTTTGAACAGTAAAAACAAATGACAAATGCTTGTTGAATTTAATGAAATATTAGTCGTCCTTTATTCAAGTGAAATTTTATTTGTTTTTACCTACATAATATCCTTAGTGTAGTATTTCGATCTGGCTAAAGATCTCATCAGAACCCGAAGTTTTAGAAAAGTTAGAGCCTCCATAATAGGCAGAGCTTTAACAAAAAACCTATTAATCATCAATTTTGCTCCATCGTTGTCTTCATAGTAATCGAACACGTGGCTATGATATTTTATTAAGCAAGCATCATAACGTTACTATACTTTGAAGACCAAAAATATTGTATTTATATAAAAAAAAAAATTGCATGGACATTAAGTCACCACTGGCTTTTAGATTATGAATAAATAAATAAAATGAATTTATCGATTATCATTGAAGACCTCTGCAAGAAGTGTATTCCACATACGACAAGTTCGACCGATAAACAAATTTTCCCCATAATGCGCTGTGCTATCCACGGGACAAGTGACAACAATCTGATATAATCTACTAGATAAGCGGTGTGGCCAACAAAAGCTCTTCCTCTGTGAATAATTTCAATTATCTCGTTGGAACAACTGCCATATTAGTATCGATAGAACCGTGCTACATGATCCACATTCGAATATGCTCAAATGGGTCAATAGAGTTAATAGTCACCACCTCCTTTAAACACGGTACAAAAGCACCAAAATAGACTTCAAATCTCCTGCCTATATGAGAGTTAAATACCATCTTCGGTCGGATAGAGTGAAGTAGTTTATACACCGATTAAAAAAAAAAAAAAAAACACTTGCATGATTATGGACAAGCATGATTGCATGATCAACGGACATCGCACTGAATTTACATGTCCACACAGAGAATATTTTCTTGGGCGAGTTTTAAAGAAATTTTTTACTAAACTAATGAAGTTTTCTGTTAGAAAGTGTTTTGCAACCGTCAGATAATGACAATCGTAATTAATTTTTATATTAATTACTGTAGAATATTACTTTAGTTAGTCTCTTTACAGGAAGAAGAAGAAGAAAACATTTTTATTGAAAAATTTTACGGACACAAGGGATACACCAGACTGCCGCAGTTTCGTCCCCCTCCTGGGACTCGTCAGTGGTTAATTTATGTGTCAATTGAACAAAGTATTTTATGTTGTTAATTTGCTCTATATGAAAAACGTTTTATTTTTTTGGTGTCGTACTGTGATTTGAACTCACTGCCTTAGCATCAAGCTATGCATCGTAATCTCACCTCTTAACGAGTTGAGCCACGGTCGACACAGCGATGACTGCGGCTAAAGTGGAGTTTTCTTCACAAAGTGAATGAAAAATTTCTTAGACTTAACGAAAAAGCTTAATTTTTTTACAAAACTGCTTTTAATGAAACGTTTGGCAGATAAAGTTTTTAATAAATAAAAATAAATTTCTCATACAATTTATGAAATACTGCATTATATCAACGAAAAGTTTCAATGGACGGTTCTAGTGACACTTCAAAGATCTAATGCAAAAATTCATTGATATCATGCAGAACATCAAAAGTATCCGATTTCTTAATACTTATACCAGCCATATGGACAGATGATAACACTGATAATAATCAATGCATAAAAACACGAAAAAATGTCAAAATTACAAAAACTTTTGTAAAAGACGAAATTTTGTAACAGTAAAAAAACAACTGACAATGTTAGTTGAATTTACTGAAATGCAAGTCGTAATTTTTTGAAGTGAAATTTCATTTGTTTTAACTACATTTGCAGCTGTCTTTACCTACGATTTCGCTGTTGTACGGGACCCTTTGTCTCCTTTGGCAGCGGCTACATTATCTAGTTGTTGTTTTAAGAAGTATTTCTGAAAAATTTATTATTTAAAGAATGAAATTGGCTCATCTTTAGACAAAAATAGTTGAAAACTCTTCTTCCTCCTGCCGTCCCGAATTTTTTTCACATTCAAGTTTCGCGGCGGAAAAACAATCAAACAACTCACATTGAGGAGATCAAATTTACAAGGATAGACGAGTATAAAGTTGACCGAGAGATGAATTCGTATATGCCACAACAATAGGTTAAAATATTGACCAAATAGGGTAAATTAAGTAGTTCGTTATATTGAAAGTAAAAATGTCATAATCGAACAACAAAATGTGTAACCCACGTGGCTCCAGCAGTTAATATACAGGGAAATTTCATACGCCATTTTTTTTTTTTTTTTTTTTTTTTTAAAGAGAAGCAACACTCAGGAAATTCTTCCTATTAATTAATGTGTTGCTTTCTTTGGAAAGGGGATAGTTTAGAGATGAAAGGTGGTGAAAGATGAAGGACTTCAAACATGGCAACACTGTAATTGCGCAAGATGATAAGTCTTACAACAGTTGTTGCTCGCCACCTGATGTAGAGTTGGCGAATTTATTGAAGCTTTTTGTTTCATAGCCCTGATTCATTATTTTACTTCGGTGGGGTTATGTTATGGGAACACCGAAGGTGGGCGCAGCGATACTTATAAGTGATAGAAAACTCATACATATTATTTTCTAAATTGAAGTTGTCGGCACCGGGAATCGAATCCGGGACCATCTGTGTAACAGTCCAACGCGCTAACCATTACAACCACAACGCCCACAACAACAATTGCATGTGTTTGTTGTTTTCTGCACACCGAGGCGTATGAAATTTCACTTTATATTAATTGCTGGAGCCGCACATGCTGTACACACAGAGAAATAAAGTGCCAAACAAATTGAAAAGTGCATTTTAACAGTAACAACTCATAAATTCAGTTATAACAATGATATTTTCATTATATGACTGAATATTTTGGGTGCTGCAACTAAAATTCGGTTGAATTAGCGGATCTTTGTTGTTCCGACCAACCGACTGAAATTCGTAATAACAGAATTTGAGTCGTAGTAACCAAATTTCAGTTGGCAAATAGCTAAATTTTTCTCTGTGTGTAGGTAATAATATTTGAAATGAACCAAATGATGACTCCGTTGTCATCATTTGCTGCTAAGGATGATGAATATATTCTTGGCCAAAGATTTATCAAACAACCTATAGCGTAACCCCCCTCTTCCATCATTCATTGTTGTTTTTTCTCGCTTATATTTCTATTTTATTATATTTTGGGTTTACTCACATTATTTGGCTTTTATGGCAATTTAATATTATCAGTGTTTGTTAGGTTTAATGTCTGTATACTGTTTAGATACACACACACACACACACACATAATATCATAAATACATACTTCTTTGTGCTAAAGTTTATGTTTTCGTTAGTATTTACGGTTAAAAGCATAATAAATGTATTTTTTGTGTATCTTCTTATTTTTTGTTTCCGGAATATTAAAAATCTCATATGCTGTTAATATGAAGTAAAAGTTTTTATAGACTGTGAGATTTGGTTGGATTTAATTTATTCACATATTAAGATGTGATCATATAAAATTAGAAGAAAATTATATTGCCGATTAAATTATTAAATTATAATTATAAAATTATGGTGTTTATGTAAACGAATCAACTAAAACTTAAATCCTCAAACCGGCCTAAGCTTTTTTTCAATGAAAAAAAACAAACAAAAAAAAAAATAAAAAATAATTTATTCTACGAAATTTTTTTCGTTACTTACTTTGGGCGATATGGTCCAAAATAGGTTTAGAGTGAATCTCGGAAACTAATGCATAAAGATAAGTAAGTTAAAGCATAAATTATTTTTCCTCTTACCAAGATATAACCACAACCTAAAAGTTGAATTGTTTGTGCATTTACTTAAGAAGATATTGCGATTTTCGTTTTTCTAAAAAAGCGAAATTGAGCGAAAAAGTACCTTTACTTTAATATATATTGCTAAAATGTTAACACATTGCTACTAGTAGCAATAATGTTCTTTCTGCCAAATTTCATTAAAATCAGTCCGTTCGTTTTCAAGATAAGACGACCTCCTTGAACCAAAATGGGAGCGATTTTGAAAATTTAATCTTTAATATTACACTCAGGGAACTTCTGCTTTAAAAATATGTAGTTGTTTGGGTTGTAGTACAGTTTCTTTATTTTTAATGTGTGTTAGTGCTCCCCGGTAGGCTTGTTGGTAGCGTGCTGGCTTATCAATGCGGTGGTCGTGGGGTCGATTCTCATCAGAGGCACTTTTCTGTTTTCGCTGCGACGCGCCGAAAGCCATAGTAGCTAGTGCTCTGTTAGGGTAATAGTATATAATTTGTAATTATATGATTATTAATTAATAATTAATAAAAAAAAAAAAAAATATTTTTAATGTAAATGTCAGTCATTTGTAGAACAAATTAAATGTTTTACTAACCTTGGAGTTCATTTTAAAAAACAAACCACATCAAATGACTGTTTTATGATTTTACATTCATTCTTATTTTTGTTATTTTATTTTATTTTTATTTTTACAGTAGTTTTTTGTTATTTAAGTGCAATATATGATGACGAGTTATAAATAACGTTAATTTTTAGAATTTTGTGTTTTTATTTAAAATACTCCCTGAGGATGAAACTCGAAGAGTTCAGAAATATTGGAAATTAATAAAGAAGAATTTTAATTAAAGAAAAATCCAGGCCTCGAGCTCAAACATTCTATTTTATAATTAAATTGGAAAGGTCGAATGAAAAACAACTATAATTTATTTTAAAAAATAATAGCAATAAATGTTAGTTTATTTTTTACAAACATGTGGTCATCATTTTACCTACAATTGTCGTTCATTTTTTGAACACTTAAAAACAAATGACAGTGTTAACTGAATTTACTGAAATGTAAGTCGTCCTTTCTTTAAGTGAAATTTCATTTGTTTTTAACTACATTTGCAGTGGTCTTTACCTACATAGTATTCTAAGTGTACTTCTTGATTGTTATCTACGGTTTCTAGCAAACTCAAATATGTTTTTAACATTTTTGAAAAATGTTTTAAAAAATAAAATTTTTGAAATTTCACGAACTTTTAAATTAAACTATTTTTTGCATTGCTTCGCTTTTGCACTGCACGGTGCACACGAAAAATTTCTTAACAAACAATTTCGGAAATTTGATTTTCTATCGAAATTACTTATTTTCTTGCCAGTTAAAGGGTTAATGAATTCAGTAGCACAAACGAAATTCTTCGATTAACTTAATGAGCTAAATAATTAAGTTGTACACACAGGAGTCAGCCTCGGTAGTAGAAACCGTATTTGTACACTTTGTACACTTAGAAATTTCATTTAAAAAAAGGACGACTTACATTTCATTAAATTCAACTAACATTGTCATTTGTTTTTAATGTTCAAAAAATGACTAACATTGTAGTAAAAATGAACCACAGGTAGTAAAAAATAAAACAACAAATTTTTTTTTATTTTTTTAAATAACAAAAAACAACTGTAAAAAATGAATGTAAAATCATAAAACAGTCATTTGATGTGAGTTGTTTTTTTAAATGAACTGCAATGTTAGTTAAAAATTTTATTTGTTCTACAAATGACTTACATTTACATTAAAAATAATTAAACTGTATTACAACCCAAACAACTACATATTTTTAAAGCAGAAGTTCCCTGAGTGTAGACAATCGAATGGTTCGGTTGTAGCTATCGAATTTATTTGGTAGTTACCACCGAATTTCTGTTGAGGCAATTGAAATTATTGAAATATTGTCATGTCAGAAGTTCTGTTAAGCCGAATGATTGTTATCACAACAGAAACATTTGATTAACAACAAATACGGTAGCCATGACCGAAACTTTTTTCTGGGTCTAGGGTAGAAGGGGGACCATTCGCAACTTTTTTTAAAGCGCTGTCGTTACTTAACCAACAACTTTTTGAAAAACATTCTTTTTTATCTAAAACTCTACACATCTTAATTTTTATGTTTAAAACATACATTTTATCAATTCAGAACATTTCTTATTTTTAAAGATTTCAAAAGTAACTCAAATCGGCTAAACTGCCACACCTATGGGGTAAATTGAGAAAGCTGATGGTAGCAATAGCTGTAATTTCAGTAAAAATATTTTTAAAAAGTTTATTTTATTCGAATTTGTTGCACGAAAACTATATCTGAGCTGTGCAACACATATAATCATGTAACGAATAAATATTACGTATACGTCTTTAAAGTGCTACCAATTTTTGCTGACAAAACTACACTACCTGGTGTTCTGGCGTAGGTGACTTATGATCAGCCGCTTACATAATTTTATATTTTTTTTTACACTTTTAAGAAATAAATTCTTAAAAATTCGTGTTAGTATTATAAAGTAATATCAACGCTCCGACATCTTAAAGGGTTATTTTGTTTTATATCTATATTATTATTTTTTTGTATGCCAAAAACATGTCTATCCTCGATCACGTGTGAAGTACAAGTGTAAAATTTGGTGACCTGAGAGATGATCTATAACTGCACAAATTATGAAAAGCATCATTTTGCGGTTTTACGTACATTATGAAGACCAGTTATTTATTGTTTTTTGAGTAAAATCTATTGAATTGATTATTAGAAGTGTAACTTATTGATTTCACTATTAAGGAAAAGTCATGCAAATACTTGTTTGTAGTCAGTATCGCCGAAGCAATTCGTAATTGATTGATGTTTTAATATTTTTAGAACCGTTAACTTTGCATAACCAATGGGCTTAACCATTAACTTAAAAATTCTGAAAAAGAGAGCTTAGTTAGCTGTGGCGTACCCAGGAGTACCCATAATACCCGGTCCCCCGAAACGATTTCGATTTTTTAGATTGTGAATTTATAACTTTATGTTAAAAATATTATTAACCATAAACAAAATTCTATAATATCACAGTCATAGAAATAAACCTTTCGAAATAGCAGAAAAAGCTACTAAAAATTAGATAAAAATTCGGCTGCAGAAAAATTTATAAAATTAACTGGAATAATATTAATGTGTCGAAAAACAAAATAATACAGTTAGTTTCCAAAAAACCTAACTGTATTTTAAAAAACGCGTTTTTTATTAAAAAAATATTGTAAAAAGTCGATTAACCGGTTGCTGGTTTGGACACTTTAAATACAGTTAAATAAAATTGAAAAGTTTCTTTGTTAAAAAACCAAAGGTAATAACCAGAGACGAAAAAAAATTTAAAATCCGGGGTGTCTATGGCAAAAGTCAAAATTACAAGGTTAAAAAATTAGACACAAAGTTTTGAGAAAAAACTCATTTCAAGCAAAGATAATTAAAAAAAGCAATTTTAAAGCTCAAAAATACGCAAATATGAGTAAAAATGGCAACAAATGGAAGTGATAGAGGTGGCAAATTTTCCGTGATTTGTGTATTTTCATGCTTCTTTCAAGGAAACAATATACGAATTTCGAATCAAATGAAATGAAATACAAACTCATATCAACCGCTCCATTGGAGTACTTTGAAATCCATTTTTACCCACTAAATATGCGATTGAGCCGTTATGTTTTTTTTTTATCAAATTTTTATTATAAAAGTAATAATAAAAATTTGATCTTATAACTAATTTTCTATGACATCTAGAGGATTTTCCAAACAAGTTTCAAATATGTAGAGAATGTTACGTTTCGATATTTTAAACTATTAGAAATTTTTCATAAAAAATTCACAATTTTTCAGAGTTTTATTTTTTATATTTAAAATAAATATTTTTTTTTTTCCAAAATTGACTAATTATTTTGCAAATTTAGAAAATACATTGTGTAAATTAGTGAAGTACTTTTTACACTATTTTTTGTAAATCTAGCAAAAAAATTTTTGAATGTTAGTAAAAAAAAAGTTTATGATTTTCACCAAAAAAAACTAGTAAAAAATTGTTCAAAATTAGTTTTTTGCTGATGAAGTATTACAAAAACTTTTGCTGTAAACGCATTTTCAGCAAACAATTTGCTGAAAATTAGTGCACTTGATTTACAAGACGTTTTACTAACTTTTCTACTAATATTTTTTTTTGAGTGCATGATTACAAAACTCAAATTACTCACGATTAAAATTGTTATTGTTGAGAGATTTAGAAAAAAATTTACACATTACGAAAAAATTTATATATGGAATTGCAATTAAAAGTTATTTTAAATTGCTTAATAAAAATTCACAAATAAAACAATATAATTATTGAAAGTGTTAATCCAATTAATGTTAACCTAAAGATTTAGTAGAGCTTAAAACAAACCAAACTTTTTCCAAATCCACAACTTTATCTTTAACCATGTTACAATTATTTTTCAAAAACTCTTTTATAATCCTACAAAACAAAACGCCTATAATTTTAACCATAAATAATATCCCTTTACCTAGAATATTTCAAAATTCTGCTGAAAAATGGGGAAATTTACAAAAACTGTAACAATATTTGTAAATTGCGACAATAGAGCGCAATTTGTAGTAATGTAAAAACTAGCGAACAAACGAATTATTAACAAATTTCGTATGTTAAAATATTCAAAAAAAAAAAACAGAACATTAAAATTTTCAACCAACCCAAGGACTTTTCCTATGAAATGAAGGATATTAAACCAGTTAAAAATATACATGCAACAACAACGATAATAATTTTCATTATAATGTTCTATATAATCAGACAGTCAAATAGATGTTAGTTGACAATACATTAGTATCATATACTACCAACAAAAGTGTCATAAATATGAACGAAGAACGCGATAAATATGGATTGAAAATCCAAAAATTCAACTAACCAACTAACTAGCTTGGATAGTTAGTTATAGGTTAAACTAACGAAGTTAGAATTTTTGTTCATTTATTCAGCCGGAAGGATAATATGAAAGGACTTTTATTAGCAGGTATGAATAACCTTTTTTTTTTTTGCTTTAAACACTTTCCTTCGTTATATCTCAAAAACAAACTGTCAACATTTTGTTAGTAATTTAAAAGAATTGTTTTCCATGTTAATAAAGTTTGGTTTTTAGATATACATTTTAATCACATCTACACGGGTACATTTTTAATGCATTTTGAGAGTGATTGTAAAGAACTTTTTGTAATATATTAAATAATTGTAATTTTATAATGTACACTCAAATAAAAAAGTTAGTAAATTCAGCAAAAAATTTTGCTGAGTCAGCAAAATTTTAGTCAGGAGGGTGCTTGCAAAAAAATTGCTAATGTCAGCAAAATGTTTTGCTGAAAATCAGCGAGCTGATTTTTAGTAACAAAATTAGTAGATTCAGCAAAGTTTTGCTAACACTTAGTAGATTAGAAATTAAAAAACCCTTGCTAAAAATTAATAAAATTTTTGCTGAATATTAGTAGACTGAAATTAACTCAAAAAATTTGTAGAAAAAATTATACTTTAGTTAATTTATTTGCTGAAAATCATAAAACATATTTTTGTGATTCTGTTTAAAATGATTTACAATACGTTACAAAATATAAAAATGTTCATACTCCCAAATTGACGATATGAATTAATGTAATATCTAATAACAATAGAAATAATTATATATAACATAAACGAAATTATCTTTGAACTACTTACAATCAATTATTGTCTAAATGATGCAATCTTTTAAAGGGACGCTAATGTAGCAGAACATTATAGAAACGAAACGAAAAACTAACAAAATATAACATATACAACCCTTTTTTGCAATAAGAAAAATGAAACAGAAAAATCTACCTAAGATGTATGTCTTTGTCTTTCGTTTTAGTCTGTCTACTTATTGCATATTTGTTTGCAATTTGACGACACAAGATTATTAATATATTTAAACATTTAGTTTACAAATACACATTTAATCTTTATTAAATTTAAATATTTTATTTTTTCTTTTATTTAATTAATAGATTAAGTTGTTTTAATCCAGAATTTTGTTTTATGTATGAAAAACAGATACAAAAATCTTCCATGGTTGATTTTTTTTTTATATTATCTCTTTCTAGAGCTGTACTTTTTAGTATAATTTTCCTTGTCACTACTACATCGTGACATGCCGCGACATTGGCAGCACAAAAGACCTACATTGGTCGCGGTGCATAGTGCCTTCTGATCTAACGCCGCGACATCTAATTCATTCTGCGTATATCTTTTAGTCTGGTTGATGTACACAATTTTTTAGCAAAATAAACTAGTAAAACATTAGAATAATATTAGTAAGACATTAGTTCAAAACAGTGCTGAATAAGTGTAACTAAAATATTAGTATAAAACATAATTTTAGCAAAAAATTTGCTGAAAAATAGAATACCTGATTTACTAGATGTTTTACTAACTTTTCTACAAAATTATTTTTTGAGTGTATGAATTATTATATTTTAGAAGCTATTTTAATGTTGTTTTAGCTGTTAACCCATTTTTTAACCTAACGGATAATAATGTGGGCGAAATTGCTATGGACTCAACAATATTTTTGAATTTTATCAAAAACGCAGAAAGATAGAGAAAATCAAAAAACGAAAAGAGAATGCTTATTCGAATAGTTATAAATTATAAAGCTTTATTTCTCATTTTAATTATATTTTTGATATAAGTTAATCAAAAATAGGTGCGAATTTCTTGTCATTTTATTTCAACATTGGAGTCTTTTACATTTAAAAAAAAAATATTATCTAACTTTATAAATTTAACTGAAATATAAACAGAAAAAAAAGTTCTACTCTGAGAGAATTATCTTCACTTCAGTAATGAATTTCTTCATAGCTTTAATGAAAATTGTTACTGGAACTCGTCCATTGAAACTTTTCATAGAATCTATGAAACAGGTTTCATTATAGTCAATTTTTATGAAATGTTTGTAGAATTAATGAAAATCTTCATAAAACTAATGAATCATTCCGACAATAAAGCGTTTAAAGAATTTATGAAACAGTTTCATAAAATTTTTTAATATTAAGAAGTTTCCTTAAATTAATAAAACTTTATGAATGTCTTGAAAATGCATTGCCATCACAGAGAAAACTAAAAACGGGTTTCAATTAAATCATTTATTGAATCAATTAATATTTTAATTGATTTTGCACCTATCACGGCAATGATACTATCAATTAAACCTTTTATTAACATTAAGAAGGAACAAAAAGTTATAAATAACTTCTACAAAAAAAATATGATACTCACAAAAAAAAGTGTGTGATCTATACATATTTATATATATTTGTTTAGAAACAAATTAAACTCAAACCAAATCTCTAATTAGATATTTTAGGTTGATAATTTTTTCTATGATGCATAAGCCAATGAACCCCTTCATATGGTTTTCTAACAATTTCATTGAAGTCCAAAGTTAAACTTAGCAATTAATCTAGGTCCTTTAGACATATATACAGGGTGTCTGGTAGCAGATTTATATTTTCAAACTTAAATATAAAACGTAATAATTGACACAAAGTTTTATTAAGAGCATTGAACGATAGAATGGAAATGCGGATTTTATTTTTTAAAGAGTATGTCATCCAGATGTCTTCCGTCGAGTTGAACACACTGTTCAAAACGGAGCCTTGTATTCTGCGACACACGCTGCAGTAAACTTGGTTCAATTGAGCTGATTTCTCGACGAATATTTTCCTTTAAAGCCACAAGAGATTGGGGATTGTCATTATAAGCCCTCTCTTTGAGGTAGCCCCATAAAAAAAAAATCCATAGGATCCACTCGGTACATCACGTATTCCTCGAATACCGAACTTTGAACAAAATTGTCGACGAGCAATTACTTAAGAATCATTACTCTTAAAAAATGTCTCCACAGCGAACGCGCGATGGTCACTCGACCACTGCGACATCGTGACTGACAAATCCGCACAATCGATAATTCCAACGGCGCCACCCTCCCTCCGCGCCGTTTATTACTACGTTTATTACACCCTGTACATACGTCAATTTTAAGTTTTTCTACAATTTTTAAAAGACAATTATGCGCTCTAAAAAATGGCGTTAGTATTTTTTGGTTTATGTATAGATTTTGTGTAATTTTTTAAGCTTTTTAAGCTAATGTACTGAAGATAAGATTAACTTTAAATTGTTAATAAAAGACTACATTGAAATAATAATAAAGCACTTTATAATATATTTTTAGCAATTCAGAATTAAATCTTTAAAATAAAGTTTGAAATGTATACAATTTGTATACAATTTGAAATATGAAAAAATAAAAAAATTAAGTCTTTGAAATGATTTTATAGCTCTAAAGAAAATGTTCGTTAAATTTATGAATACACACAGAAAACATATTCATTGCTCTAACCGGATTTTTGAAAACTGAATTTTTGTAGTCACATGAACTACTCGTATCTAAAATTCCGGTTTTAATTCGATTATTGTACCAAACTTTCATTTCGAGTGATTGTAAAATTGCATTGTGCAAATCGAATTAGAAAATATGTCTGTTGATTCAGTTGAATTTATTTGGTAGAGCCTATAGATTTTATTTTAATTAATACACTGTTTCCTATAAATTTTAAAAAATATTTTATTTATTAATGCTTATAAATATTATATATAAAAAATTAAAACCAAATTGAATAAACGAATGATGTAAATAAATTTAAAAAAATTATAATGCTCGAAGATTTTGATGTAAAATATATAAAATCATTTATACTTGTAAGAAGACAATATTCTTATACGTTTTTCAAACAAATATGAGTAAAATTTCTAAGAAAACAATTTTTTTATTGTTTTTATAAGAAAAGCTTTAAATTCGTTTCTGCCAGAATCAGTTAAATTTTGGGTGATTTAGTTTTTCTGGAAACTTTAACACTTTAACTTAAAAGTAGAGCCTAAGGTCTAGACCGATTTCCCGGTCATCGGTCTATCCGGTTAGACCGAATGACCGAAAGATCGGGTAAAACGAAAACCCAAGAATCGCGGTAAACCTGGGTTGACCCAAAGCCGAGTAGACCGGTCTACTCGTAAAAAAAGGTCAGCGCGATTAGAACAAAGTACTTTTTCCATAAAAAATACCCTTTCTAAACACAAAAGTACCATGTTCAAAAAAGTATCTTTTTCAAAAAAAGAATTTTTTCACAAAAAATTCCCTTTTCAAAAAAATTTGATTTTCTAAAAAAAAGTACATTTCTAAAAAAGTTCCTTTTTACAAAATTTTTCAAAAAGAGGCTTTTTCATAAAGTACATTTTTTAATAAAAGTATTTTTTTTCAATAAAAGTAGCCTTTTAAACACAAAAGTATGTTTTTAAAATAAGTACATTTAAAAAAAAAAAAAAATGCAACAAAAGTTCTGGAAAAAATACTTTTTCTAAAAAAATATATTTTAATTCAAAAAATGTACTTTTTTTTGAAAAATATACTTAATTTGAGAACAGGTAATTTTTTAAAAAAAATTGTATAAAAAGGGTACTTTTTTAGAAAAACTCTCTTATTGGAAATATGTACGTTTTTTAAAACGTGCTTATTTAAAAAAGAGTACATTTGTTGAAAATGATACTTTTTTGGATAAATTTTATTTTACGTGAAGAGGGTAATTTTTTCCAAAAAAATTTTTTTTATCGTTGCCGGTATTTTACTTATTTCAGTAACGGTATTTTAGCGGTGACAGTATTTAAGTTATTTCGGTAACGTTATTTTGGGGATAACGGGTTTTTACTTATTTCGGTAACGGTATTTTAATTTTTTATTTAGTTATTCAGGTAATGTCAATGCACACCGATATTTTTAGCACCATTATGCCGGAATTGTAATGACTGGCCAGTTTATGATCAAGCTTTGGGAAATCTATATCTATTTACAACGATTTTTTTTTTGTAAGATTATTTCGGTAACGGTTTTTTAAGGAAAACGCTATTTCAATTATTTCGGTAACGGTATTTTATAGATAACGGCATTTAAGTTATTTCGGTAACGGTATTTTAAATATATTGGTATTTTAGTTAAATCGGTAACGGTATTTTGCGGTTAACGGTATTTTAATTATTTCAGTAACGGTATTTTAGGGATAATGTTAGTCAGTTGAAAGGGTATTTTAAGCGGTATAACCTGTCATCCCTGTTTTAAACTACAAACTTTCGACACAGAAAAAATGCACTAAACAATTTAAAAGTTGTTACATTGTAATGACACACATATTTTTGCTGGAAACAAAATGACTGACTGTGTGTGGAAAGCCGAAAAGGGTATTCAGCGACGAGTTAACTTAAACATTTATTTACTTTCACCAAAAGGTTACAAAGCTAGACAATACTTACCCAGGCATATACTTAGGCAGAACTATTTTTGTTTATTAACCCTTAGAGGTCAACTACATTTTTCGACTGTCGTGATTTTAAAAATGTAGTAACGTGGGTTTAAAGCACGTCCCGCAACAGGAAAAAGTATATCGTATGAATGTCAACCTTACAGTATTTATTGTCCTACGCTCAAAAGAGTTTGTAGTTTAAATTAACTGAATATGTTATTTCACATAAATGATACATCATTTAAAAGCCGATCTACTTACTTTTCATTGAAATCAAACGTTTCTTGTTATTTATTTTTAAATATCGCTTAAATAGGTTACAAATCCATAAGAACAAATGAATAGTAAGTTTAAACTAAATGTTCAAATTTTAACTACAGATCAGTAAAAATGAAAGTTATGTTCAGTTATTTCAAATTAATTCAGTTTTTTGTTTGTTTTTTTTCTACAAAATGTATACACTGATAATAATCCATGCATAAAAATACCAATAAATGTCAAAATAACAAAACTTTCGTAAAATAAACCAACATTTGTTCATTTTACGAAAGTTTTGTTGTTTTGACATTATTTTCGTATTTTTAGCATGGATTATTATGAGTGTACACACTAGGGGCGCCGAACGGGAATGATTTTCATAAATCCTGGGATTTGGGATTTTGCAGTCCCCTGATCGAGGGATTTTTCGGGATCCCAGGATTTTTCGGGATTTCGGGACAAATTTATTCATATTTTCAAGCTCATATAAAACATTACCATAACCGATTTTCCTAATAAAAACACTCCCCTGAGTGTTGGTCTGACGTAAAAAAAAAACAACAGAAACTATTAACACATTATTGACCAAGTGTTCCGTTTTCAACCCAGTATTTTTAAACGGTTATATTTTTAGTTGATAAGTATAATTAAGCGGTTTAAAAACCTTAAGCTAAATTAACATATTCACTACAAGCGTGAATAAAAACTTCTGTTAGATTGTTGTTCAGAGTTGTCAAATAATTATTTGAAATTATTTATTGATGGGACCTTTTTTCAAAAATTAGCCTAATCTTACATATTTTTTATTGCTATGTTAATGAGACCATATGAAAATGTTTTCTCGGCTAAAAATTAGTTCATCAGTCGTGCATAGTTTTTGATAATCTGACCGATCGGACCAGGAATTTTTTAAATTAAGAAAGTCTAAAATATTCCTAAATTTATTCAGTTTTGACTCAAAACATAAATAATGGCTAATTTTTTATTAAATTACTAAACTACTTACAAAAATTATAAGTATAAGACAATTTTAAAAAATGGTCAAAATACACAATATTTTTCCAAAAAAAAATTAAAATCGGTTAATTTACAAAATTAAAATTTCATATATATTTGAATAAAGATTTGTTAACAAATTTATACAAAATTAAATTTTTTTTAAATATCTTCAACCGTCTTTTATATATACAGTGCACTCTCGATAATATGAACTAATTAAAACCAAGCCAGTTTACTTTTGCATTTAATTTACCTTTAAAAACGTTTTTCCAATCAAAATAAAAGTTTCTTATGTTAAATTATTTATTTATTGTTTATTGGATTAAAAAAAAAACAATTAATTTTTGAAAAGGAAACAAAATTTAAAAGTTATTTGTTTAAAAAAGTTACAGTTTAAAAGTTACACTTCACCTTTTCCCAAATGTTGTAAAATTTCTGCTTTTTCTTTTAAAGTTAAAAACTTATGCTTTTTTTATGCATATTTAAGAACTTTTCACGTTAAATTTATATTCACAAAACGAATAAGGAATTCTAGCTGAATCTGAGCACTAACTTAAACGTGTATGTTAGAAATTTTGATTGACAGGTGAAGACAATTTAAAAGCAAACAGTTATAGAAATCCCCCAAATTATAATGCAGTTGAATAAAAATTTAACCACTACCTTGTTGATTTAGATTTAAAACACTGCGTAGGTTGATAAAATCCGTTAAAAATACAAAAATAAGCTGTTCATATTTGAAAGCTTTGGTACTAAGTTCATATTTTAGAGTAGTCAATGGAAGAAAAAAAACTGTTCATATTTTGGGGTGTTCATACATTAGGGGTTCATATTTTCGAGAGTGCACTGTATTCTGTAAAAGTTTGAACTTCGTTTGCAAATATTTCCAAAAGGGGGCAAAAAAAATTGACATTTTTCTATATATCAGCGAAGTTTTGTTAAAAAATGTCCAAATGACATGTCCTTTAATAAGTTTACGATGTAAAAATTAAATTTATTAATGATCTTAAAAAATAAAATAATATTCCAATCAGTCTATTAATTCAAAAGTAGTTTAATTGAGTTATATCGGAAGGTTAAAAAATTATTCTAATTTTTCTTTCAAATGGAATTAAAATTAAAAAAAAACTTGAAAATCCCGGGCTTCATAAATCCCGAATTCGGGATCGACCCTCCTAATACACACACATTTGTGTAAACTTTTTCTTGTAGTTTGAATTGAAATAATTTTGTATATAAACAAATTATTTTAATAAAATAAAACAGACTCGAATTTTTGGAATATTTTTTTTTTTTTTAATTATTTAAATTTATAATAACTGTAACGGTTAAATTTGTATGAAACTTTAAATAAATGAAAATAATTAATGAAACTAAATAAATCGGTAAATGGTTCTCTCAAAAAAATATGTCAGTACACACAGAGAAAAATTTAGCTATTTGTCAACTGAAATTCGTTTACTACGACTCAAATTCGGTTATTACGAATTTCAGTCGGTTGGAACATCTGAACATTAGTTTCCTCAACATAGTTCGGTTAATTCAACTGAATTTTAGTTGGAACACTTAAAATATTCAAAAATCTAATGTAAATATAGTTGCACTAATTGAATTTATAAGTTCTTACCATTAAAATACAGTTTTCTATTCGGTTGGCACTTTATTTCTCTGTGTGTAGAAAAGTTAGTAAAACGTCTTGTAAATCCAGTATAAAATTTCTCAGCAAATTTTTGGCTAACATTATCTGTTCAGCTAAAATTTTAGTTTTTTTTTTTTTTTTTTTTTTTTTTTTATTTAAATTTATTTTCATCGGGATAAACATTAATTGCATTTATAGTAATTAAATGTGCTAAAGTCCCAAAACTTATTTAACAAATTGTGAAAAGCAATCTGTTGTAGGCGTGTCCCTATCCGGATTTCATTCCTGCCCAAGGAAATCTTCAGGGGACTTTGTTATTAGAATTTCTAGAGATATTTGTTATGTTAAATCACAAACTCAATGAGAATTTCTTGTCCTCGTCTAGGAGCGAGATTCAAAATTTAAAATATCAAAGAAAAAACAAAAACAACAACAAAAAATTGTCACAATTGGCTTTGTCATCTTCCAAATACTACTCTGTTTTTTTGACAGACCTAGCAATGTAGTGACGTTTATTCAAGTAAATCAACAATAGAAAATCATATGTTTTCTATTAGTGTCAGTTATATTTAAATTTGCACAAGCACCTGCATATTTGTTATTTAAATTTATTTTCATCGGGATAAACAATAATTGCATTTATAGTAATTAAATGTGCTAAAGTCCCAAAACTTATTTAACAAATTGTGAAAAGCAATCTGATGTAGGCGTGTCCCTATCCGGATTTTAGTTATAATTATGCAGCATTTAACTGTTTTGAACTAATGTTTCACTAATATTTTGCAAATGTTTTACTTAGTTATTTTGCTAAAAAAAATTGTGCCGATAAGCGCATTAATATTGTGGACGACAACAAGATTGAAAGGTACACACCGAATCAATTAGATGTTGCGGCATGTCAATATGTAGTAGAGACGAGGAAACTGATACTAAAAAGTAAAACTCTTGTAAAACATATAATAAAATCAACCATGGTTGTTTTATGTTTTTCATACATAAAACAAAATCATGGATTAAAACAACTTAAATTGTGTATTGTCAACGGCTTGTGAAAATAATTGTCTATTAATTAAATAAAATATTTAAATTTAATAAAGATTAAATGTGTATTTGTAAACTAAATGTTTATAGAGAATAATAACGCAGTGTTGCCAAATTGCAAACAAATATACGTTCAGGTAGACAGCATTGTCATGTATCTTATTGCTAAATTATTGCTTATTGGCAATATTTAGACAACCATTGATGTTAGTAGTTGAAAGATAATGTTATTTATGTTATTTCTGTAGATATTAAATTAATTCATGTCGTCAATGTGGGAGTATGAACATTTTTATATTTTATAACGTATTGTAATTTATTTTTAAAAGAATCACAAAAATATGTTAATGATTGTCAGCAAATAAATTAACTAAAGTATAATTTTTCTAAAAATTTTTTGAGTTTTTTTCAGACTACTAATATTTAGCAAATTTTTTTTTTATTTTAAGTGTTAGCAAAGCTTTTTCTGAATCTACTAATCTTGTTGCTAAAATCAGCTCTCTGATTTTCTGAAAAAGATTTTGCTGGCATTAGCAATTTTTTCCAAGCACCCTCCTGACTAAAATTTTGCTGTATCGGCAAAAGTGTTTGCTGACTTCACTAACTTTTTGTTTTTGAGTGTACGAGAAAAATCGTTTCTACAACTAAATATTGGTTTTCACACACTCATAATAATCCATGCTTAAAATACGAAAATAATGTCAAAACAACAAAAACTTTCGTAAAATGAACAAATATTGGTTTATTTTACGAAAATTTTTGTTATTTTGACATTTATTGGTATTTTTATATATGGATTATTATCAGTGCCACAAAGTTCGTTTAATTCGCAACACCCAAATTATTCAGAAACCCAATTTCAATATGGTTGTACTAACCGAAATAGACGTTTCAATTCGGTTGGCACTTTATTTCTCAGTGTGTATGCAAATTTTAAACGCCTTATGAAATTATATTTGAGATATAACTTTTTTTTGTTCGGGTATAGTTAAGCCCTAAATTTTAAAATACCTGCAAAATTTCTAATCACACACACTATTCTCACTTCGACCATCTTCACCATTTTAGGGTTAAATGTCTTTTGTTTTGTTTGTTTTGTTTGTTTTTCACTTTCAAATCTAGAGCAATAATTTTTTTTGGAATTTTATTGTTACAATTTTTACATTATTTACACAATGTAGTGCCCAAAATGCAAATAAGTTGAAATAGTTATAATAAATTTCATTGTTCTCTTTTGCCCGTTCGGTCATAAATTGTACAAATGACCACATTTTTCGCTGTTGTCATTTTCGTTGTTGCGTATTGTTTCCGACAAAATGTTTGTTTTTGTGTTCAAAGATTGCTCTAGTTCTAACAATTTTTATTTACTTAACGTAATCGGTTCTTTTATTATTATTCTACTTGATGGATTTGTTGATTTTACTACAGGATCTTGTATTGTCTCATTGAGTTTGTAATGTCTTCTACGTTAAATCGTTTTTCCAAGTTGACAATGGTTTGACTATATAAATTTTGTGTGTTTTGTCCAATGTCCTCGTTTCCCTTTTTTTTCAGAGTTAAACATGCTAAATTCTCAATCTTTCTGTCATAGTTAAATGTTGCAATAATTATGTTTGTTTAGCTTTGCTCTAATTTTATGTTAATCCCTTAGATTAACTGTCCAGATTAAGTGTTAACGAATTTTGTAACCTTAGCCGATTTAACTTGTATGTGGGATTACAACATGCAAAGTATGCACGAACTGTCAATATTGTGTGAAAATTACGAAAAAAAAACTTTTAGGCGTGTTAAGATTAGGCATAACATGGATGGAAGGATTTAACATAATTTTGAATAGAATTTATCATAACATTGTCTAAGGTTTGGCAAGATTTCAAATTTTAATCTTCATCCATTACTTCCTAGATTTAATTTACTAATTAAATAACATTTGAAATTCCTCTTTTGACTTTCAAAAGGATATTTGAATTTCTAAAGAATTTCTTTTGTTTTTATAAATATGTTTTTGATCTTTGATCCCTAAAGCCAAAAATTTAAACCATCCAGTAAAAACCGAAGTTAACAAAGCTTTTTTACTACATTTGTAATACAACCAAAAACTCGTGGATTTTATAGCGAATTATAAATTAATGTACTTGATTAAAGTTAATTTGCATTTGCAATTTTTGCCAATTAAAAGTTTAACATGATAGCTTAAAGATTAACTTTTTCAGTTAGAAAAAAAGGTGGCGCCGATTCGGCATAAGAGGAATAAGGAAAATGTCGACGTTGTCTACCGCGCAAACTTTTTTTTTCGGCAGCTTCTTAACGTTAATTTTTATCGGACTTCGGACTACAATACTTCGTTACCGACAGTTTTATATATCGGAATTTATTAGGATGGAAAATGAATTAGTTTTAAAGGAATTTGTTTCAAGAAATTAGTTTTTTAAGTGGTGTTTTTGTGATTTAAAGTTTTAGATTTCTACCTTAATGAAACTCCACAGGTCATTTCTTTCTTTTAAAGCCCATTTATACCAAGATTTTATAAAAACCCAAAAAATTTATTTTTAATATATAACGAGCTTTTAACCACCGTTTATTTACAAAAAATAAATCAAATTAAATATATTAGCTTGGTTGATACTAGTATTTCGATCTGGCTAAAGATCTTCTCAGAAGCCGAAGTTTTAGAAAAGCTGGAGCATCCAGAATAGGCAGAGCTTTAACAAAAAAAACATATTAATCATCAATTTCGCTCCATTTTTGTCTTCTTAGTAATCAAACACGTGGTTGGGGTATTTTTCTAACAAGCATCATGACGTTACTAAACTTTATAAAAGACCAAGATTAATAATGCACAGAAAAAATTATCAGCCAAAAATATCTAATACAAGATTTGATTTGAATTAAATTTGTTTGACTTTAAATTCAGATTTTATTTTTAACATAATTCTCAAATTATTGTTTCATATACTGTATGTTAAATACAAAAAATCTAGTATAAAATACCAAATATATTTGTAGTTTACAAACAAAACAAGCACTCACTCAAAGATACAATGAGACTCATCATTACCAAAAACACATATACATACAAACGTGTCGTTCACACACTTTTTTTGAGTATAATAATTTTTTTTGTAGATAGTTATTTACAGTTTTTTTTTTATTTTCAATAAAAATTTTAATTAATATTATCATTGCCGTGATAGGTGCAAAATAAATTAAAATATTAATTGATTCAATTAATTTTTTAATTGTAACCCATTTTTAGTTTTTTCTTTGTGTGTTTCCACTTACATGTTTTGAGCAAAACATGTGTTTTGATGAAAAAAAATTTGTGGGAAAACATATGTAAAACATGTTTTGTTTCAAAACACGTCCAAAATACCTCCAGTGGAAACGTAGCAATATTCAATAAATTAACCCAAATCTTGAATAATCTTGCTCATCATAATTTATTATAAAAGGTCGAATAATAAACTTTAATTTTATTTAAAATTTAAAAGTAAAATGTTTTCCAAACATTTTCATTGAAAAATTTTTTTTTTTAAATGTCAAGAAAACAAAAAACCGTGCCATGTTCATTTATTAATTAAAAAAGTCTTCATCAGCTAATATAATGCAGACTTTATCTACTGATAGATCCTTACATCAAAATCTTAAGAGGACCACTGTAGATGGGGTAGAAGATTTACCCAAATTATAACTTTTGAAGGAAAAAGAACAACGCTTTACCCGTATTGATTTATTTATTAATTTATTCAAGTTCAAGATCATTTGTTCAAAAAGAACAAATGATCTTGAACTTGAATAATCTTGCTCATCATAATTTATTATAAAAGATCGAAAAATAAACTTTAATTTAATTTAAAACTTAAAAGTAAAATGTTTTCCAAACATTTTCATTGAACAAATTTTTTTTTTTAAATGTCAAGAAAACAAAAAACCGTGCCATGTTCATTTATTAATTAAAAAAGTCTTCATCAGCTAATATAATGCAGACTTTATCTACTGATAGATCCTTACATCAAAATCTTCAGAGGACCACTGTAGATAGGGTAGAAGATTTACCCAAATTATTACTTTTGAAGAAAAAAGATCAACGCTTTACCCGTATTGATTTATTTATTAATTTATTCAAGTTCAAGATCATTTGTTCAAAAAGAACAAATGATCTTGAACTTGAATAATCTTGCTCATCATAATTTATTATAAAAGATCGAAAAATAAACTTTAATTTAATTTAAAACTTAAAAGTAAAATGTTTTTCAAACATTTTCATTGAACAAAAATGTTTCTTTAAATGTCAAGAAAACAAAAATGGGCTTTTTATTTAAAAAAAATAAATATTTTTTTGTTTGCATTTGTTAATAGAGTGTACATTAGGGCGGGTCGATTTAAAAATCGCTCAACGTTCAAGGAAAATCGTATTCTAGGGATCAAAATAAGAAACTTTGCCGAAGGAACCATACCTCTAAAACCAATTCTGATGTCCCGACTTTTGACCCGTAGGGTCAAATTTTGAAAAGCCCACATTAATATTTCAGAAAGTAGGATTAATCTCTCCAAGATTATGGGAGCTACTTCTTCTCCGGGATACGCACTAGCAGATTAATGCATAAATCATCATTCTAGGTGACTATTAAGGGGTTAAAATTTAAGTTGAAAGAGGGCCTTTTTAGCCGTGTTTTTATAGCAAAATGCACAAACCTCGGGATAGAGATATTTCAGAAAGTAGGAGAAGTCTTTCCAAGATTAGGGTCTCTATTTCTTCTCCGGAAGACGCTCTAGCAGATGAATGTATAAATTATATTCGATTGGGTTGTATTCGATTGGGGCACTCTAAATGGGTCAAAGTGGGATTTTTCAAAATTTGAAAATACGGGTCAAAAGTCGGGACATCAGAATTCGTTTTAGAGGTATGGTTCCTTGGGCAAAGTTTCTTATTTTGATCCCTAGAATACGATTTTTCTTGAACGTTGAGCGATTTTTTTGCCTACATATATACTGACAGGATCATAGCACTGGAACAATTTAAAAAATTACACAAAAAAATAATAATTTCTGAGGTTATGGAAATGTTTTAAGTCTTTAATATAAGTAATTTTTAAGTAAAAAGAAGATCTCTTCCATTAACCAGTTTTATTAAAAAAAAACAGATTTTTAAGTAAATTTTTATAACATTCTGTTTTTAACAATGAGTTTCGTAAGTTTACGGTTTCTAATATATTGAAGCTAAAATAGAATAGTTAAACAAACCCGGTTATTTGACAACAAAAAACCGGTTTGTTCAATATTCGAAAATTAAGCTTTTTAAAAACTCCGGTTTTTAAAACCCGATTTGATCACCCTAATAATTACAGACTCCTAGATGAAAATTTGGATTATTTGTTAATCAAAAATATTAAAAAATTGTTTAATTGGTCTATTTAGTGGTTGATTAAGTAGTTAATACGCTTTTTATTGGTTTACCCTGCCTGTGTAAATTGGGTAATTCCATACAAATTAGTAATAAAAAACAAGAAGTTTTCAAAAACTACACAGAAAAAAATATTTCCCAATTTATTTCAATTAAATTGATTTGTTGAAAATTTTAAAATCTGTCAATTAAAAATTAATTGAGTCAGTTAAATAATTGCTCAAATTCGCAACTTGCTTGATATTTTTATTTTTTATTTTATAATTAAAATCATTTAATAAAAAAAAAACAAGATAACACTAACGTATTGTTGTTGTTTTTTTGTAATATTTATGTATGTAAGAGTGATTTTTGAGCAACTTTCTTGTTGGCAACACTATTTTTGGCAGCTCAGCTGTTTTTGTGTAACATGTTACTGTTAAACATTTTCAGTTTGGTCTATAATTTAACCATTAATCGACTTAAAAACGAACAACGCTTGCAGATTATTGAATTTTATTATCAAAATTCATGCTCGGTTAAGAAAGTGCATCATGCACTTCTTCAATTTATGGTCAGTTCGGGCGACCTTCTGAGGTGGCTATTCGGAATCTTGTGACTAAATTTACATTATTGGACATTAAACCACCAACACGCATACGTAGAGTGCTGACAGAGGAAAATATCGCAGCTGTATCCTCCAGTGTTTTTGATGGCCGTGAATTATCGATTCGGCGCCGTTCGCAGCAATTGGGATTCTGTTACTCCACTACGTCAAACATTTTGCTGGAGGATTTGGGTGTAAAACTTTTTAAAATACACCTGGTGCAAGAATTGAAGTCACGCGACCTACCACAACGGCTAACTTTTGGTTAACGGGCGCTGGCAAAGTTGGATGAAGATCCATTTTTTTATCGGAAAATTGTGTTCAGCGACGATGTTCATTTCTGGTAGAATGGATAAGTGAACAAGCAAAATTGAAGAGCAGCCAGAAGCATTTCAAGAACTGCCAATGCATCCCGAAAAATGCTCTGTTTGGTGTTGATTATGAGCCGGTGGCATCATTGAACCGTACTTTTTCAAAGACGATGAATTCAGGAACGTTACTGTGAATGGCGAGCGCTACCGTGCGATGATTACAAATTTGTTTTCCCCCAAAATGGAAGAGCTGGACTGTGATATTTGGTTTCAACAACATTTCAGTAGTTTAAATCTGAATATTTATTTATTCAGGAACATTATCATTAAATTGATAAATATAAGTTCTATGAATTAAAATTTATTTTAACAGTTTTTTTGTTTTAATTAAAAAAAAAAAATAAAACAAATAAGCGATTGTGAATTTTTTACTATATTTTTGGTTTAGTTTTTACTACATTTGTGGTTAATTTTATCAACAGCAAAAACAAATGACAATATTAGTTGAATTTAATGAAATGTAAGTCGTCCTTTTTTCGAGTAAAATTTCATATGTTTTTAACTACATTTGCAGTGGTTTTTACCTGCATTATATTCTAAAAGGGGAGTATTCCGACCCGGACCCCGTTTCGGATGTTTTGCCGTTATTAATTGGGTTCAAAAATGTTACGTTTTTTCGGTTTATTTCGTTCCATTAAAAGTAACTAGTAACTATATATACAAATTTGGTGGCAAATGGAAGGTTTTTTGAAGGCACATTCACTGGTACACACAGAGAAAAATGAAGCAATTTGCCTACTGAAATTCGGTTACTACGACTCAAATTCGAATATTACGAATCTCAGACTGTTTGCACAACTTAACATTACTTTTCACAACAAAGTTCGGTTATTTCAACTGAATGTTATTTGTAACACCCAAAATATTTAGAAATCTAATGTAAATATCGTTGTACTAACTGAATTTTAAGCTGGTACTATTAATAAACACTATTCAATTCGGTTGGCACTTTATTTCTCTGTGTGTGTAGAAATTGTGCCCAAAGATTTTTAAGTATTTTTTTATTCAAAAAAAAATCTGTTTTGAGTAGCATTAAATCTGGCGTTTTGGTAATTATCAAAATTCCTTATAAGGAATTTTAGTTGTATTAACCCTCTAACGCCTGACGATGACATTTGTCATCGTTTATAAAATTGAACTCAAATGCTTCGAATGAGTGTTTTATACTTAGAAATTGATATAGTTCGATATAAAAGTGAACTAGCTAAAAGTTTTGCGAAGAAACTGTTCGTATTCAGTACACTGTTAAAACGCGAGAAAGCTTTAAAGTTCAAATTTTGTAAAAATTCAAAAAATAATTATTTTTTAATTAACTGAGATTTCCAACAACTAAAACACTTATTTAAGTTGATTTAAAACTCTTGAAAATTAAGTATAAGTAAGATTGAAGTATTACCTTTAATAATCAGTCCTTATTTTTCTTCAAGGACGAACAGAATTTTATCAGGATATCTCTAAAGGACATTGTCTTAACTTATAAAGTAATGGACGGATCGTTTTGAAATTTGGTATAGAGAAGACAATCAGTAATAGTAGCAAAAGTCTAAAGTTTGAACAAAAAATATTGAAGTTAAGATACTTTTTCGCCCTATTTCGCATTTTGCAAAAAGCGAAAATCGCCATATATTCTTTAAAAGAAGCACAAAAAAGTTTATTTTTGGATTGTGGTTATGTCTTGGTAAGAGCAATAATTTTTGGTACAAACTTTTGTTTTACTTGCATTAGTTTTCGAGATAAATTTTAAATTATTTTTGCTCATATCGCCGAAAGTAGTCAGCGAACAACATTTTTTTAAGAGAAATTATTATTTTTTTGCGAGACGAATACATGGTATGAATTTCATTGCAAAACAATATTCGGGCATTAGAGGGTTAAGCTAATAATATTGCATAGTAATAACTATTTAATTTAATCGAGGGGGTGTCTAAACTTTTTCCTATATTCGAAACCTTTTCCCGAAGAGCCTTTTTTCAAAATTTTTGTTTTCTTGAGTACTTTAACCCTGAATGCAAATAAATCTAAACGTTAGATTGGGCAGCTAAAAAAAATACGTGTCTCTTTTTTTTTGCTCCTTTACAGCATATCCAAAGTTCATTAAAATCAGCGAGTTCGGGTCGAGATACCTCCCTTGTAAGTGTAAGCACTCAAAAAATATTTCAAATTTTGTCATATATACCCAACAAAATTTCTGAAAACCGCCACATTTAACCATAAACAATTACGTGGTTAAAAGGAAACATTCAAGGATAAATCCAAAATTTCCTAAATTGTTATAAAGTTAAACACAAAAGTAAATTAAAGAAAATGCAAAGAAATATTCAAAATTAGTTTCTGTTAGAAAAAGGGTTTTAAAAAAACTCTTGGAAAGTTAAAATAAGGTTAAGTAAGAAATAAGAATTATTACCATAATTCCAAGGAAGTAGAACATTTTCAATAATAATTGCATTCAAAAGGCGAAAAAGTAAAAACAACAAGGGGCGCGATAATTTTTGAAGGGACACGAAAAATATTCAAAAAATATTTATGATGAGCATACCAAAAAAAAATATTAAGAGCAGCATCAATAAAAATTATAACAAAAAAGATATTTCACGCTTTATTAACAGGTATTTTTTTTTTTTTTTTTTTTTTCAATTGTAACAAAGAAAAACTTATATTTCAATGTCGTCGTCATCGTTGTCAAAAATTAGACATAATATTGAAAGGACCTTCTTAAAATGCTACACATTTTTGGAAATATGTAAAAAATTAGAGCATATTCAAGCTGTTTTTGGTCATTGTTTCAAGTAAAACATTCAAGTTCCGGGGAAAGAATACAAACTATTTGTTAAAAACTATAACAAACCCAAATAATAATAAAAACAGCACAAACGCGAAAACAAAAAACTTGATCTACTTTCATGATATAGTTTTGGTCCTTTAACAACTGGATAATTTCCGCGAATGTCGCTCACAAATTTTAAATGTATTTTAAATAAAAATACAAAAACATAATAAAACACAAAACAAAAATTAGTTCAAAAAATTTTCATGTTTTGTATTTTTAATGGCACCGCGAGGTCATCAACGAAATAGCAAACAAAAATGTCATAAAAAGGACACAAATAAAAATTGTAGTACTAGAGCATACACACACACACAAAAAGGAAACTAGAACACGATCATAAAATTTTAACAAAAATATTTTAACAAAAAACTGGTCTAGTTTCCTAATACAAGGAGAGCATCTTTTTTGAGAAAACATTCAAAAAATACGCTGTAGTATTCAAAAACAAAACAAAAAAAACACTGTTTGAAAACAAAAAAGGAAACCATGAATATCCGCAAAATATAATTTTTATGATCCGACGGTTTTTAAATGAACTAATAAAAATTGTCCTCTACCTACAAAAGAACACCACAATTGAAGACTACAAAATGTTCCAATTTTTGAGAAACAATTTTCTTTAAACAAAAAAACAAATACACACAAAAACCAAAAACAAGGCCGTTTTAAAATATTCAATCTTCATTGTTCAAAATCTTTAAAAATGACCTGTATTTCAGTGATAATTAGTGCGCGATTATTACTCTGCCATGTTTTTAGCACAGGGAAAACATCGGGGAAAAAATGAGCGTGTGTTTTGTTGACCATAAAAAAATAACAAACAACGATTTTTCTTTTTAATTTTTTTTTTGTAGAAACAAACAAAAAATAGGTCATTTTAACAAAAAAAAAAAAACTTGTAAACAAAAGCAAATAATTAGGTGATATATATACATTTTTTTGTGTGTATAAGATCGGTACTCGTGATCGTTCGCGTGATCGTTGTTTAGTATTGAGGTTAAAAACGTGTGTGTTTTTTTCATTGGAAAGGTGGATGGATATTTGTTTTTTGTTTCATTCTTCTTTGTAGTTTTTTTTTTGTTTTTTTTTGGTAAATGATCTTTTTATGAACCAATAAAAAGTAGGAAAAATCGTTATCATTATGGTTGGTAAAGCTTAAACCACAAAATGGCCATATTAAATGGAGAGAAGAAATATAACCAGTGCTGCCATGTTTGACGATTTATCGTCATTTTGACGATTCTTAGTACCTAAAATAACTAAACGACGAATGGACGATTTTTGCTTTAAAAATGACGATTTTTTTGACAAACGTTTAATATGTCAGCAAAACATGTTTATTTGCTATTCTTAAAAAATCACCGGATCTATTTTTGGATTTTTATTATTTAGTTAAAATTAAAAACTATTTTTTATTGAAGTCTAACATATATTTTTGCTAAAATGATGTGAAATAAAGTTTAGGAAAAAAATAATTTATGGATTCATCTTAGGTTTATTTTAATTTATGTTCTGCACTTAGTAAATTCAACTAATATTGTCATTTGTTTTTTACTGTTCAAAAAATTAATCACAATTGTAATATTAATGAACCACTACACTGATAGAAATTTGTGCGTAGTATTAATGAATTCCTTCATTAATCCAATGAATTTTTTCATAAAAAAGTCCCCAAAGAAACGTTTCATTGAGTCAATGAAAGGTGTTTCATTAAATCAATTCTAGTGAATGGTTTCATTGACCCAATGAAAATTTCATAAAGTATATGACATTTTTTCACTAATCCTAGCCTAATCGTTATGAAAGTTTCATGTGTTTAATGAATAAAATTCATAGTTTGTATGAAATATTTTCGTTGATATTTAATAATTTGCACTTTTTATGATTATTTTAGCATAGCATTAATTTGATGGTTATTGAGAAATTATCATTCGTTGATATTATTTCTAAGGTCTGGTCTGGTAAAATTTAAATTTATTTCTGTTTTTATTGTTTTATTTTTACAAAATTGTTTAATCTTTCTTTACATTTTTTATAATTTGTGTTAAAAGATGACATATTTTCTTATATGTCGGTACAAAATATGTATTTTTTATCGATCTGGCTTGGAATTCTGTAGAACGATCGACGATTATAGTCCACTTTTGGTAGTTAAATTACGACCATATTAGATAGAAACGTTAAATATTGTTAAAAATGTTGTTAAAAAACAAAAATTTATTATCGTTTAGCATAACGTTTTTGTGTAACATCGTCAAAACGATAACAATTTAGGTCTCGTTTTGAACAAAACTATGTCGTTTTTTTTAGAGAATCTGATCAATGGAATTTAGTGACCACCTATTCAAATTCGTCAAAAACTGTTAGATCTAGGCAAATTTAATGTATTTATATCAATTTTTTTTTTAATTCTGTTTAAAAGAAATTTTTCAATTTTTTTTTATTTCAAAATGATAATACAAAAAAAAAAATTTTTTTTCTTATTACAAGTCAAAACTTTTATTGAAAAAAATTTGAAAATTTTTCATTGATTTAATGGATTTTTTTTATAAAAAATCAAAAAAAAATCTTAATGAAAAAATACCAATATAAATTAATTTTCAATCAGTTAATGAAATTTTTCATTAAACCAATGAATCGATTTTAATGAAATCGTTTCATTAATACTATGAAGTAAAATTCTATCAGTGTATGCAGTAAAAAATAAACAAACATTTATTTGTTGTATTTTTTTAAATAAAAATAAAAAAACTGTATAAAATGAATGTAAAAATCATAATACTGTAATTTGATGTGGTTTGGTTTTTAAAATGAACTACAATTTTAGTCAAAAATGAAATTTCTTCTATAAACTGGTTTTTCACTTAAAAATAACTAACAACGACAAATATTTACCGCAGAAGTTCCCTGAGTATGTGCTTACTTTTTTCATGGTTGGCAAACACTGCCTTTTCATTACAATGGCAGTTGCCTGCCACGGCCACACCAATGCCGTTATAAAAGTTTTAAATCTACGATTCTAATAGTGGCGTGTGTCTTTACAGGGTTTATTTCAAAATTCTACCCATTAAATATTGTTTAATCAACAAAATAACGTTATAAATCGTCGTTTCGGTATATCAGCGTTATTTTGGCTTTAACTAGTTCAAGATATTTCAAAATCAAACGGGTAATATAGAAAACTGTTTACATAAGAAGAAACATGTCTTTAATGGAATCGCTTTTTTTAAATTTTCATTCCGCTCTTAGTGTTTTTGTGATATCCAATCGTTTCTATGAACAGTTATTGAATGCCAACCCTGCTTTTTTTTAATATTTAAATTTTTTATAAAATTTAATTAGTGTAAGATTGAGATAAAAATAAAATATTTTTTAAATTAAAAAAAACATTCAAGTTTTTGCGGAACAATCATCGAGTTCGAATATTCTGATTTATAAGTCCAAAAATAAATCAAGTGCCTAAAAAACAGGCCTAATAATAATAAAAATAAAGTGTTCCATATATAAATGGTCCGCCAAATAACTTTTTTTTTTTGAAAATGCTATAAAAAAATATTATTGAATATTTTCTCAAATTTCTTCTTTTATTTGAAAGTACAATCCTTCCGGTTAATAATGGAAAATAATTTCATTCAAATGGCTGCCTCAGCTGGCCATGCAGTAGCCTACATGATCGGTCCAATTTTTAAGCACATTATCGATTGTGTGCAGCTGTATTTCCTCCTCTTAAATTTTTGTGAATAAAAATTCGTTCAACATGGCCCGATAACGATCGTCATTGACTGTAACGGCCACTCCTTGCTCATTTTTGAAGAAAAATGGCCCAATTATGCCTCTGGACCAAAATCCGCACCAAACAGTGACTCGTTTTTGGTGTATCGGCACACATTCTGCAACATTACCATGATTTTCAAAGTAATGTCGCAATATTTCCCAGCGTTGTTCAAGCGTATACACAACCATATTCGTTCAATGGAAGGATAAAACTAATTATCTGTCAAATCAGACATGAGCTAAGTGTTACCATTCACGAAATAAGTACTAGTTGAAAAAAAAAAACGTTAGATGGCGGACCCTTTATAATATGTATCATGATTTTCGAAGTTTAAATTCAGAAAAGTGTAAAAAATCGTATTATATTACACCTATAGTACATAAGCACTTGAAATGTGAATTATATTATTGTTCTTTATTTTTTTTTATTAAAACTTTATCCCACTTGTAACAAATATTTTTTGTTTTGACGATTTTTTTGACGATTTTTTAAAATATAATGACGATTTTGACGATTTTTATTGGAAAATTGGACGATTTTATGCTCAACATACCTGGCAACACTGAATATAACATTAAAAGCAGAGAATTTTTGTATAACACTTTGCTACAAAAAAAATTTAGATCATTTTTTAAGTGACCTAGTATAGGTTGTAAGTCTGGCTGAGTGTATTACAAAACCGGTTTGAGAAGTTTCAATATACCCTCAAATTTTAGAGATAACACAAAAAAGAGTTCTTTTTGCGACGCATTTAAACATTTGTAATTCAGTCATGTTTTGACCGTTTTTGAAATTTTAAACGGTATGGAAAAGAAAATTATATGGTCTTTTCAAATATCGAAAAAACTCAAAAAAAAAATCGGCAGAATTTAAAAAATCAATGAAAGTGAAAAAATTGACAAAAATTAAAAAAAATCGCTAAAATTAAAAATTAATCGCCCAAATTTAAAAAATTGCTAATATTTGAAAAAAAATCGCCAGCAATTTTAAGAAAAATAAAAAATCACAAAAAAAAAAATATCTAAAAGAGAAAATAAAATGCTGCAATTGAAAAAAAAAACATCGAAATTGAAATTTTGACGATTTTTCCCCAATTTTTGTAAATTTGTTTTCCTAACACAACCCACTTAAAGTTATTAAAAAAAAACAGATTTCAAAATCTAATTTAAAAGCTTAATAATTTTTAAATGGGTCGAGATATATGGGATAATTTTAGCCGTTTTCTTTTTCGTTGAAATTATTTTGCATTGTATTGCCGTCGGTCGCAATAAATCAAAAAATTTTGCACCAATTTCTTGATGCTAAAGGTTTCTAAAAAATGTTGATATCCCAAAGCTAAATTTTCCAAACAAACTCTAACAATTATCTAAAATCGGTCGAAAAAATCTGAAGTCTTGTTTGTACACTTAGAATACTATGAAGGTAAAGACCACTGCAAATGTAGTTAAAAACAAATGAAATTTCACTGAAAGAAAGGACGACTTATACGTATTTCAGTAAATTCAACTTACATTGTCATTTGTTTTTTAATGTTCAAGAAATGAAGCACAATTACAGTAACAATGAACCGCATATGCAGTAAAAATTAAACAAACATTTATTATTTTAAATAATAAAAAACGAATGTAAAAAATTAATGTAAAATCATAAAACATTCATTTGATGTGGTTTGTTTTTTTAAATGAACTACAAGGTTAGTAAAAAAATTAATTTGTTCTACAAATGACTGACATTTAGATTAAAAATATATAAACTGTATTACAACCAGGGAACTTCTGCCTTAAAAATATGTAGTTGTTTCGGTTGTTATACAGTTTCTTTATTTTTAATGTAAATGTCAGTTATTTACAGTTGTTTTTTTGTTATTTAAAAAAAAAAAAATTTTTTTGTTTATTTTTTACTACCATGTGGTTCATTTTTACTACAATTGTTAGTCATTTTTTGAACATTAAAAACAAATGACAATGTTAGTTGAATTTACTGAAATACGTATAAGTCGTCCTTTCTTTAAGTGAAATTTCATTTGTTTTCAACTACATTTGCAGTGGTATTTACCTACATAGTATTCTAAGTGTAGTTAAACATTACTTAAGTTGTTGTTTTGGTCATCAGCTAAAATTTTTTAAAGACTTTGAAAATTGCCATATTTTTAAATGATCGATTAAAGCCAAATTTAGCTAAAATAATAATTTTTCTTGTGTACACAATTCCGATGAAAAAATTTCGGTAACCCCTCACTCCGCCCAAAATTAATTCCTGGCTACGGCCCTGCCCCATCTGGTATGTTTCTTGAGTCAAATTGACCCAATTTTAAAATCATTAAAAATCATAGGGTACACTCAGAAAAAAGAGTTAGTAGAAAAAATTTTTAATTGCACTTTACTATTTTTGTACTAATTTTTAGAACAATTTTTTATTTGAGTAGCATATTTTGCTGTTCTCATTGTACAAATTACTGAAGTGTGTACTAATTTTTGTTGCTGATTTTAGCAAAATATTTTACTAAGTTTTGAAAACCAGTTGCTAAACTTAGCCAGGATTTTTTTAATCACAAAATACATAAATATTTTAAACAAATAAAATTTTTTATTACAGAGTTACTCATTTTTTTACTAATTTAATTTTACTACAGTTCAGCAGACCAACACATGTCTGCTGAACTAAATTTAGCAAAAAATACCACAAGGCTCAAAATAGTTAAATTTCCGTAATAACAACAAAATTTTCAGTAGCCGTTACAAATTTTTTTTTAGTGTTGCAGGTTTCCTGCAGGTTTCCACATCCTGTATTTCGGTATTACAGCAGCGTAATGCATCAAACAATATCAAAATCAACTTTACTTCTACTTCTGGAGTGGATAGGCGCAATAACGCAGTGTTTGCTGAACAAATTTTAAATTATTATTGTTTAAAAATGAAAATGAAAATTATTCAAGTTCGGGGCCATACTCTATATTTCTTTATTAGGTTATTGTCCTAACAAATAATCTATAGAGTTTTTGTTTTCGAATTTATTCTTTGACCCTTTCAGGAATGTGTTGATAGATCTATTTCGGGAATTTTCTAGGTTAACATTATCAGAACACGTTTTGAAAGAGGTAGCAATCCTATGCCAAACATCAAACATTCATATAAACTAGTTTACTCACTACATGAGAACTAATATATATTATATGAGCTCGAAGTAAAAAAGATTATCACCATTGATCAAAAAACTATCACCATTGATCAAACAATATCCTAATAAAGAAATATAGGTCAAAAAAAACATAATTTTTATTTTTAATAAAAATTATATTAAAATTGTTTAAAAATTTTAAAATCAAAATTGTGTTTTCTGTCCTGTACTGACAAACTTGAAGTTTTTAGCAAAAATACAAGGTGAATAATTTTGCTGTGTTTATTTTTCATTACATAATCCAAGCGGAATTCCAATCCTATCAGTAATTTGCAATTTTTTTTTAATAATTCCAAAACTCCATCAGAATGCAGGTGGCCACCTTTGATGCTGACACACCCTCTTTTTCGTTTGTTTATACTGATATCAACAATCTTTCAACAAAAATTGGTAGATCAGACACAAAAACCGCAGAAAGCCCACTACACTTACAATCAAAAAAGTTCTACAGATACTTCGTGACAGTTATTTGTGTAGAAATGCGTTTGTAGTTATTTGAACTGCAAGTTGTTTTACTTAGAAAAATTATTTTTATAGTTTTTGAGGGTTGATTTTTTAAACAACCTATCAAAATTACTGCACTGCGGTAACAGTTATTTTATGTAGTTGTTTCGACTTTTTGACGAAGTATGTGTGAATCAACAGATACAAAATCAAAAAACCAATATGGCGGTAGGTACATTATAAACTTTCTCTCTTTTATCTTTAGTGTAAAAGAGAATGTTAAAGAAGATAGAGAAATAAAATAAAAACCTGGTACATTTTATTAAATTAATTAAATATTAAGGTACACTCAGAATAGTCTTCCAGTAACTACATCTAGGTCATTCGGGTAGTAAACAGTAGTAGTTTTTGTAGTCATTCACTGTTATTGTAGTCGTTTTTCTCGAAAAAATTAAAAACGACAATTTTAGACAGTCATTTCTAAAAATAACTAAGCAAAAATACTGCACTTTAGTAACAGTTGTTTTGAGTAGTTATTTTAGTGTATTAATAAGCAACTACCAAAACAGTAATTTTGCAGTAAACAGGTTATTTTTTTTAGTTATTTAAAAATGGTAGATTATGTTGAGTTTTTAAAAATTCTCATTTAGTTTATATTTGTTATTATTAATATAGGAAAAGTTTAAAAAAAAATGCGTTGAAGATATTTTTGATGGGTTACAAAAAAATAAAAGTGCCGGTTATGATAAAATATCACCAAAAATGATTTTATGTAGAAAAGTATAAATTTCAGATAGTACACTTAGGAAATTATGTTGGTAAAGACGACAGCAATTGTAGTCAAAAACAAATGAAATTTCATTTAAAAAAAGGACGACTTACATTTCATTAAATTCAACTAACATTGTCATTTGTTTTTTAATGTTCAAAAAATGACTAACAATTGTAGTAAAAATGAACCACATGGTAGTAAAAAATAAACAAACATTTATTTATTTTTATTTTTTTAAATAACAAAAAACAACTGTAAAAAATGAATGTAAAATCATAAAACAGTTATTTGATGTGAGTTGTTTTTTTAAATGAACTACAAGGTTAGTTAAAAATTTTATTTGTTCTACAAATGACTTACATTTACATTAAAAATAAAGAAACTGTATTACAACCCAAACAACTACACATTTTTAAAGCAGAAGTTCCCTGAGTGTATAGAGCAATTCCATATGAAAGCGATCACCTTTTGGACGAGACCTCTCCGATTTTAAAATAAATAGTCTCAATCGATTGCCCAGCAAAAAATAATGTACCTACATATTTTTTTTTTTTATATAGTGGCTGGTTTAGTGGTGGTGTGCACCACTGTCATGTGATAAAATTGAAGAATTCTTCATAAGGGACCTCAAGCGATCGCAACGAGTCTTTAGTAGTTTTTTTTTTAAAACAACTTTCAATGAGGTCCCTTATGAAGAATTCTTCAATTTTGTCACATGACAGTGGTGCACACCACCACTATACCAGTCACTATAGAGCAATTCCATATGTGACAAAATTGAAGAATTCTTCATAAGGGACCTCATTGAAAGTTGTTTTAAAAAACTACTAAAGCGATCGCAACGAGTGATAGCTCGTTGGAAAGGTATTAAATCAGGCTTTAATTGAAAAATAAAATTTTCCTAATTTTTCTTGTTAAATAATTTAAAATAATTCAATTATAAAAAATATAAAAACAATGAGAACAAGGTGGTCTCTTAAATGCTCTTCTCCTGTCCAAACAAGGAGTTGGGGCCCATTTTTTTATTGCTGATTCTTAAAGCAAAACATTATGAGGAATCCAAAAAAAATAAAATTAGCCGGAAGATTTAGGAGCTTCTGTGGAAAATCGGAAAATTTAATTTTCATGGGAAAATTTAATTTTCATGGGAAAAAAGGTAAATTTCTGAGAAAAATTAGGAAAATTTTATTTTTTAATTAAAGCCTGATTCAATACCTTTCCAACGAGCTATCACTCGTTGCGATCGCTTTAGTAGTTTTTTTTTAAACAACTTTCAATGAGGGCCCTTATGAAGAATTCTTCAATTTTGTCACATGACAGTGGTGCACACCACCACTAAACCAGTCACTATAAAAAAAAATAAAAATATGTAGGTACATTATTTTTTGCTGGGCAATCGATTGAGACTATTTATTTTAAAATCGGAGAGGGGTCGTCCAAAAATTTGCCAATTTTGATCGTTTTCATATGGAATTGCTCTATAGTTAAAATATTTGGTAGTATGATAGATCATGAAGAATACTAAAAATTCACAAGATTGTCCCCATACCTAAATGTAAGGGATCTAACAAGGTTGATTTGTATCGTCCAGTATCTGTTTTACCAGTAATTGATAAAGTAATTGAGAAGATTGTGTTTGATCAATTGTCTGACTATTTAGTCAGAAACAAAATATTATTTGAAAGACAGTTTGGTTTTTGTAAAGGTTCTGGAACGGAGGAGGCTATTGTTAATGTCATGGAATATATTTGTGACGGTCTTGATGTTGGTTTTAATGGTGTTGCTGCGGTATTTTTTAATATCTATCTAAAGCTTTTGATTTAGTGGATCATGTTATATTGATTAAATAATTGGAGTATCAAGCAGTTCTAATGCCTTATTTGAAGACTTCTTGTCTGGTCGTACGAAATTCGTACAGATTGGTGATGCTAAGAGCACTTTGTTACCTGTTACATGTGGAGTACCGCAGGGTAGTGTACTCGGACCCCTTTTGTTCAAGATTTTTATTAACGACCTGAAGAACATACCATTTTTTGGTCAACTTTTCATGTTTGCTGACGACATTTGCCTACTTTACCGTTACAAACATCAGCGTGTGTTACAAACTCAAGTGGAGTACGATTCATCAATATTAGCTGAATATTTAAGATTAAATAAGCTTATTTTGAATACTGGTAAAACTAAATTCATCAGATTTAGACCGTATATTTTAGAAAGGTATCAGTCTATGACTGTGCATATTGATGCTGTTCCAATAGAAGAGTCGGAGTCGGTAACCTATCTAGGAATACACTTTCAGAAACTTACATTGGGATAATCACATCGAAGCAATTAAAGGTAAAATATCTGCTGCTGTTGGCATTCTATACAAATTCAAGCTGAAATTTAATACTAAAACAAAAATGCTAATTTATGAAAGTTTGATTCACAGTCATTTGTCTTACCTTTCAATAATATATGGAAGTAGGAAAAGTTCGTCATTAAGGGGTATTCAATCTGCGCAAAACAAAGCTTTAAAACTTGTTTTTAACCTACCCATAAGATTTCATACACTTGATCTGTTTAGACGTTATGCAAACAATATTCTACCCATAAATGGCTTGTATAAAATGCAGTTATTAAAATTCATATTTAAATCCGTAAAAGGTCTGGGAAATTCTTCAATTCAGTTTTTTTAAAATGCGCAGGTCACAAGTTGAAGTACAAGACAGGGTCAAAATTTGTCTGTAACAAGATGTCGTCTTGAACTGACAAAACAACGTATCCGTTTTGCTGGTTCTAATGAATTTAATAATTTGCCTATTTTTTTAAAAAATATTGTAGTTTTTTCAACGTTTAAGAAAGAGCTTAAGTTATTTTTATTAAATAATCTGGAAACACTTCTTACGTAAATTAAAAGTTTTTTTTAAATACTTTTTTTTTTTTAAATACTTTTTTTATATATGTAAATAATTTTCAATATGTAAATATGTAGTGTAAATACAATGTAAATATTACAAGTTGCCTACTAGCCTCTTAAATACCAATTTTGGTGCTGAGGCGCGTTCATTATATGTATTATTATATTTTTTTTCAAATAAAAATTATTATTAAAAAAAAAAAAAAAATATGTTCATAGTTGGCAAATAATAATTAGAAAATTTAATTGTATCTCTTATGCATAAAAACGTCATAACTGAAAGACCGTTTGTAGTTTTTATTTTGCATTTTAATTAGGATGTAGGAAATACAAATTTGTGTTGTAATTAAAAGAAAAAAAACTTATTTTTTTATTCAAAAATATTTTTAAAATACCAAAAAAATAACTGTTGAAAACAGTAGTTTTTATAACTTATGTAGTAGTTTTATTTATTTGTTGTTCTTGTTGTTCGTTTTTATGGTTTATGCATTTTTTAATGTTAGTTGTTGTTGACCGCTTCGATAGTCGTTTTTACTACTATTGTAGTTGTTTTATCAATAGTTACAAACTACTACATGGTTAGTAATTGTTATGACAAATACAGTCATTGCCTTTTCGACTACATTTGTAGTCATTTGAACTGTAATTTTTAGCAGTAATGTAAAATATAATGCGATACAAAATAACATATGATGTGAGCAAGATTATTCAAGTTCAAGAACATTTGTTTTTTTTTTTTTACAGTTATATTAGTTTTTTGTTTTTATATACATCGAGATTATTTTTATGTTATTTTCAATTTATAACGAGCTTTCAACCTCCGTATATTTACAAAAATAAAGCAAATCAAACATATTAGCTAGGTTGATACTAGTATTTTTTGTTTTTTTTTTTTTGAACTTGAATAATCTAGCTCACATCATAATTTATGATAAACGATCGAAAAATAAACTTTTGGTTTAAATTTTTTAAAATTTAAAAGTAAAACATTTTGATACAAAATAACTTTAAAATAATTTTATATCATGGTTAAATTAAAAAGGTTATCAGATGTTTATAAAGGGTCCGCCAAATAACTTTTTTTTTTGAGGCAGCCATTTGAATAACATTATTTTCCATTATTAACCGGAAGGATTGTACTTTCAAATAAAAAAGAAATTTGAGAAAATATTCAGTAGTTTTTTTTATAGCATTTTCAAAAAAAAAAAAGTTATTTGGCGGACCCTTTATGTCTAAAATTTTAACAACAAAAAATTATTATCTGTAGAATTTTATATGAAATAAAATATATTCACTTTTATTTATCATAAAATTACTTTTAATCGTAATAATGTAGACATGAAATATGATTTTACTGAAACCCATGAAATCACAGCTTTTTATAAGCGCTGATTTCTTTAAATTTCTTTAAAATTTACAAAAATCGAGGGCTTGATCCGCCACTGAGTTGATTTAAATGCAATTGTAGTGTACAACTTTTCAACTGCAAGTGTAGTTATTTTAATTGCCATTTGCAGTTAATTCTACCAACATAATTTCCAAAGTGCATAATTATTTGATCATTTTCGAAATCAGTACACAGTTGTTCCAATTACAAAAAATCATGTGACAATTTGACTAAATATGTCCACAATACCAAAATATATTAACACATACTAATTTTTAGCTTCGAACAACAAAAGCCGGTTCAAAAAAAAAATACTTTTTTAAGAAACTATTTTTAAATTAAACCATTAAAAAGGTACAATATTGTCCAAAAACTAGTATGGACTATTTATGTACATGTGGAGGAACAAGGTAAAAATTGTTGATAATTTGTTACAATTGAGTTGTGTTGTAAGACAGTCAGTCCCTGTTGACAAATACAACACCACCTACACAAAAAACAATAGTACAATACAACTACAACAAACACACATACAAAAGAAATACAACAACAGTCAGACATATTTTTTGTTGAATTGACTGAAATCTAAAAGGAAGAGGAAACTCCTAAATTATATCGTCACATAGAAGAGAGATATGAAGCGCAACAACAACAACAACACGAAACAACATGCAACAACAAATTTGGTAGTATAGTGTAACCGTAACAACTCAATTTAGCTAAATATACTATTTAGCCAAGCACCCTGGTGTTTTGTTGCTCTAGCAAAAACGCGGTTTGGGTTTGACAAATTTGTTCTGCTTGCAGAAACAGGAGTAATAAACCAAAATATTATGAAAACTCCTGCTGTTTAGCCAACATGCTGAGTTCTACGATTTTCTGTGGTCGATCCTCGACGAGATGAGAGTGTATGTAGTATGTGTTGTATTGAGCCATGATAAAGAAGAATATGAAGAAACAAAAATTGGCTACGTTGGTGTGGTGACGCTACTGCTACTATTTCTTGTGGATTTCCAGCAGTGCCAATGGTTTTTGTGTTTTTGCTGTGAGTTTATTTTTTTTTGGTGTTTTTGCTGCTCTTCGGTTGGATCTTGCTGGGCATGCCAAAATGTACTTTAAGTTTTGATTCTGTTTTTGTCATGCAATTTGCCATGCACTCTTAGAGGTCCCTCTTCTACGAGTATTTGCTAGCATTTGAAGATTTTCCGTAGTCTTTTAAAGTTTTGGAGAGCTGAAAAGTATAAAGAATAAAGAATAGGGTACCAAATGCAAAACAATTGCAGTGTTTGCGGTTATTTTCGTTGCTAGTTTCTAAATATTTACCACGAAAGATTTTCAACGCCTGAACAGCAAAACTAAAACGTTGACAAAACATTGATGTCTCCAACAGATTTTGTATTTTTGCGGAAAGAAGCTAAAAGTAAAAACCACCATACCAATCCACCATGTCAAACTAAATTGACTGCTTCTTGTTTCATATCAGTCAGTTTGAAAATGGTCAACAGCAGAGTATGGTCTTAAATGTTTAGCTTTTAACAAATTCGCTATTTAAGAAGTATGCACGAAATAGGACTATTAATAAAGTGTTCCAAAACAAACAAAAGACAGAAAGTTAGACTTATTTGGAATTTATTTTCGATATTGACCCTTTACCTTCTTATCTAAAAACTCTCTTTGAAAATTTTCATCTTAATTTGCTTATAAAGTGTGTGCCCAAATAAACGTTAACACAAATTTTTCTTTATACCTTTTTTTGCGATTGATTTAAATATTTTTTATTCATCAGACTATGTTTGCAAAATATGTCAGATAATGAAATTTTTTTGCAGTTTTAATAGTTTTTTTGTTTATATAAATGTACATCGAGATTATTTTAATGTTGTTTTCCTTATACAAGGTGGCGCAAAAATAACCTTCCGATGTTTTTTGGCTGTAATTTAAAAAAAAATGAAAAACTTTGATTCTTCTTGTGGATTATTTTTATTTGGTATTTTAATTTTTTTTACATCAAGTCGAGAATATGATGTCATGTAAATGGCCGCCGCCACAGTTGATTGTCATTTGAGCCCTTTTTATGGCATTTTCCATCACTTTGGCCAAAACTTCCGGCGATAGGTCCTCACATTCTTGACGGACATTGTCTTTAAGAGCTGCAAGAGTCTGAGGCTTGTTGACATAAACCCGCGACTTCAAAAAGCCCCACAAAAAGAAGTCTGGAGCGGTCAAATCAGGCGATCTTGCTGGCCAGTGCAAATCGCCAAAACGGGAGATTAGGCGCCCGGGAAATGCATCCTTCAGCATATCGGTTGTGGCACGTGCAGTGTGTGCCGTTGCACCGTCCTGTTGGAACCACATGTTTTCCAATCCCAATTCATCAAGTTGCGGCAAAAAGAACTCGTTGATCATTGCTCTGTAGCGCTCACCATTCACAGTAACCGTTTGGCCCGCGACGTCTTCGAAGAAAAAGGTCCGATGACTCCTCCAGCGAAAACAGCACACCATACAGTGACTTTGAGCGGGTGTAATGACGTTTCGTGGGTTACACGCGGATTTTCAGTGTCCCAGAAGCGTAAATTTTGCTTATTTACGTACCCGCTAAGATGGAAATGGGCCTCACCACTCATGATTACTTTTGATGAAAAATCATCTTCCTCTTGGTGGTGATTAAGGATGGCTTGAGCGTATGTTACACGCGATTGGCGGTCAGCAGCTAACAGCTGATGCACCGTCTGGACTTTGTACGGAAACATCTTCAAATCTTGTACCAAAATTCGCTGTAAAGACCGTCGACTGATACCCATTTGCGTGGCACGTCATCTGGTCGATGTCGACGGCGCTTCCATGACATCCTCGGCTACAGCAGCAATATTCTCTGCAGAACGGCTACTCCGGAGTCTGCCACGCCTGGCAGCATCTCGTGTTGTGCCAGTGTTTCACCAGTAGGCGTTGGACGGCCAGGAAATCTGCGACGAAATTCAAGTTGTGCCAAAGTCACCGACCGATTATTGGTCAAATAAATAGTCACCAATATTCCGCGTTCTGGAGCAGTGTAGCGTAACATTGTTTATTAACCTGTATTTCGCATGTGTTTACTACACAAATGTCAAAACAGAACTGACATTAGGGGCCAATCGCAAAATTTATAGCATTTTCTGATAGGAGGATTACTTTTGCGCCACCTTGTATTTAGAAAAATAAAACAAATCAAACATATTAGCTAGGTTGATACAATTATTTCGAACTGGCTCATCAGAACCCGAAGTTTTAGAAAAGCTAGAGCCTACAGAATAGACAGATCTTGAAAAACTAATTACAATTGAGCAAGAAAAGCATTTGTTTACAAAAAAGAAATGGAGTGTAAATTGTAATACTAAATACGGGAAACGAAATGAAACGAGGAACTAACTTTCTATTATCCGATGAGATATGTTTATGTTTGTATTATCACGTAAAATAATGAAATCACTCTGTGGCTGTTTTTTAAAAAATTGATCACTCGGGATCTCTCTCGGACCTAGTCATTTGTATTATAAGAGTATATTAATACTCCTGTGGAGCAAAAATTCGTTTTGATCTATCTCGTTTAGTTTTGGAGATACTGAACATTTTAAAATATCGCCATTTTGTAAAATGACTTGTATCTCGAAAACTAAGCAAGATATCGGAAAACGCACAACATTTTTTGCAAATCTTAAGAAACCATCATCTGACAACACAAATATGTACAGTGCTCCGATTCCAATCGTTCCCCACACCGTTCCATTTTGAAACAATGTGGAGTGATAATTTTTTTATTTTCACGTAATTTATTGGGTAAACAAATAATTGAGACACCCTGTGGTTTTTTCATAAAAAATTAATCTATCGGAATCTTCCCAGACCTAGCATATTTCCATTCAGTCAATTGCAATTTGCTTCCTTTAATTAATTCATTACACTCACAATATTTTTTTCCGTAAAGACTACTGAATATACACATTAAATTAACTGAAAATCAGTTAAAAACAGGACTACTTACTTTTCGTCTAAAACAATTGTATTTTTTAGTATATTTTCAACTGTTGAAAAATTAATTGACGACATCCATAAAAACAATAGATTTTCGTTTATTTCAATATGCAATATAATATAACAACTTTTTGTTTTGAATAGACACTTTTAACTGAATATTTTAACTACTACGGAAAGTCTGTTTTTTTTGTTTATTTTGTTTATTGAAGAACAGACAGGAAGTTGAAAAATATATTTCTTTGTTAATTCCATTGAAACAACTTTACCGATTAAACTTTTAAATAACTGTTGATTTTTTATGGAAAAGTTCTTGTGAGTGTACTAATGGTAATGAAATTTAAAAGTTTTTAATTTTCAATAAAAGTTTTAATTGATATTATCATTGCCGTGGTAGGTGCAAAATCAATTAAAGTATTAATTGATTTAACTAATTTTTTAATTGAAACCCGTTTTCAGTATTTTCTGTGTACAATCAGGAAATGAAGAAGTTAGAAATGACTTGAAATTGCAGTTAAAATGAATACAAATGTAGTCAAAAAGGCGATAACTGTATTTGTTAACAATTGATAAATAATTTGTGAGGACAATATCGCAATAAAGAAATATAGAGTATGGCCTCGAACTTGAATAATTGTTATTTTTATTGATAAAATTGTTAACTATTGATAAATCAATTACAATAGTAGTAAAACCGACTAACGAAATGGTCAAAAACAACTAACCTTAAATGAAAGCATAAACCATAAAAAGTTATTTTTTTGGTATTTTAAAAATATATTTTAATAAAAAAAATAAATTCTTTTCTTTTAATTACAATAAAAATTTGTAGGATGTAGGAATCTTAATAAAAATGCAAATGAAAACTTCCAAACGATATTCCAGTTATGATGTTGTTATGCATTGGAGATAGAATGAAATTTTCTAATTATTATTTGCAAATTATGAGCAAATATATCACAGAAAAAACTAAAAACGGGTTCCAATTAAAAATTTTATTGAATCAATTAATATTTTAATTGATTTTGCACCTACCACTGAAATGATAGTATTAACTAAAAAAAATTGCAGACAGTTTATTAAAACTCTTTCAATTAAAATAATAATAATATCAATTAAAAGAGTTATTGTTTTTCTTTACAACCTCAATTAAAAAGTTTAGTTAAATTGATTAAAACTTTAATTGAAACTTGAGAAGAAAACAATGGTAGTTTTAATTAAAAACTCGTATTTTTTTATTTTTGTTATATGCCCCCTATTCAATAAAAAAAGAAATGTAGGTTTGTAAATTAAATTGACATTTTGTTTATAATAAAATTAAAACTTTTTAATATAAAAATGTATTATAAGAAAACAAATAAAAGTAAAGACAAAATTTTTGTTTTGCTTGTCTTGTCTTGAACTTTTTCTTGTGATTGAATTGCTTTCTTAAAAAAATCACACACAACTTTAAAATGATAGTTTAATGACACTTATACTTATTGAAAATTTAATTATTTACAAAAATAATAGTTTAATTGTCCTTTTTGCGATAAGGTTTATTTAAATCCACATGTGCACTTTTATTACCACAGATAAAACACGAAACTAAATTAAGTTTTCGTGCGTACACGAATATCTCGACAAAAAGAGTGTTGCCAACTCTAGTGAAATAACTACGATTTTGCGTGTATTTGAAATCGGTAAACTATTCAACTTAGTAAAAGTTAATCATTTGCGATTTTTTTTTCTTTTTATTTACAAATTAAATAATATATTGATATAATTAAACCTTTGTTTCATTACACAGTGCAACACATAAATTGGTTCCTCTTTCGTACCCGGTTTTTTTTTGAAGTGTATATCGAAACTAAAAAAAATCCGCAAAGGACTTGGCCAGATTACATCGAAATTTTTTTTTTTGGACACCCTAAGTTTTTGCACCCAAACATGATTTTTTTAAAAAAGGAAAATTTTTATGGAATCCATATATCATAAACCGTTCGGAATTTTGTTTTTATGTCTTTCGCAAAGTTGTAGATCCAAACCAAAGCAAAAAAATTCTCATATGGACCGACCCAAAAAAATTACATCCACTGCATCAAAATTGCAAAAAATTGGGAAAAAATGCTATTTTTTATGATTTTTTCATGATTTTGTCCTGAAATGGCTTAAATACTGGGAATTTAAGAAATCTTTCTTCAGCTAAATTATATCTAACAACAATATAAACAACTCTCTAGTACATGTCATCTTAATACGAACATTCCTTAACCCTAGAAAGCACATCTTTTTGCTCACACTTATTTTGCATAGCCAATGTTTGTCGTTTCGACAAAGAAAGACTATATAGGTTAATGCCGTTTTTGTTGTTAAAAGCAAAGAAATTAGTGGCAACAATGCTGCAATATTTTGAAAATATAAATGTATCGATGACGCGGAAATTGCATTTTTTGCATCATCATATTGATGTTTTTTTTAAAACAATTGCCCACCGAATCAGATGAGCAAGGCGAGCGATTCCACCAGGTCACAATGCCAATGGAAAAAAGATTCAAAGGCAAGAAGCTGGACGCAATGCTTGCAGAGGTTTGTTGGTGGAGCCACAAGGTGTGCCTGTGTGAGGACGGTGATATGGAAGACCCAGGAGACACTGGATTTAGAGATGTGCCTTTGGATCCTCTTTCTTCTTGTAGTAGTGCAGAGTCAGATCATGACCTTGAACCACCACCAAAAATATTTAAACCTTAACAGGCGTGAGTAGCAATGGTATGTTATTTATTTATTCTGTTAAAATTATATATTTTCTTATTTTAGTTCTGTTCGACAAACGTTACCTCGCGAACCCGCTTTGACTCCATCTTACCAAAAGCGTTTTTATTAACAAAAATTCGGTAAATGAGAGCGTGATAAGAAAGTAATTGTTTTTCTCATTTTACCAGAAGTTACTATACTTTTTTCGGGTAAAATCGTAGCAGAATAAAATCATCGGCAGTTAATAATACACATGTTTTGCATTTGTATAAATAAACAAAAAAACTTAAACAAAAAATAAAAAAAAATTATGAAATTGTTAATTGCGTTATAAAATAATTACTTTTTATTAATAAAATAAATATATTCATTTTTTCAAAAACATATCAGCATTACAACAATAAAATGTTTAAATAGTAAATTTGAAAACAAGTAACAACAAAAACGGCATTAACCTATATAGTCTTTCTTTGTCGAAACGACAAACATTGGCTATGCAAAATAAGTGTGAGCAAAAAGATGTGCTTTTTAGGGTTATGGAATGTTCGTATTAAGATGACATGTACTAGAGAGTTGTTTATATTGTTGTTAGATATAATTTAGCTGAAGAAAGATTTCTTAAATTCCCAGTATTTAAGCCATTTCAGGACAAAATCATGAAAAATCATAAAAAATAGCATTTTTTCCCAATTTTTTGCAATTTTGATGCAGTGGATGGAATTTTTTTGGGTCGGTCCATATGAGAATTTTTTTGCTTTGGTTTGGATCTACAACTTTGCCAAAGACATAAAAACAAAATTCCGAACGGTTTATGATATATGGATTCCATAAAATTTTCCTTTTTTAAAAAAATCATGTTTGGGTGCAAAAACTTAGGGTGTCCAAAAAAAAAATTTCGATGTAATCTGGCCAAGTCCTTTGCGGATTTTTTTTAGTTTCGATATACACTTCAAAAAAAAACGGGTATGAAGGAGGGAACCAAACGATGACCTTAAAATGCTGCACTGTGATTATTTAATCTAAATAAAATAAAAAAAAAAAAATAGTTTGCCAAATTTTTAAAAATTTTGTTGACATGTTGTCAACACTGATCCATACAGAAAATTCAATAAATTTTTTAATTGAATCAATTAAAAAAATTGTTTAAGTTGCCATTGATATTCAAACAATCGATTAATTAGATATTTTTGGCCCATAATTTTTTCTGTGTATTATAACAAATATAAACTAAACGAGAATTTTGAAGACTCGACATAACCTTATATTTTAAAATAAATTATTTATTTTTAATAACTAGTTGCTTACTGCAAAATTACTGTTTTGGTACACTCAGGGAACTTCTGCTTTAAAAATATGTAGTTGTTTGGGTTGTAATACAGTTTCTTTATTTTTAATGTAAATGTCAGTCATTTGTAGAACAAATAAAATTTTTGACTAACCTTGTAGTTCATTTAAAAAAAAAACAACTAACATCAAATGACTGTTTTATGATTTTACATTCATTTTTTACAGTTGTTTTTTGTTATTTAAAAAAATAAATGTTTGTTTATTTTTTACTACCATGTGGTTCATTTTTAATACAATTGTTAGTCATTTTTAGAACATTAAAAAACAAATGACAATGTTAATTGAATTTACTGTAATGTAAGTCGTCCTTTCTTTAAGTGAAATTTCATTTGTTTTCAACTACAATTGCAGTGGTCTTTACCTACATGGTATTCTAAGTGTAGTTGTTTATTAAAATACTAAAATAATTGCTCAAAAAAACCACTGTTACTGAAGTACAGTATTTTTGGTTAGTTATTTTTTGAAATGACTGTCGAAATTAGTAATTTTTCATTTTCTCATAGAGAAATTACTACAATAACAGTTTAAAACAACTACTACATTTTTTACTATCCGAATGACCTACATGTAGTTACTGTAAGAATATTTCTTAAAAAAATTCTCAAATAATTAAGTTAGCCAGTTAAAAATTATGTATCACACTTTAGTTTGCGTGGCTTTATCCAAAATTTACACTCATAAAAATAAACCTGCAAAAAATTCAGAAAAAGCTACTAAAAATTAGTTCAAAATAACGTTGCAAAAAAAACAGGTACAGATGACCAATTATATAAAAAAAAATAAGTAATCACAGTAATAAAGTTTACAATTTACATAAAACAATATGAAATTACATAAAATTATTTAAAAATAATTTATAAATACACACTTAACTATCCACTATAATTCACTGAGTTTAATTATTAATTCACAATTCTTTTGTAAAAACCCATTTAACATAATTTTATTAACTTTTACAAATGGCTCTCAGACACTAACACGAGTAATGACGCCACAAGACTAAACGCACTCCAAATTATTTTCTACAGCTGTTTTACAAACATTCACATTAATGTGAATAACATAATTGTTGTTTTAACAATAAAATTTGTCAAAAGTTAATTAACAAAAACTTTATATTGATTTAACTTACGACTTTTGGCTCAGTGTAGTAAAATTTTTGTTTTTTTCAAGTATATTAATGCTGTGTACAAATAAATTTGAATTTCGCTAGTAGCCGTGAATTTCAATGAGAAGAAGCCGAATAAAATGTCAGTAATATTACATTTCAAACTTCCCGTACACTTCCGATTCACTTCATTGACATGTTTTTATTATTTTTTTGTTTAGTTTCTTGATTTCAAATTTTTTACATGTATGAAACCTGGTTTAATATTGATTCTAGATCTACTTAAAACTATGTTTTTTTAAACCGAAAACTAAACTTCAACATGTGTGGACAATGGCGGTAAGAGGTTAGAACAGAAGATAAAGCCGATAAAAATATTTTATCTGGATGCTCAATGATCGCTTTCTCTCTATATTTAAAGAATTTAATGATATTTTGTAAATCGTTTAATTTGTCTAATCTTTTCTTGCCGTTTTCACAGCCAAAGTTAAGAAAATTGACAACTTTAACCGGTTAATCGACGTACTTTAACTGATTATTCGAGTCGAATAATTATTTGAGCTTTTTTTTATTAACTAATAATCATATAATTACAAATTATATACTATTACCCCAACCGAGCACTAGCTAATATGGCCATCAGCGCGTTGTAGTGAAAACAGACCAGTGCCTCTGGTGGAAATCGAACCCCCGCACTGATAAGCCAGTACGCTACCAACTAGCCTACCGGGGCGCACTATTTGGGCTTTAAATTGTTTGTTTCGACTTTAACCGAAATAGAGGCGATTAATCGAGGAATCGGTTAATCGATTAACCGAATTGGAAACTTTAAAGAAATTCATTCGATCAGTCAATTTTTTTTTTAAGTTCATGTTGAACGAAAAATTTTTCTTTTCCTTATGAAACATTTTTCATTTTGGTGCTCTTGTTTTGAACAGCTTTACATTAGGATCTTCATATTTTTGATTACCTTTTCCTGAAATTTCGTATTTCCTGAAATTTCGTATTCACAAAATTTGTATGGGCACTTACAGATTTTAAAAGGCTGCATTTGAAAAGCCCCTACCTTTTCCCATTGCAACTAATAAAGTTTTGTTAATGAATACTGTTATTTAGGTGTAATCCTAACCCCACAAATGAGCTTTAGAAAACACTTAGAAAAAAGGAATAAGTCTGCAAAAAAACAGCATAAACGCCACTTGGAGCAGTTTTCTAAATAAGCCCAACATAACGTTAACTTCAAAATGGAAACTTTTTCAGTGTGTGTGCCGATCTATTCAAGCATACGCTGCTCAGGTATGGGGGTGTTGGTTTTTTGATGAGGTTGATAAATTGCAGCGGTATTTTATGAAAAGAATCCTAAGATTACCAGAGTTCACACCAAATTATGCACTTATATTAGAAGCAAACGCAGAAGCTATATTTATACGTTAAACTTACATATGAATTATGTTTTTAAAAGTCTTTTTATATATAAACAAGATAGGCTACCTCATAAACTATCGTTGCTGATTTTAAGAAACAATATTTTCTGGGCAAATTAATTAAATCAAATTGCAAGTGAATTTAATATTATATTTGGAAATATTTCATCACAAGAATGGCTTAGTAGAGGTACAATGCTGTTGGAACATTTAAAATCAAAGAACCATATACAAATGCAGGAAAAGACTTTAAATAGCGATAACAGATTTTATAAACATTTAGATCACAGTAAAGGATCAGAATATATTAAAAACTCAAGAAACATAAATCAAATTAAAACAATTTTTAAAACCAGGTGCGATATTTTACCACTGAATGGCAATTCTTTCACCAATAGAAAAAGCAAAATATGTAGTTTATGCAACACAAGGGAAGAAGAAACTTTGCAGCATTTCATGGCAAGATGCCCAATACTTTCAGAATTCAGACTCAGACGGATGGAATAAGCTTTATAATTTTGTTAATTATGCTATTAATTATAGAAAATTAGTAATTGATGAATTCATATAATTTAATTTTGAATTTCTAAATTTAACTACATACATCATATGCTAGAATACATACATATGTATATACAACAGACGACTTTAAGTCATTGTTGTTAATTAACTTATTCTTTATTTATTATATAATTGTAATATTTTATACGATTAAATAAAGATGAAAATACAAAAATACAATAATAAAGTTTTTTTGCATAAATTATTCAATAATTAAGTAGAAACAAGTAAAAACTTGGTAAAATATTACTAGTTTTCGCATAGCTTTTATAAATAAACTTTACTAGTTGAAATTCTCCTAATTACTTTTCAAACATTTTTTGTGTGTAGTAGGAACAAATAACGGGTTTTACACAGAATGTACCTTAATATCTTTTTCTGGTTTAGTTAGTATATCCTTTACACTGAATATACCCTCTATAGTTTATAAACTCTGAATATGGCAGCATTGTAACATGACATCTGTTTTAGGGTTGCTTAAAATAGTATTAAATTTTATTAATACAACTGAACAATATTTACGTGTCATTTGTAATAGTCGGAATTTAATTTTTTTTCTAGGAAAACATTGTCCGTAAATTATTATTATTTTACTGAATTAATCCAAGCCCTAAAAATGGTAGATGAATGCACTAAAAAAACCTTAAGTAGCCTGCCATTACTACAAACCCGAGCTAGCCCTAGAGACAAAGATATATGGGTGCAACGTTTAAAAGAGGAATACCAGGCCCTGATTAAGGTGAGTCAAGTTAAAATGATTGAAAACGAAATTTATACTTTTTTCTTCTGTTTTAGTACGTACAAAATAACAAAGAATCTGGTACAGATTGGTTCCGTTTGGAATCAAATAAGGAGGGCACCAAGTGGTTCGGCAAATGTTGGTATATGCACAATTTACTTAAATATGAATTCGATGTGGAATTTGATGTAGGTTTAGTAGATATCAAGAAACATTATTGTTTTGTCTAATGTGAGTTTTTTTTGTTTTCTTTAAAGATACCCGTAACCTATCCTGCTACGGCACCTGAAATAGCTTTACCCGAACTAGATGGGAAAACAGCTAAAATGTATCGTGGTGGCAAAATTTGTTTAACAGACCATTTTAAACCATTGTGGGCTAGAAATGTTCCAAAATTCGGTATTGCTCATGCTATGGCATTAGGAGTAAGTTAAAATTTGTAAAAAAAACATATTTAAGTTATCGATAGAACTTAAATTAGGAAACAAAATCGAGGTTAGGAATCGTTATCGTTTTAGAAACCGACAACATACTGCAACTGTTAAAATACCGTTAACAAAATATTCGAAATAATACTATAAGGTTGTTCACAAGGCGTGTACTATATGTTGTATGTGCTGTATAGTCATATCGAACAGAGAGATGGTAAAATTTTATTTTAGAATATACAACAATAGATGATACAACATTTATACATATATACGTATTGGTATCACTGGTGCCTTAAACTCATGTCCGACTGATGCTATTGGAGTCATGCTGGGCATTCCTCCTTTGCATATCTCTGTAAAGGAGAACGCGTGCATGGAATCCCTAAGGCTGCGGGAGATTGGCAGCATGAGGAGTGGGGATCTGAAGGGGCATCTTAAGATTGCGAAAATGCTCGCTGCTGACCCGGTTATTAGCGTCAGTGCCAGGATACTGCCTGTGCAGGTATTTGTGAGACACTTTGTTGTTATGATTTTCGACAGAAGCACGTGGTTGACTGGATCTTGGGTACCGGAGGTTGGGTGCAGGTCTGGTTCACGGATGGCTCAAAACAGTCGAACATGGATACGGGGGCGGGTATCTTTGGACCCGGATTTCAGCGTGCTCTGCCCATGCGCAAATATCCCTCCGTTTTTCAGGCGGAGGTCTTCGCTATCTGTATCTGTGTGAAAGAGTGTCTGCGGAGGGGGACACGTGGGGCCAAGATCTACATTCTATCTGACAGCCAGGCGGCACTTGGTGCCTTGAGGGCTCAAGATGTGACGTCGGGTCTGGTTAAGGAATGTATCGACTCTCTAAAATCGTCTAGGACTTAACAACTCCTTGACACTGGGCTGGGTTTCTGGCCATGAGGGCAACGAACGGGCTGACTGTTTTGCCAACTGCGGAGCTCGTCGACAATTCATTGGCCCTGAACCCTTCTGTGGCGTACCCAATGGGTATGTCAGAGAGAGGCTCAAAAGGTGGAGGGAGTCGGAGTTTGGGGCGTATTGGGCCAGATCGCCTGGGCAGCGACAGGCGAGGCTGTTTATATCTCCCTCTGGGGAGAGGTCACGGAAACTCTTGTCTATGACAAGGGGCGAACTAAGGACCGTGACGGGTTACCTCACGGGACACTGTGGCCTTAGGTATCAATTGTACAAGATGGAACGATCCTCTACGGATATGTGCAGGTTTTGTGAATTGGAACCCGAGACCTCAGAGCATGTTCTCTGCAAATGTCCGAGGCTCTTCGACAGGAGGGTTTGTTATTTTGGTGGTCGAATAGTGACGCCATCGGACGTTTGGAATTGTTTACCTGGTAGGATAGTTGGCTTCGTAGGGAGCCTGAACCTATATGGTGTATTCGCTGGCAGCACAAAATACCTACTTTTGGTCGCGGTGCATAGTGCCACTCTAATCTAATCTAAAAAATTATTCGTTAAATGGATTAACCAGTTATTCGGGTCGATTAATCGACAAAAATGGCGATTAAGCGTTTAAAATGTTATTTTTGTTTTTTTTCTTAATCCCAAAGCAAAAATCTTGGCAGACAAAGAGGCAAAAATTTTGTTTTTCAAACTTTTTTTTGTTATTCTTCCGGAGTTGATTTTTTTTTGCACTTTTATTGCTGAAATTAATTAAATAATCGAAAAATAGTTAAACAAGCATTTTCTTATCAAACTCGAAAAATAGTTAAAAATTTAAAGAATTTTCATGTTTTAATAGAAAAAACAAGCATTTTCTTATCAAACTCGAAAAATAGTTAAAAATTTAAAGAATTTTCATGTTTTAATAGAAAAAACAAGCATTTTCTTATCAAACTCGTCAATGTTGGCTACGAACAAAAGTAATGCAAACGCGCGTCGAACGCGTATTATAGAATGTATCGATGATCACCAAAAACATATGTTTTCTTCACATCACCAGCGTATTATAAAATAGCTACGGCGCGTATTTATGGCGACGGTGACTACAGAAATTGACACAAATATTTTATAAGTAAAAAAAAAAAAAAACATTTAAGTCAGAAAATCTTAAAATAAGCAATTAAAATACCAAAGGTAAAAAGCTTATTACAAAAAAGAACCGAATCGGATTTGGCCGAAAACCCCATAAAATGCGTTATTTATCTCGAGAAATGAACTTTTTGTTTTCTATAAAATGTATTTGCCTTCCATCTAATAAAAAAGGATTGTTAAAAAAACTCAAGTCTCGAATTAAATTTGGTTGAATTTATGAAAAAAAAAATTCCAAAGAATTTTATGAAGATCAAATTGTATCAAATTATATATTACTTGATCAAATTAGATAGACCTTTTTCGGAACAAATTAAATCAATTGAGATCTCATGAGGTTATGTATGATACCATTTTTCGGATCACCTGATATATGATGTGATATGGAATTATATATATGACTAATATATACATACTTACAGTGGGAAGCAAAACTGTCCGGATGTTTTGCATTAAGAAAGTAAGGTAATGAAAATAATTCAAAAATAGGTATATTATCTAATATATCGCACTTGATCAACAAGAGGGTATTAACTCAAAATTTTAAATTTTCAGTAGAGTCAAAAAACTGTTTATGGCCACATTTTAACAGAATTTAAGAATTCAAACATATCATAATAAGCAAATTCCATTTGAAAATATATATACATTGTTTTTGTTTTAAATTTTACCACTCATTGCCAAAATAAGCAATTTTTTGAGTTAATACCATTTTTTTGAAATTTTATTGATTTAAATTTATAGAATAAAACAAATTTTATCAACAAAACAGTATCAACTCAAAATACAACCAAAAATAAATAAAACAGTTTGATTTTTTTTTTAACATAAATAAAGGCTCAAATCAAAATAATACATTTTTTGTGAAAATATACGATTCATTTCTATTTGAACTTTTGTATTAACTCGAAATAATACCTTTTTGTTGAAATAAAGGTAATCACTACATTATCATGAAAATGGTCTCAAAAGTGGTTTTCGAGATGAAAGAGTAATCGGAATTCGTTGAAATTTTTACAATAGATAGATATTGATGTTGTTAGTTGATTTCTTGAAAAAAGTGATATTTTAAAAATTTTGAGTTAATACCCTCTTGTTGATCAAGTGCGATATGTATTTTTTTTTATTTAATTGAACATTATTCTAAATTATAAAGCACAAAAACTCATATAAATTGCTTGAAAAAAATAAAAAATTTAAAAAAAAAAATTCACCATTCGGACACTTTTGCACAGTACAAGAAATAAACATTTTGATTTGTTAAAATGTAACGTAAATGTAACGTAAACGTAACGTAAATGTAATGTAAATGTACAATGTAAATTTGTGCATTATTGTTTGACCTGTGAAGTGATTAACTTGATTTTTAAATAAAAAATTAAAAGATCTTTAAAAATGAGAAAAAGGCCAACTGATATTGATAAATTTGTTGCAAAATAATTATTCATGCCGTAAAATTGCTGAAAAATTAAATTTAAGTAAATCCACGGTAAATGATATAAAAAAAACGACGTAATGTAGCTTGCAATAATAACCAAGGGGGGTCGAATAAGACTTGATGATGATGCCCGGCAGATTGAACGTTTGCTACATAATAAGAACATCAAGACCCCGAAAAATGCTGCAAAAAGTATTGGTAAGGATGTCAGTTCCTGGACGGCTAGATGCGCATTAAATGGAATTGGTTTAGTAGCCAGTGTGAAAAAGAAAAAGCAAGCACTTTCCGATAGAAATGTGAAAAGACGACTTCATTTCTGTAAAACCCACAAAAATTGGACAGTAGATGACTGGAAACGGGTTATTTTGAGCGACGAAACGAAAGTCAACCGATACCAGTCTGATGAAAAGAATACTATTGGCATAGGCCGCATTTGCGCATCCAAAAGCACCATGTGAAGGAAACGATGAAACATGGTGCCGGCAGTATAATGGTGTGGGATGTTTTACTTGGTGGAACATTGGACCTTTGGTGAGAATTCAAGGTATAATGAAGAAGGAGGATTACTTGAACATTCTACACAAAAATTTACCAGAATTTGTTGACGAGATTGCTTATCTAACCGAAGCAGTTGTTTTTCAGCAAGACGGGGATCCGAAGCACACGGCCAAAATATTTAAAAGCTGGCTACAAAACCAAACTTTTGGAACAATGGAATGGCCTGTACAAAGCCCAGACCTGAATCCTATAGAAAATGTATGGGCTATTGTGAAAAGAAGGCTGGGAGCATATGAAAACCCACCAACAAATGTTGACGAGCTTAGGGAGAGAATACAACATGAATAGCGAGTTCTTGACCGTGATATCATCCAAAAGTTGGTAGAGAGTATGGCAAAACGTATTGAAAGCGTAATTAAAAATAAAGGCCTTTGGACGAAATATTAAATTGGCAACGTTAATTAGTTTCAACAAACCCCGCATACAAAAGTGCAAACAGTGCAAAAGTGTCCAAATAGTGAATTTTTTGTTTTTTTTTTTAATTTGTTGAAGCAATTTATATGAGTTTTGTGCTTTATAATTTAGAATAATGTTCAATTAAACAAAAAAAAAAATACATATATTTGATAATATACCTATATTTGTATTATTTTTCATTACCTTACTTCCTTAATGCAAAACATCCGGACGGTTTTGCTTCCCACTGTATATCGGAACTTTTTTCATCGGGATAATTTTATTTTTAATTTATTGTAACAACACCAGGCTAGGAATTCTATAGGACGATCGACGATTATCGTCCACTTTTCGAATTTAAATTAAGACCATATTTCATACAAATTTTAAAAAATGTTAACAATCTTATTAAAAAACAAAAAAAAAAAAGTTTCGTTTTGCATAATAACATCGTCAAAACGATAGCAATTTAGGTCTCGTTTTAAGCAAAACGATATCGATTTTCTTAGATAATCTGTCCACAGGTTTATCGAAATTTTTATATGTATTTAAAAATGTGTACACTGTAGTGTACAAGGGTAGTAAAAGGGTTAATAAACCTAAATAATAGAGATGGAACTTTTAAAAAGTATACTTAACCCTCTAACCGGCATAAGCTTTTTTGGACTGAAATTTATTCCACTTGTTCGGCACGAGAAATAAATAATATTTTGCTTTGGCGAAATTTTTTTTGTTGCCTATTTTAGGCGATATGGGTCGAAATAGGTTTAGAGGCTATCTGAAAAACTAACCTATAATATTTAAAAAGTTGAGGCATAAATTATTCTTCTTACAAAGATATAACAACAATCCAAAAATTAGCCGTTTTGAGCTTATAGATAAAAAGATATGGCGATTTTCGTTTTTCGAAAAACGCGAAATCGAGCGAAAACGAACCTTAACTTTAATATATATTGACGAAACTTTGAAGCTTTGATAGTGTTACCAAATATAATATTTCTGCCAAATTTCATAAAAATCCGTCCACTCGTTTTCAAGATAAGATGATGTCCTTTATATGTACCCTTTTAAAGTCCTGTATGTCCTTGGAACAAACTTAGAGTATTTTCCAAAAGTTTAAGCTTTAATCTTCCTTTGTGTGAAATATGAATGGTTTCATGTTAACAGAAATGCGTTTTAAGGACTTTTCAAAATTGTGGTTGTTTTAAAATATTTTTTTTTTTAAATTACTTTTTTTTTCTCGCTTCCAAACCATGACATGTACACAAAACATTACTTCGCAAAATATGTGGCTAACTTCGTTCTCTATCGACATAGCTTACATTTTTATAATAAAACACTTTTTTTGGCGAACTTATGGCCAATTTAAAATACCCCGCCTAGAGGCGGTCTTGCCGGTTAGAGGGTTAAGCTAATATGGGTACTTGTCCCTTACTTAAATGTAAAAATATTATCTGATTTTCATAGTGAATTGTTTTTTGTAATCAAAAGTTTTTCCCGATAAATATTTCGACATTCTCTCTTACTACGATTAAAAATTATTATGACGTTTATTTTTGAAAACGCATTTTTGTTAAAAGCTTTTAATACTTCTTTTATTTATATTGATTAATTTTTTAATTTTTCTATTTTTTCTAGTTGGCTCCCTGGTTAGCAGTTGAAATTCCCGATCTAATAGAAAAAGGCATTATAACCTATAAGGAAAAATAGATAAAAAAAAACTTCAAAACGTATTTTTTTTATTAACCTTTTTTAGGTATTTTTGCTTTTATTTCACATTTAATGTTTCTTTTTCTTTTAGTATTCTTTTTGTAAATTTTAGAAATAAGAATTGATCAAATAAAGTTATATTTTGCTGTAATTTAAATTTGTTAAATTAAGAAAAAAAATTTTATATCAAAGCCTTTTTAGGCTTTTTGTTCTTATATAAAAAAAAAAAAAAATAATGAGGAAAAGAATAAAACTTAACGAGTTTCTCCAAATGTAAAAGAAAAAAAATTTGTTTATACAAAAAAAATAACGAAAAATTATTTCATTTTTAAACTTCAGTGCTTGGCAGTTTAGTTAAAAAAAAATTTTTTTTTTTTTAATCATAAAGTTAAAAGTTTAAGAAAGGATAGATACTATGGAAGAAAGAACATAAAAATTAATTATAGAAAGAAACGTTAATTTAAATTATATTCAAAACTATTTCAGTTGAGTATTTAATTTGTTAAGCATAATGTTATAGTGTACTATTACTTACATTTACACAAAATATTTAAAAATTATTTTGAATAATTTAAATATAAACTGATTTGAAATTTGTGGAATTTAAACTGTGTTCTGTTCTGTTATGTTTTACTTAAATTTAATTATCATATATTGTTTGTTGTGTTGGCTTTAAATTTTTTGTTTTGTTTTTGTTTTTTTTTGGTATAAAGAACATAAATTTAAATCCTAGTTATTTTATAAATTTAAGGATATTACAATTAAAATTTTTTAAGAAAAAAATTATTATTTTAAAATTAATCAACAAAAGAAAAAGGAGGGGTGAGAAAAAAAAAGTCAAGTGTATGTTAAGAGAGAAATTATTTTGGAAAAAAAAATTATTTATTATCCATTAAAACTAACTTCAAAATTTTAAGCAATAGTTCCAAACAAAAAAATTCGAAAACAGAATTATCAAACTAGGGATGTTGTTTATAAGTTTTGTGGATAAAAAAGAGGTTTAAAATTATGTGCGTCACAAACGATTAGCGGTAACTGCAAACGACAAATCTGTAAAGAAAATAAAATTAAATGTTGACCTTAACAATATTCAAACATACAATCTCTACTGAAAACGAGAGGTTAAATAATAGTAAATGCTGTGAAAAAGTCGTTAAAGCTAAATGCCGCCAAAGGTAACACACTGCTACAAACAAAAAAACACTTTTTGTCAGAACTAGAAAACCGACGTAGTGGGGGGTTGTAGGCCGAGGTGTGGTCACACAAAAACCGTTTTTAAAAATTTTGAAACACCCTCAAAAGTTTAGAGTTATTTTCAAAAAACTGTCGTAGAACTTTAGTACCTCTAACTCATACATTTTTTGACCGATTTCAAAATTGTAAACAGTTTTGGAAAGGCAAAGAATTAAGCTTTCATGAAATGTATTCATAAAATATATATTCCAAGACATTAGGTAGGGTTAGGTTAGGTCGAAAAGAGGATTCGGAGAAGAGAAATACTTCCCTAAACCGACTCAAGTCCCTGAGGACTTACACTTAAGCCAGAATGTCGGCTTGTTGTGCGCTCTAAACAATCGGTTCTATGTCCTATGTCACCTTACTATATCGGTTGAGGACCCTGGCGTCGTACTTAACTGGACACTGTAATCTCAGATACCATCTGCACAAGAAGGGTCAATCGGACACGGATATGTGTATGTTTTGTGAGATGGTGGCTGAGACCTCGGAGCATGTTCTCTGCGAATGTCCCAGGCTTTGTGATAGGAGACTTAGGTTTCTAGGTGATCGCTTCATTTCGCCTTCCGACATCGCGAACATTTTGCCTAATAGGATAATTGGCTTTATAGGTAGCTTGAATCTGTAGGTAACTTTAGGCAGCACAAAAGACCTACATTGGTCGCGGTGCATAGTGCCTTCTGATCTAATCTAATCTAAAGACAATTTTATATAGAAAAAAACGTGATATTATTTGTTAAAATCGGTTTATACATATTTGCAAAAGTTACTAAACTTTTTCTAAAGTAAAAATTTTGGGATTGCAGACTTTTCTTTTGGTAAACCACTTGACTTACAAACTTAAATTAAAAACTGTACAAATAACTTAACCTAAGTTAACATGTATTGTTAAAAACGGGTGTTAATGAAAGTTGAATAACTTTTACAATTTTCATCCGATTTGAAAAATGAAAACCATGTTTTGTTAAGAACTAAATTTTCTTTATACTTCGGTATAAATTGTTATAAGCTTTCGTATTAAAATAAGCAATGAGAAGCTACTAAAATCAAAAAGTTTATAATTTTCGTTTTTTTTTTTTTTGTAGATATTCTTTACAAAAACAATACTTATAACTTACAAATGTATCTAAACCCTTTAAACAAATTTAAATCGGACAAAAACTGACTGAGGTACAGGTCGATAAGTTGACGAACATCACTGAAAATGGTTTTTTTTAGAATAACTTCTGAATTTGAGGGTGTTTCTGAAAAATTTTGACACAATTTGTAATGTACTCGACAAGACCGTGTAAATACCGTAAAAACAACTAAAATGTAGTTATTTCCAACTGTTGAAAAACAACTAACAAATGCAGTAGAAATTACTAACAATGTCGTAAAAACAAATTTCTTTCTGCAAACATTTTGAAACGACTGAAAATTTGGAAAACACTACTGTTTTTTAACACTTATTTTTTCGATATACAATTTATAAATATTTTTTTAATAAAGAAACAAGTTAAGGCATTAAATTCGGCTTTTACGAATATTTTTTGTATACTCTCCACCGTAAACGTATTTCTAATATAAAAAAGAAGTTCAATTAAAAAAATTACAGAGGTGAAAAAAAGTTTTTATAAGTGAAACTATTTTTGTGGCAAAAAAAAAAAATATTTAGGGTAAACAACTATTTTAGTGGTGAAAAAAATATAAAATATTATTCACCTAAATAAAATATGAAAAAATATTTTATGAACCAGGCGTTAATATGAGATATTACAAAAATACAGCAATTTGTATGAAAAATTTAGAGATACCTTCACATTTTCGCTCATAACTTTTGAACGGCTGGACCGATTTAGCTCATTTTTAATTCCAAACAAATACTACTCGGAAACTACCACCATTTGCGTTCGAGCTGTCATTTCAACGGACAGACAGACGGACATCGATTAATCGGCTTAATCGATCAAAAAATTCAATCGAACGATCAAGCGAATTATTATTAAAATATTATTCGATTAATCGAACGAATAAAAAAGTACATGCATTAAATTTGGTTTTAACAATTTTTTTTTATATATTTGATATGATGGTGAAAAAAAATTTTGAGGTGAAATAAAAATTTAAGGTGAATTCAAAATATTCACCTTTAAGAGTCTGGTGAACAAATATGACACGACATTTTATATAACAGACGCTACTATGAAATTCTACTATAGAGTGAAATAAAATTCACCATAACTGTCATACTCGACAAGAAATCGACGAAACATAAATTTCGGTTTCCGAAATATAACGTCATGAAAATTCCAAAAAAACCTTAAAAATTAGGTATGTGCGATTAGTTGATTAATCAAGCAGTATGATTAATTAGAATTTTGATTATTCTATTAATTGATTATTTTAACATTTTATTAATCAGAATTATGATTAATCGATTAATTTGAATTTTTATTAATTAGAACTTCAATAATTTGATTAATATCGAAAAAAAGTTAAAATTAAAAAAAAAATCGCAAATTTTATATTTGTTTAGTGGCGTTGCTGTAAATAAAGACCACTGGTTAGACATGGTTAGACATCACCAATAAGAAAAAGCAAAAAATTTTGGGGGTCAAGGGAAATTGAAGCGAATACGAATGAATAATCTGTACACACAGCCAATCATTTCGAAATGCCAACCTCACACACAGTCCACATTGGACATGTTGTCCCCTGTTACGCTGAAGAGGCTCTGACGACCGAGTATGGTTGGTATAATCCGGTTCTCACAGCAATCGGACTATGTGCCAGAACGATTTGGATTTATCCGAGCAAGAATTACCACTACGGTCTTAAGGAAAATTAAAAATTCTTTAAAGTCGTTACAACAACAACAACCAATAAATAATTCAATTATGCATAAATTTGATTAATCATAAGTCAGATAAGAGATGATTTTGAATAACCAAAATTACTGATTAATCGATTAATCAAGTTTTTGATTAATTGAAAGGCTTATTTATTGTAAAAACTTGACAAGCCACATTTTATTTTAAGTTTGTTTTAGCCTTTTAACGATAAAAACAAAAAGCTTCAATAAATTCGCCAACTCTCCATCCGGTGGCGAGCAACAACTTAACTGTTCTAAGACTTAATATCTCGCGCAATTACAGTGTTCATATTTCACCACCTTTCATCTCCTCACTATCCCCTTTTCAAAAAAAGCGACACATTAATTAATAGGAAGAATTTCCTGAGTGTTGCTTCTCTTTTTTTTTTTTTTTAAAAAAAGTCTTAACTTTTTGTATTTTTTAAAAAAAATTTCAAATAAATAAAATGTTGTGTGACTCTTGCAACTACAAACACATGGGGAATACAGCCTTAAGTAGAGTTACAAACGCAAAATGTGCATAAAATTGATAAGATTATGACCTATGACTTCATCTTTTAGTATAATATGGAAATAGCTTAAAAAATTACGTGTACCAAAAATTATTATTTCCGAAAGTTAGTTTAACAAAAACTTTCAATACAGTGAATGTCTACCAAATATTTTAAAATTCTATTTTAAAATGTATACAAATATGTAGACATTTTTAAAACAAAATTTTTAACCATTTGTTAGACATTTACTGTAATGAAAGTTTTTGTTCAATTAACTTTCGCAATTTTTTTTTTTTAGCTATTTACATAAAGTGTGCTCCCAAATAAACGTTTACACACATTTTGCCTTATAACTTTTTTTGTTATTGATTTAAATATTTTTATTCATCAGACTGTTTGAAAAATGGATCAGATAATTAACTGTATGGTCTGTTCATAATGTCATAATTACCTGTATGGTCAGTTCACAATAAATAATCCAAAGCAAGCGAGTGAAAAAGTTTTTTAAACTTTTGAAAATAATACAAGTTGGACCTTAAAAAAAATCACAAAAATGTTACACGTATCCATCCAGTCAGTATGTGATAGTACAGTACAAGGCAGAAAATCTGATACTGGTAAAACAAAGAAACCCTGGAAATCTTCTAAGGCCAAAAAGGTGTTGCAGATTTTGAGAGCTGATACAACGTTGTCTTCCCGAGCGGAAGTTTTATCTACTGGATAGTCTTAGAGACGTCCCGGAATAGTAGCAATTAAAAATAACTATCGAAATTTCAAAATTTTGAGAAAAATCTGTCCCATAAGTGGCTCGGTACTCTTGTTTTATTTTTCGAGTTGCGCAGTTTTATTAATACATTATGGGCCACCACGTTGTGATATTTTTCATAGAAAATATTGAACATTAAGAATTTATAATTACCTTGAAATAAATTTTAATTCACTGTGGATTTTGTGGTGGTGACTGTTGTTGTTGCTGCTGCTGCTCTTGTTGCAGCTGCTGTTGTTGCTTCTGCTGATGTTGTTGCTGTTGTTGTTGTTGCTGCTGTTGTTGATTAGAACTAGTCTGTTTCCAATTATCATTCCAAATGGAGCTTAAACCACCGAATAAGTTAAACATGGGCATATTATCATTATCTGTGATCTGAGATAAACCATTAGACGAACCAGCAATTGTATTATTAAACGATGATGGGCCCATCGAAGTAGCCACAGCAGTAGTAGGCGACAAAACTGGATGATTCGTCATATTATTGTTAGTGGGAAAATTCTGTTCCAAACCTGGAGGAGGACGTACTAAACCCGAAGGACTAGCAGAAGATGAAGTTAAACTCCAAGTTGAATTTTGTGGTTGGGCAAAAACAGATGTAGTGTTAGTGGTATTAGCAGACGAAGAAACATTACCCATAATAGGTGTCCATAAAGGAGAAGAAAGATTAGACCAATTGTTATTAATAGCATTTGCCGAGTTCAAGTAGTGTTGCTGTTGTTGCTGCTGGTGCTGTTGTTCTAAAAGTTGCCTCTGCCATTGACGGCGTAATTCTTCTTCAGCTTTTTTTCAATTCCAACAATTGTGCAGTGATATCAACAAATTCAGACTGATGTGGTGGCAGATGAGAAGAATGATGTGTGGGAGATATTTGCGTTTGCATTGTTGCCAAATCTTGAAAACCAAAATTTGAGTTGATTGGATAATATGTGGGCGAGGTCGAAGTAGTTGTGGTTGTATTTAATGGCCGTGCTAATTGCATTGTATTGGCACTGTTTAATGGCTCCCATACTGGTGTCGAAGAAGGTGATTTTCTAGAACCAATTGGTCCTAAATCTGTAACCGGGTTCTTAGGTCTTTTCGGTGTTAAAGCAGCGGCTATTTCCGAATTTTCCATAGTCATATTGGAAGAATGTGTTGGCATAAGATCAAATAGTGATGATGTTTGGTTTGAGAGATCAGAAGAATCATTTATTAAGGGTTGTAGGGGTTTTTGTAAAACATCACTAAACGATACTTGACTACCAGAATCCCAAGGTGTTAAAATATCCACATGTGTTGTGGCTTCGGATTTTATTAACTGATTTAATGGTGAATACGAAGTAGAAGTTGGAAACATTGTGGCAGTAGTATTAACTGCATTCGAAAATTTCAATGAATTGTTTGCTTTATTTTTAGGTTTACGTTCAGAACGTTTACCCGTTACTGCCGTATTATGATTAGAGGAACAAGAAGATGATGTGGATGAAGAAGAACTTGTAATATCGGAAGTGGTTGGAGAAGTATTTTGTGCTGATTGTTTACGCCGTTCTCTACCTGGGGTTTTTCCAAGTTTACGACCATTGTTAAATCTTTAGCTTGAGGTGTTGTCTGTAGATTTTTGTCAGATATTTGTTGAATACCTTCGAGTAAATTACCGCTTAACTCTAAAGATTTTCTTTGCTCTTTTAAATTGTGTGTTGTATTTGTTTCGAAAGAGTTGTTCACAGATTTCGTTTGGGTTTTTGGTGAATTCTTTTCCTTTTTCATTTCTTTTTCCTGTAATTCATCCTTAGAATATTTGACCTCGTCTTGTGGTTTATCTTGAACTTTTATTTGAGATTTTTCTGTTATTTTAGACTTTTTGTTAACTTGTGATTTTTTAACATCAACATCCATTTTGTCAATTAAAGATTTTTCCGTAAATTTGTTCGATTTGGCTGATTTCACCTCATTTCCCGTTTGATTCGAGTTTTGTTCTAAGTTCTTATCGTTTTTAGAATTAACCAATAATTTTTTTGATGATTTTGTACCAAAAGTCCAACTACTCACCATTTCAGCTAATGTCATAGTATTACGGCTAGATGAAGACGATTTCATATCTCCATTTAATGATTTTGAATTTTTATTAATATTACGTTTCTTTAAACCCATTATAGAAGTATCAGTTTTATCGTTTAAACTTGTTTTTAACTTATTTTTCGAAATAGTTTCGACTGTTGTTGCATTTTCATTAACAATGTGTGTTGAACGCATAGCAATATTACGTAAATTAAATGTGGGATGAACTGTACCTTTATCTCGTGCTATATATAACACTGATTGATGATAAATAATATTGCCATAGTCAATATGCACGGCTATAAGTACTAAAATAAATGTTATTATTAGCATAACAACAGCAGCATTACGTATTTTGTCTTCCCATATTGGTCGTGGCAATAGTCCTGTACATTGTTCCAAACCCTTAGAGGGTAATTGAGCTACAAGTACATAACTGACTTCATAGGAAAGATTAGTTTTGAGTGTTAGTGGTCTGGATATACGTGTTACTGTAAAATCTGATTGAAATGCTATTTCAATTTTCTTTGAAGAGTTAGCTTTTAATTCAAAGCTAGAACAATCCATTACTTGAAAGCCGTAGCCTTTGCATAGATTATCACCTATCCAAAAACCATCGATACTTATGGGCAATTCACCAGAATTACGTGCGGTAAAAACTCGACGGGAAATAACCTAAAAAAAATAAATAAAAAATGTATAAATCTTAACAAATCTTCTACCTTTACGTTCTGAAAGTTTTTAATTAGATTGGATTTGTAAAACCACTCGGAATTAAAAGTTTCTAAAATTTGATTTTTCGTAAATAGTTTTGAATTTAAAGACAATTTTTTAAATAAATTTTATATATAAATTGTTGCACAAAATAAGATTTGTTTTACTTTTAGCAAAATTTTTCCACATGAAATATAACTAAAACAAATATACGGATGTGGATTACAGAACAGCAAAAAAAAACTGAATGTTTCGATTTAGATTTTTATGTAGATTTGAAAATCAGAAACACAAATTTTGTAAAAATTTTGTTAAACTCTAATTTTTTTAATTACACAGTGCTACAAAATTGACCACTAGAAACGAAAACAAGAGTACCGACCATTGATCCTAAATAATTCGGTCACGCTGATTTTAATGGTGTACCCAGTTTTTTCACTTATCTGCCAGATTTTTAGCAAAATTACATTAAAGTTTTGCATGTTATAACGAAGTTTTTATATATACAATTTTAAAAATAACATATTGTCTCTTAATTTTTTTATGGTAAATAATGATGAGACCTTCAAGAACATTTGGGTATAAAATTTGTTTAGTAAACATGCAGTATTAATTAGTAAATCAGAAGTAAATTTACTAAATTTTACTATTTTTTGCACAATTTATCATACCATTTCTCGAAAAGGCTAATCTGAGCAATTATTTTATGTACAAAAGAAAAGTAAGAAAGTGCGGTTCATGGGAAAAACGAGAAATGTGCCTAAAATGTATATGAATGCAAAGAGAAAAAGGATGTCCTATGAGTTCATATTTTAGTATAATATGTATAATAGGGTGGGGCGATTTGAACATCTTAATGGGCGCTTCGCGTTTCTGATTCTTGGAATTGTACTGAGCAAAAAAGTCCACAAGACCATACGTCTACGGTGAAAATCGAGCTTCCAGATTTTGACTTTTTAGCCGTATTTTGTGAAAGCAACAATGTGTGGGATGGACATATCTCAGGAAGTAGGAGGAGCTTATCCAATATTATGATATCAATCTCTTCTTTGGAAGATTATCTAGCAGATTAATGCATCAATCATATTTAAGGATGGGGTTTAAGGGGTTAATTTTTAATTTCAAAATAGGGCTTTTTTGCCGTAAAGTCAAAATCTGGAAGCTCGATTTTCACCGTAGACGTATGGTCTAGTAGACTTTTTTGCTCAGTACAATCCCAAGAATCAGAAACGCGAAGCGCCCATTAAGATGTTTTTTCTTTCCATACTAATCGCCCCACCCTAATGTATAAACCTTTAAAAATTGCGTATACAAAAATTCGGCCAAAAAAGTTAATATTTGCGAAAGTTAGTTCAACAAACACTTTCATTACAGTGAATGTCTACAAAATATTTTCAAATTTTGTTTTAATAATGTTCACATATTTGTTTTAATTTTAAAATAAAATTTTAAAATATTTTGTAGACGACATTCACTATAATGAAAGTTTTTGTCAAGCTGTTTGCATATTATATTTAGGCCGAGTTTATGGGATGTAGATTATCTTTACATTTAGATTAACGAAGTTTTTAAATGGAATACTTCTTCTCAAATGTATTCTATTTTGTTTTAATATGATAAACGCCAAAATTCTAAACAAGATGAAGTGCTTCCGACAAATTTTTGTTAGTAAACAAGCAAAACTCGTTACCGGTTTAACTAAACCAAGTTTAACTGACATCCCAAAAACTCGGATTCATAGGTCATCCTTTTTCACTATGCTCTCATATAAATTTTAAGCAATTTTCTCGTTTTTCCCATGAACCACATTTTATTTTTTTTATTTTGTACACGAAATAATTGTTCAGATTTGTCTTTTTTCTTATGCACGAAAATGATTTAATCCTTTGCGAAATGGGATGATATATTGTGCAACAATTTTTTATTTTTAAAATTTTATGTATAAAAAAACTTTGTTAAACTGGCACATAAATTAAAAAACTGGGTACGCCATTAAAATTGAAATAGCCGAAATATTTAGGATCAGCAGTGGGTACTCTTGTTTTATTTTTCGAATTGCTCATTATTATGGGTGCTGTTCTGAGTTCCGACAAAATATAAAGTAGCATTGATATTCCGAATTTTTTGCTGCTCTGTAATCCGTCCGAATATTTTTTTGTTCGTTTATTGATAAAAGTAAAACGAATCTTTTTTGAAACTATTGATACAGTGCGCCTTTAGGCACAGCAAAATTTTTGAATTTTACCAATAAATGGGAAAATTTAGAAAAAATCTAAAAATTACAAAATAAAGCTTATTTATCCATAACATAAGTTTATTTTTTAATCGATACATTTTGTTTACATAAAGAATTAAAATTGGTCCGAAATTCAATTGGGCGCACTTATATAATTTTTTAATGTTTTTGCAATTTGACTTAAAAAATATGAATTTCCTGGCATTTTATTACACTAGTGGAGTCTTTGGTATCTTTAAAGAATATTATTATCTAACTTTATAAATTGAACTGCAAAATAAGCTGCGAAAATAAAAAGCATCAAGACAAAAAAATGTAAAACAATATTTTGCTCTAAAAAAAGTTGTCGGTAATTTCAAAAGTTATGCAAATACATCAATATGGCCCTTAAAGGAAAGCCACGTAGAAAAGCTGATTAGAGGTCACCTGATTTGAATATGTACCTTTAGAACTGGAGTCTGCCTTAACAAAAAGTTAAAACTGCATTAAAAATTGACAGATACAAATTTATTAATGGTACAAATTATTATCCTATAATTTTTATCACTCCGCACACATTAAATGCAACAAATTTCTTAGAGAAAATTGCAAATTTTTAAAATATAAGAAAGTTTTGATCTCAGATTGAAATCAAAATTCTTAGATATGATAAAAATTATTACCATAAAATTTTTTTACAAGTTTGTTATAATTTTTATTAAAAATAAAAATGAAAAGTATTTATGTATGGTGTCCAGAGTTAGGCAGACAAGATAACGGAACTGATCGTCTTTAACTTGGTAAAGTCCAGAACCTATCCCTGCTCTTGCGACTAACTAAGAAGATTCACGACCTCCGACCCTCCGGGGCAGGTGGACACCGGGCAATGATGTTATAGCCCCTGCTATGATATTAGCAAATGTGAGCAACGTTTCATCTGTTCTTGGGCCAACCCGACATATTCCGGGAATAGGGTCAAGCAGATTACGGCACTATTATGGCTAGATAGTGCAATAGGGATTGTAGCGGAAGAAGCATTAAAAGTCAACGGTAGCGCACATAAGCTTCCAGGAAGCCTACGCCTGCTCTTAGTCCAAAAGGAGTGTCAGGCTCCACTAATATCTTCTTTGCCCTTACATGCATTGAAGAAATCCTGGCAAACTAGTCAACAAAAACAAGAATATAACGCAAACAGAAATTAATAATCTCCCAGGAGGCCACAGACGTTTGTCAAATCCTCTCGCTTTGGCGGCAAGCTCCACGTGTCTGGGAGGGAGCAATTGATTTTTTTTTTTTTTTATTTTAATCGTTGAAAATTTATCGAATAAAGATTATTTTGTCGTTTTTAGATTTTTCCTAGCTCTTCCCGTGTTTATTACAATCCAAACATACTATTCTGTCAAAAGGAATTGAAGCTCAAAACAGGGATGTATATCAAAATATAAGATATTTTTAAGAAAAAGTTTGGTGCCTTTTGAATCTCTATTAAAGCAAGAAAACCCGTAAAAAATGTTTAGGGAAAAAATTATTTTTTAAAGTTGAAAAAAGTTAAGTTAAATTTAAAGAAATATTACATGAAAAAACCTTTTTCAAAAAATATATATTGAGTCCTTTTTTTAAACCAAACGTTTAAACTTTTCGTCTTAAATAATTAAAAATATTTTTTAAAATTTCTATTTGAATAAACGTTTAAATTACCAAATAAAAAATGTTCTTACCTGTGGTTGTAATTGAAATTTTTCCATTTTATCTTTTTTTTGTATTCTCTCATCTTTTGCAGGACATGCGGAGGCCAAATGTTGTTCGGTAATTTCAAAAAGTAAAGGTGTCAATGAGCCCGGTTTACGATTACCCAAACGAAATTGTGATTGTACAGTTTTAGCACTTATCCAGACACCTTCATACAATGTCAAATTATTACGTATATGTAAGAGTGTACAATAAGTACCCACAGCATCAGCTTGAAATTTTATTGGAATCGTAACACTTGAAAGACCTGGTACTAGTAATGGTTTTTTGGGTGGAACATTAGCTAACGAAATACCGCTTTATCGGTTAAATAACAACTTGGTGTTATAACAACCACTTCCAGAGGCAAAGATATTTGCGTTTGTTTAGCCAATGTCGGATCAGCTAATAAATAATCAATGAGTATAGGATTATCTGAGGGATTGGTAATTTTCACTTCATATATATGAGACTTATTAACCTCTACGGTAGGTAAGGCTTGATGTCCCCGCACCAATTGAGGCCATTGTAATTCTATCATAAGATTTAATTGAAAATGTTGCATTTCTTTGGTAGTCATAGTAAAATCCATATTTTGAAAATAATATCTGAGATGTCTATACAGCTCCGTACGTCGTCTTAGTTCCACTTCATCGAAATTTGGTATATTTAAATGATTTTCAATTAAAGTATTAGGAAATGTAGCTGATTCATCGGTTTGTTGATGTATATAGCAGCGTGAACCGCATAGAGCAGATGGTAGAAAAAATACACGACCTACTGTCGTTACAGATTGTGGTAATATTTTTGATCCGTGAATAGTTTTATCTTCAAATCTTAAACCGGGATCGGTAAAATTAATATATTTTATTTGGATGGGTTGTTTAAATGTAGAACGTATGCTTAATTCAGAGGAACATAATTTACCCTATAAATGGAAAGTTAAAGAAAATATTGCAGGATGAGAATTTAAACGAATTTTTCTTAAGAAGAACTACGCAATTCCAAATAAATTTCAGAAAATTGTAAAAGAAATTAAGATTTTCCATTTTTAGAAATTTCCAAATGAAATTGAGTTTTTCGATTTGGAATTAAGACAATTCTTAATAAAATTCTAAATTTTTATTTTAACTTGAACTTAGGGGAAACTTAGTGCTTTTAAATAATTTTTTAATCTTTTTTACATTTTTGTATTGAAACATATTATTTGGTGGGGGATGGTGGGGATGGGGGGATTTCAGATTTCCCCCACCCTTGAAACAGCGCCTGGTAATTTTAAATGAAAAATCACACCATCATTTACATTTTTCTATATATTAAATGTAAAATCACAGTTTCATTTGCAATTTGTTCAATTTCATAAGGAAAATCTCAATTGAATTTGAAATTTCTCAATTTCTCAATTTCTCAATTTCAGTTGAAAATTGTGTAGTTATTCTCAGAAGATTTGTTAATTTTGTGATATTTAAATATTTGCAAATATATTTTTGTTTGGTCCTTCGAGCCATGTTTACTTCTTGACGGCACGGCACGCACATACATTAAATTCCAAAGTTATTAAAATTGTTTTATTTTTCTTTTACGTGTAAAACAATTTTAACTACTCGAAAAATTTCACTTTTTTGCAGAAACCCTGTATCATATATCAAATACACATTTTTTTCTATAAATATAGGTACACTGAATCCAATTCTATCACAATTTTTATTTTCTCATTTTCAGTTTTTTGAAATATCGCGGTTTTTATATTTACATCATTTTCCCCATTTTTTCGTATTTTTTGCTGAATTTTTCGAAATTTAATAGCAAAATCATGAAATTTTTTTAAGAATATAAATCTACACAAAATTATCTTTCAGTCGAGTATAATGTCGGTGTTTGTTTCAGGCTATTCTGCTGGTATTGAAAATTTTGCATGTTTAGTTTTATCCTTATAATTTGTATGTTTGCTAAAAAATTAAAATTTTATCACTATGCGTAACTAAACATTCCGCTAAAATCATATCCTCATATCTATTCCACTTCACAATACCCTGAAATATTTAGAAAAGAAGACAATTTTTATATAAAAAAGGAAGCATGTAAGGTAAATATAGAAACTGCGATATTTCAGAAACTACATGAGAAAAAAAATGTTTGTCAGATTTAGACTCAGCGTACCTAAATCTATTAGAATGTATGTAGAATGTATTGCAAAGACAGATTCTGCAAATTCTTTAGTAGTAATATTTATATGAAGAAATTTTTTTTACTTTGGTATTTAACACGTTTTTTTTTTTTTTTTTTTTACGTTGAACCAACACTCAGGGGATGCCCCTACTAATGCATTGCATTGTGCTGATATCTGGAAAATAGGTTATGGGGAGGAGGAAAGAGGGAGTAGTGTTTGTGGACATTTTACTTGAATTTTTCTAAATTGTAATTTGCAGGGAAGACTTCCGCAGGGAGACAATTCCACATACGGCTAGTGCGACTGAAAAACGAATTTTCTCTGTAATGCGTTGTGCGATTTGCCGGGCTATAGACAACAAACGGATGAGATCTATTTGACAAGCGGGTAGTACGAACAGAGACCCGATCCCTCGGGATGAGTCGGCTTATCTCAGCAGAACACTTCCCATGGTAATATCTATAGAACAAAGTCACACATTCCGACGATGCTCCAACGAGTCAATAGAGTTCGAAACCCTACTGTCGTTGATAAGCATCAATGCTCTTTGAAGCACCTGCCCATATATCGGAGTTATATTCCATCTTCGGCAGGATGTAGGTGGTATATATAGTAAGGAGATCAGATGGGGTGAAGTATTTCTTACACCGGTTTAGAAAACCAAGACACTTGAAAGCTTCTTTCGATACTTGAATAATGTGATCTGTCCAACGGACATCATGTATTCTCATGCCCAGAACATCAAGAGTATCTGAATCCTCAATAACGATCCCATCCATATACACAGATGACGTAGTTGAGTCCACAGACCTATGGGTCAACATACAACATTGAGTATTACGAGCATTAAAATCGACCCTGTTCGCACGACCCCACTTTGAGATTGTCGAAAGGTCATGATTGAGTGTGTCATTCATAATCTGTCTTTTTAAGTATAAAACAAAAAAAGTAAAATGTTCAGCTTCCTTGCAATACCAATGCGATATCATGATACAAACAGGATATCGCATTCTTAAAAAAACTATGATTTTGTGATTAAATTTTGAAAAAATTAAACAAAATATACGAAAAATGGGGTGAATGAAAGCCGCGATATTTCAAAAAGTGCTAATGAGAAAAAATTGTTTTGCCAGATTTGGAATCAGCATACATAGGATTTTTAAAAAAGATATATTTCAAAGATAGTTTTTTGGCCGTCGAGTAGTGTAATATACAAAATAAATTTTTTGTTCGCTACACAAATTTTATTTTTTTGCTGATTTCTCTGATTTTACTCCAGGGATTATTACTCTAGGTCGCCATATACTTTTTTCCCCGGCCACGCCCACTTTTAAAGTCGCCATATACTTTAATCGACCACGTCCAATTTTACACCGCCTTTTTCAAAATTTTTATTATTAATGAATTTATTATTAATTAATTAATAATCATATAATTACAAATTATATACTATTACCCTAACCGTGAGCGACATCTGCTTTTAACAGATGTCGCTCACGATTGACAATTTAGAAAATAAATAGAGTCCAGATTAGATATTCCGTTTCGTAAACAAATTGTTATTTTTCACCAGATTCCGCTAAAATTTCGTATAAATAAACATTAACATTATGCATTTACTCGAAGGACCAATTAAATAAGAACAACTAATTCCTTTTGTAATAAAACATTTAATACTTACCGGAAAACAATTCTCAAAATGTAATTTTTCTTGATCCACCTCCAATCTTCCCAACGCAGTACTAAATTTTATATTTATTGTTATGTTTTCATGAAGCGTAGATATTTTTAAATACGCCGAATTTTGATCAGTGGTATAGGGTTGTAAATTTATTTGATATACCGCTATATCACCCTCCTCTAACTGAGAACTAAAACTGTAGCCTGATCTCTCCAAATCAATAGTGTAATTATTGGTGTTATTAATGGCCGACGATTGTATAAGGCCAACAAACAATACACTGTAATAGATACCTTGGGCTTTTTGGAAATCCCAATGATTTAATTTTATTGGGATTAAATTACGATTTTGAAATATTATATATCCTTTATGAGATATCTCACGTATGGGTATTGAACCTAAATTTAATTCTTTGGTATAAACTGAAGTATTTGAGCGCCATATTGATAGGGTCTGCGTCGTGACAAACAAACGTGCTGAACTTATAACAATGGGTATTTCAAAATTTGTTATATTCGTATAAACATAAATGGCAGTCTTATAATTTGCAAGATCTTTGAGATCCTGTTGTTGTTGCTTAGCTAATCTAGAAGCCACTAAAAGATCAAAAGAGAGTCCTGGTTTTAGCACCATACCCGTTTCAAATGGTTTTAAATGTAAGCTTAGCTTAGTAGTATCATTATGAATTGTTGTAACATTATAGATGGCCATGGGAATTTGAAAATCATTACGCACCGTTAATAGTCTTTCGTCTGCAGTAGCATCTTCGTGTAATTTTTGTTGCTGTTTATTGCTTGTTGTGGAGGATGTGTATGCTAAAATAAAGTTTTATTTGTATCATAATGTAAATTGCCTTTAAATATATCTGCTCGTATTATTAATTCTACATTGTGATATGTATACGCTGTAGTATCTTTTAATTTTATTTCCAATTTTTCATTTAATCGTACTACTGGCTCCTCCAAATGATTTGGATCTAATACAATGACATTATTATCCTGTAATGTTACACCATTTAAATATGTCATCGATTTAAATTCCAAGTCTGGTATTTCCAATTGATTTTTGGAATGCCTTAAAGATAAGTTTTGTTTAAGAGATTTTGTTGGTTTTTTAGAGTCTACTGTTATATAACCAAATTCCAGTAGAGGATTAACGGCATATAAGCCATATTGTGGTAATATTTCAAATTCTACCGGTATAACTAAAACTTGTTCATCTGCATTATTAGATGATGATGGTCCACTTGTATTGTGGGGTTCGGCAATTTTAATGCGTATATAAGCTGAATAGTTGCCAGCTGTAAAACCTTGAAAACGTATGCGTATTACTGGTTTTGTTGTAAATGGAGGTATTTCCCATAAGTCCTGTGGGGCTTCAGGATCACCACTGGGTAATTCTAATTGAAATTGCCCACCACTGCTGTACACCTAAAAAGAGATGGAAAGTAGTTTATTGATTTATTTTGAGAAAATATGTTATATGTGTTTATATAAATTGTCGTAGTTAGCAATTTTAATAATTACAGATTTCCCAATATGCTATTAACATTCTTAATAAAGGGTCCGCCAAATAACTTTTTTTTTTAACTCTTGAACCAATTGGACTTTGTATGGCGTCATATCAAGGTCTTTATGCAAAATTTGTCTCAATGATGTCTCCGAAATGTTCAATTGTTGAGAACGACGGTGAATTGATGTTGATGGCGCTTCACGCACACTTTCTGCCACAGCAGCAATATTCTCGGGTGTACGCACTGTTTTTGGCTTTTTACGCTTTGGTTTATCGATGAGGATGGCAGTTTCTTTCACTTTTTTCACAAGATAACGAACATACGGACCATATTCATTCAGCGGAAGGCTACAACTAATTATCTGTCAAATCAGACATGAGCTAAGTGTTCACGAAATAAGCACTAGTTGAAAAAAAAAACGTTAGATGGCGGACCCTTTATTTGTTTTATTTTACTATAATCATCGAAAATCATGAGTTAAATAATCTGATCAAAAATTAATTGTTAGGTTAATAACACACTCTAGGAAAAAAATATTAAATTATTTTTTAAAAGCGAAAAATCGATTATTGTAACATTAAAAAATAGCTAATCTCTTAAATCTGGGTAACAATTTTAAATTTAGGAATTCGTTAACCTTTTAACAATAAAATTTGGTAATTTAGTTTTGCAGTTTACAATGGAAATATTATCATAAGGTCAGTGAATTTCACGCAAATGCATGCTTGTATACATACATGACTATAGTCATAATCCCAAAATTGTGATAGTCTTTAACTTCGAGCTCATATATTAGTTCTCATTTAGTGGGAAAACTAGGTTATATGAATGTTTGATGTTTTGCATGAGATTGTCACTTCTTTCCAAACGTGTTCTGATGAAATTTCCCTAGAAAATTCCCGAAATAGATCTATCAACACATTCCTGAAAGTGGTCTATTAATAAATTTGGAAACAAAAACTCTTTATATTATTTGTTATGACAATATCCTAATAAAGAAATATAGAGTATGGCCTCGAACTTTTCTTTTCATTAAAAGTAATAATTTTCAAAAAACTTTTAAGTATCCCAGCAAATAAAAATTTGTATTTATAAATTAGAAATAATTTAATTTATGTATTCAATTTTGTACTCTAAAGTCATCCAGGCAAAAAAAAATATATTACAAAGTAATAATAATAATAATAATATTTAATTAAAATATTAATATTTATATTTTACCGTCAACGAAACGTCGAGTGAAAAGGATGTAATAATTTGAGTTTTATTTTCATCTTAATATTTAATTGACCATAATTAGCCCGTAAAAATAAAATCTAATAATATTTAATACCATTTAAATATTTTATAACATTAAGCCATAATATAGCATTAAAGCAATAGTAATAAATGCTAAAAATAAAAGTAAGTAAAGTCCCAATTAGTGGTAACATATCCTTAATATAAATATCGAAAGCATTAAGAGGGTGAACATACAAATCAGGTAAAATTATTATCTATCCGTTAAGCCGTTAAAGTGTTTCCAAAGTTTAAGACGAAATACATTATTTGAGTGCGAAAAAACTCGCAACTACAGGGGCAATATATTCCAAGACCGGGCCACCCTAACTACTAATGACCTCTCAAACATTCCCTTAACAATCCTAGAAATGAAGATCTGACGATTTCTAGTGGATCGTGAAAAAATAAACGATCTGGATAAAGGTCATTTCTAACAACATTATGAAAAAAAAAAAACAAACTACGATATTTTACAAACTTCTCAATAGAGCATCCAAGAAAAAGCTGAACATATCTAGAAACGGGAACCCGGCGTCTTAAATTATACACAAATCGTACAATATTGTTAACAATACGTTTCAATTTAATAAAGTTAATTCCAATTGTACCCGAAACCACTTCAAGCCCATATAATACCTGCGACATTAAAAGGAAATGAGCTAATCTTATTTTCACTCAAAGAGGTTAAATAATATAAGAACAGTGCGCCCCGGTAGGCTAGTTGGTAGCGTGCTGGCTTATCAGTGCGGGAGTCGTGGGTTTTTATTCCCATCAGAGGCACTGGTCTGTTTTCGCTACAACGCGCCGAAAGCCATAGTAGCTATTGCTCGGTTAGGGTAATAGGATATAATTTGTAATTATATGATTATTAATAAATAAAATAAAAATAAAAAAAATATTAGAACAATAAATTCGACGTAAAGCACCACAAACATTTCCCAACAATTTCAATTTCATTTGCACCCAAAAAAAATGTTTAAGGGGGACATGACATTGGCCATTTTTTGAATTCCCCTTTTTTTATAATTTTGTATTTTAGTAAATATTCTTAAGATTCTAAGAAAAAAAATTTCATGGAAAAATTCCTACGGGTTCAAAAGTTACAGCCGGATTAGTGAGAGCGCATTTTTAATTTTCGGGCACCTACGTACGTTTTTTTTTTTTTGTTCACAAACTTTGAACGCGTTTATCTCGAAACCATGTTTTTCGTACCGGTTGCGGCACTAGCGGGTTCATTTTTTGATGAAATTTTTTTTTTTGTATTTTTTTAAACTTGATTCGCTATCGTATGACACGAGCTTTTTTAAAAATTTTTTTTTCGATTTTTTATGAATTTTAAAAGTCAATATTTTTTTCGAAAAAACACACTTTTGAATTTGGAACATTACCAAAAATTGAAAAAAAAAATTGAAAAAAAAGCTCGTGTCATACGATAACCAATTTTGTTAAGATTTAAAAAAGTCATTTTTTTCCAGATCGGAAAATTTTTGCGACTCCCAGCGCTGCAACCACGAGGCCCCGTTTTTTTCATTGCCGCCAGTTTGGAGCTCTATAAAACCATGTTGGAGTGAAAAATATATTTTTTTGAATTTTTTTTCTTGTAATGTTTGTTTTTGACTGAGTTATAAATTTTTAAAAAAAGGTCTGTTTTCTCTGCCGCGAATGTAATGTCCCCCCTTAAGTCAAGAAAATAACTGTTTGTAGGCCAAACATCGCCTTAGTTTTATGATTAAAAATTATTCAGAAAATAAATGTATGAAATAAAAATATTTCTCATAAAATTAGAGTTATTTACTTCACATTTTGATAGTCTTAACTTTTTTTCAGACTGAAAACATTTTAGTGAAAAATTCGCGGAAATAAAAAAGTTAAACAAAAAACTTCTTACGTGATATTTTATTACGAAAATTATATATTGAAAAATATGCCCAGCTAAAATTGTTCTGTCAAATACTTATTCTAATTGAGATGAATTTTCGCCTCTTTTTATTTATGTTTATTTAGTTTAGTTTGGATTATAATTTGATTGTCTGTTTACCTTAAAGGTTAAAATAATATTAAAATGATTTTAAATATGCCTATTATTTAAAATTCTTATCATTTATTTTCTAAATGCTAAACATTGAAATTGTAGCTGTTATCTGTTTTATGTTACATTTTATTTTTATCAACTTATTTTTAAGAATGAATGAATTGTTGGTGTCATTGATTTAATGTTCCGAAATGTAACGACATTTAAAATAATGGGCCTGTTTGTATGAAAAGAATTGCCAAAAACTATTTGCTTTTTAAGTGGAATGAAAGAAAATGACATCAAATTGCAAATTTCATAGCAAAAACAAATTTAAGAAAAGAACTAGTAAAAATAGTAGAAACTAATTTGTAAACAAATAGACATATTTAAATAATATTTTTTGAAAAATAATTATATCTATAATAATATTTGGAAATTGATATCAATTAGATCTTAGAATTAGAAGTCGACTTTATAGATTTTTTTTTGGTAATACCAAAATAGCGAATTTTTTGGTATTATCAAAAAAAAAATCCTTTAATGATGATCATAAAGGACCATATGTGGTATATGTTGATACGAAGAAGACTGAACCAAGAACGCCTATTAATCAATTTAAGCTCACAAAGAAACTCATAGACCTTAAGATCGAGGACGTTAACAACGTACTCAAGGTAGTCTATAGTAGATGCAAAATTTTTTTTTAAGACACGAAATGCCGCAAATAACTTTGTAAACAACCCTCAATTGGAGAATGCGGGTTACACTGCTAATATTTTTACGCATTTGTTAACTAAAACTGGTATAATATTTAACATCCTAGAGGACATTACCATGCGGGAACTTTTTTATTTTATCTAATCACCAGTACCAATAGTTAAACTTGTAAGAATGACGGAAAAAGATGGCACTATACAAAGTCAACCAACAATGAAAGTTAAGGTGGTTTTTAAAGGTTTACAGATCCCTAAGGAAATGGACTTTGCTTATGCAAAGGTAACCATTAAACCATTCATTCCGTTTGGCCAATGTTACAATTCTACAGATTCAACCACATGGCTGAAAACTGCAAACAGAAGGAGCAAACTTGTAAAACTTATTTTTCTAGACACGGCACAGAATTTAAATGTAACCCTACGATGTTAAAATGCAGTAATTGCAATAACCCTCATCCTCCGACTGACCGAAACTGCCCCGCACATGAAAAAGCCCTTAATTTAAAAAGATTAATGGTCTTGGAAAACCTTATTTTAAAAGAAGCTAGAGCGAAGTACGCTGGGATTATTGGTGGTAATCGATTTTAAATTCTTGGTGAGGATGGAATTCAGGAAAAATTTTCCCCAGTTATCAACTAAACCAGACCGCTTTATTAATAATTCAAATGAAGCAGCCAGACACATTCATAGAACGCACTCGTATGCTAAAGTTGTCAAAATTAATCCTAATAGACAAAGAGAAGAGGCTAATGCACGCAAAAGTATGGAACAACGGCGTGAACTCACCAAAGATTTTAATAGCACATTGTATCAGACGTGGAAAAAATGATTTCTAATTTGAAAAATATGATTAACTCCTCTTTGAGTTCATGGTCGAATGACACAATGACGGAAACTGATAGAAACTTTCTAAGTATAATTGGTAGATCCATTGACAGAGCGTTGATAACTAAAGACAGAAACAATATAGTAGCATTTTCCGGTAGTGCTACAAACAATATCCGATCATTTAAAATGGAACTGTTACAACACAACATACAAATTTTAAAACACCCAGGCAATAAAGAATCACTTGAATTTTATTTGAATAAATACGATATTGATATCGTGATATTATCGAAAACTTGGGCGAAAAATAATAAATGCACTAGCACTAGGCATCTACATAAAAAAGGCAATTAAATTTTCCTTGAATAAAATTAATACAGATGAAGTGGTCTCAACCACGACAACTAATCTCGTAATGAACGTCAATATCCAAAGAGCCAAGTATCCGGTCTTAGGTCGGTATAATTACACCACTGATTTTTTCAAAAATGAGAATTATAACAGTTACCGTATGATCACGGACTTCCTAGAGTATATTAAGGTTAAACTATAAACGGAATACGTGTTGAAATTTTGATGGCGCTATATCCCACAGGACAAGCCAAGTAAATCTCTTATCCTTTGCAGGATAAAGAACGAAAGAGTAATCACAAATCAAGAAAAAAAAAAAAATCTGAATTTACTCACGTGAATGTAAGTGAATGTGAATAGAAAAAATGTTCGTAAGTAATTGTGCTTGAGTGAGTGAAAGTTAAATTTACTTATCTGCCCATCTCGAGTTTTTAATAAGTTTATTTAATTGAAAAATATTTGTATTTTTTAGGGGTAAACAAAAGAACGCTGAGCAAGAAGCCTCATTTTTTACATTTATGAAAAAAAAAATCCAGATTTAAGGTGAATTTACATGTTAACTACCCCTATCTATTTTTACTCCTTATTGAATTGTCAAATTTTTGTAAATTTTTGTTTGAAATGACATTTTGAATCCCTCAATACTGGGATACAAATAGTAAACAGAGGTGATGAACGCGTGAATAGCCCCGTACCCAAAGGATTTCATAGGGCCTACAAATTAGTTGCTGAAATTTGTGGAAAGACTTGGCAAATAAATTTCTTTCAAATTTAATGTATTTTGAACATATGACGATTTACTGTGACCTTTTAATTTTTAGCTATAGTTCTTCTAAAACCATTACAAATGCATTCTTATTTAACTAAAATGTGCAATAAAACTATTTTTTTTTTATTAGTTTTAAACACTTGCGACTAAGTTTAAATTATTTTCTATATAGATTTCCTGATTTTTTTTTTTCTTTATTCAATTAAATACCAATACCACACATTTTTTATTAATTTAAAAATAAGTATATTTTGTTAATTTTTATTTTTGTTCAAAAATTTACATTCTTCATTGCAATTTCATTTACTTTGCGAAGGCAAATTAGTTTTGTTTCAGCATTTTTCAAGGGTGTTGTTAGAAACAAAATAAAAATGAAATCGTTGTGAAAAAATATATTCACGAGTTTTCAGAACACAGAGAAATTGGTAATGTGGAATTAAAAACGATTCCACTTTCACGCAGAAATAACCTGTTTTTATAAAAGCTCGGCCTTGCAAAATTTCCTAAGTGTTGAACTGAGAGCAGTATAAAAGCGAAAATGCTTGGGTAATATGCTAAACTGCGTGTGTGTTAAATTACACAAGTTTTTTTTTTTTTTTGTAATTTATTCAAGTTTGTGTTATGCTACATTTACACAGATGACCATTAATAAAAAACAATAATTAAAAAATTAATTAAGCCACTTAGCCACACTCATCGCTATGACGACCGTGGCTCAACTCGCTGAAATTTGATGTTACGAGTCATAGCCTGTTGTATAACTGTGGGTTTGAAACTCACTACGACACAAAGTAAAAAGTTTTTCATATAGAGCAATTTAACAATTTAAAATTCTTTGTTCAATTGATACATAAATTAACCACTGACGAGTCCTTGGATTAGACGAAGCTAAGGCAATCTGGCATATCCACTGTGTCCGTTAATTTTTTCAATAAAGCTGTTTTCTTCTTCTTCTTTCTGTCAAAATCTAACTAAAAAAAATCTAATTAATTGTAATAAAATTAATTACGATTGTCATTATATGACGGCTACAAACATTTTACCATAAAAATTTACATTGATGAAATTTGGAAAATAAAATGTGCATTTTTTCTAACAAAAAGATAAATTACAAAAAACACTTACTGCGGTATTCATAAGCAAAATTTAGGCACTGAATGAAGATTTCTTATTCATAACACCATTTACACAGTACAACACATGATTTTGGGACTCAATTCTGGAAATTGCACGTGAAAGAAGCCCCAAAAATAAGAACTTCTGCATCATTCGTTTTGTCAAGTTGGCTACAGTAATAATTTAATGGTCATACGAATTTTTTTGGCTCAAGGCGGATTTTTAGCACTTTTTCTATATTTTAACACGGTTATATCTCGGTATACCGTACGGAATATCTCTTTTGTGTCTGAAGCATAATTGTAGATATTGAATAGGAGCAATCCTACCCGGTGCCTTAAAAATCTCAAAAATGCCCATTTTTCACCTTTTTTGCTTAATAACTGGATTACAAATTCACAAACATGCATCTGGTCTAGTGCTGTTTTGAATAGACGGATGAGGCTGTTGTGTTCGTGTAACATAGCTTGAAGATTAACATAGGTTTTTTGTAAATATGTATTAACATAGGTTTTTTTGTAAATATCTTCGGAACTACATAACCGATTTAAGAGTTTGATATCTACTAATATTTGTAATTGATGGACTCGTACAAAATTTGAAGGCTATATAGCTAATATAGAACCCTAGATATTTAATATTAATATTAATTTTGTATATGAGCTAAATAATCACTTTGTATGGGAGCTGCCACGCCCACTGGTATGATCTCGCCCAATTTTCCCATGACTATTCATAATATAATCAACGTGCACAAATTTCTAAGACTCTGGCTATTATAGAACTGTAGATATGATATTAAATATTTACTTTGTATGGGAGCTGACACGCCCACTGGTGCGATCACGTCCATTTTTTCCATGACTATGGCTATTATAGTACTGTAGATATATGATATTAAATATTTACTTTGTATGGGAGCTGCCACTCCCACTGGTCCGATCCCGCCCATTTTTTTCCTGATTATTCAAATCAGTAACATATGGGATACTGCAATGTTTCAAAACTCTTGCTATCACAATAGTCAAGATATATGATGTTATTCAATTTATGTGGGAGGGGCCACGCCCACTTGAAATATATATAGCCGAAAAACCTAATTTGGACTATAACCTTTTAAATGAAACCGGTTTGGGCCAAATCGGTTGGATAGTTTTAGAGTCTATAGAGGACAAACATACAAACATTGTATTTTATATATATAGATTTGGTACCCGAATATTAATTAAGGTCTTTTATGTATTTACCATAAAAAACTAAGATAAAATATTTGATTTTTAAAATTTTATGCATAAAAAACTGCATTAAAATATGCAAAATTTTAATGCAAATTTGCAAAAAATCTGACCCATAAGTAAAAAAAACTGGGTACGCCATTAAAATCAGCGTGGCCGAAATATTTATGATCAATGGTCGTTACTCTTGTTTTCGATGTAGGGGTCAATTCTGTAGTGCAGTGAAATCCAAGGTAATCGGCTTAAACAACTTAAATTTTCCGTACATGTATTGAGTTATTCGAAGACGTATAAATCTTTTAAAAACAACCTAAATAAACAGATTTCACTGTTATTCCAATAAAAATTTTAAAGTTATTACTGTGTTTTTGCAAAGTAAAATATTGTAGTGCAAATTCAAGTCATAAATTCCGAAAATTTTCTTCTGATTGTTGTCAAAAGAATAGTAGTGACCATGGCAAAACAATGCAAGGTATACTATCTAGAAAAACAAAAAGTAAACAAAAATACATAGAAAGTCAGATAAAAAACACCTTTTTCTCCCTAATGCCTTTACCTTGTATTTATATGCCATGACAGTGACAACAAAACACTTTGTGAGTATCTCTCCTTGGTAACTCCTCCATGACTTTATGTACATAAAACACGAATATAAATGCATGAACTTCCGAGCCCTAATGATCACTTAAAAAATTGTTTTATTTCTTATATTCAAGATTTATTTTTTAAGCAGCATCATTTTTGTTTATCCTAATAATTTTTGTTTATTTTCTTTGAAACAAAATTGAAAACTGCGTAGTTTAACCATCCCCCTAAAGAAAACAAAAAAATGAATGCGTTGTTGTTGTGAAATAATACTCATGGTAGGTAAACTAACTAGTTTAGATCGAAAGATCAAGATTTTAATATATATAACTGACAAAAACAAATAAACTTTTAAATATTTACCAATGTTTAAAACTAACAATATAGCTAAAAACTCGATTAATTGTCGTTAAGTATGCGTGCATTTTGTATTGAGTACACTAGTTTACAAAAATTGTTTGCATAATGTTTTTACACCTTCTAGTACAGTTTACCCTTCTACAAATAGTGATTGTGGTGTGACTCTAAAAATGTTAATCAAAAAAATTCATCTTTTATAACAGTTGCAAGAAGTAGAATATTATTCGCCTTTTATTGCAATACTCTTTTCTTTTAAATATTTCTTTTCACTTAAATTTTTCCATTTCAAATAGGCACACCAAACGGCTTCTCCGTCACACAAAAGTTGTTTTAACAACATTATCTCAATTTGTAAAAAGAACATAGGCATTAACTCATTGCTTTTACTAAGACAATTTTAAAGATATTACTAAATAATTATGCATTGCGCGAAAGAACTAGTATAATTATGCAAATAAAATTTAGGTATAATAAATTATATATTATATATAATGATATCGGATGATAAGGAATTTTTAGATGTTTTTCAGTCAAACATTAACTATTATGTTAAGAGACAGTTGATTGGATGAATCGAAATGTTTTGGTAATCAATGCAAATAAGACCAAGACTTTGTTTTTTGGAAAGCTCTCGTATAGGGATAATATATCAATTTTTGTTGGACCTACGGAAATTGAGTTTATAGACAGGTTGTCTTGTTTGGGTGTGGTTATTGATAGCGAACTAAAGTTTGTTTACCAAATTAATTCGATATCATCTAGAGTTCACTATGTTTTAAGGAAGCTGTATTGCACTAATTTATATATTCCATTAGCAGTTAGGAGAAGAATTGCCCATGATATGGTTATGCATATCTTTACTTATGGTATTGAGGTATATACTGGTACCCCTGGTTTTAATTTGAAAAAAATTATCGTTACTTTTCAATCGTGTTGTTAGATATGTTTATTCACTAAGAAACCGTGATCATATATCTTCTTATCTGCAAGACTTTCTGGGATGTAGTTTTAATAGTTTTATCAAGATTCGTAATCTTCTTCTCTTTTACAGAATATTTAAGAACGGTTATCCTTCCGGCTTTATAGATCGATTTAGATTTAGTAGATCTAATAGGAATAAACAGATTTTGTTACCAAAGCTAACTACGATATTAGATCGTGCATATTTTGTAAGAGTGGCTAAATTATATAACGATCTGCCTAGAGCGCTTAAATCATTTTCTAATTCATATGCTTTACAGAGGCATCGTCTTATTGCTTATGAACAAGCACAAATCACAGATTCATAATTTCTCAATACTTTTTATAATTAAAACATCGACTTGTAAATATTGTCTATTTAAATAGAGCACGAGGATCCTATACTTCAGATATTAACAGAGTTTATAATATGAAGTAAATACTTTTATTCATTGATAAAATAACTATCGCTGAGTGGGTTTCTTATACTCTAATATTTTTATGTATTTTTAATATATTATTATTATTATGCACATTAGCTAGTAAGTTGTCTATGTAATTTTGCTTAATTGGCCCCATGGGCTTTAAAATTACAATAAAATGAATTAAATAAATAAAATAAATAAATTTTAATATTCTTCGTTTTCTTAATATTTTTAAAAACACAGTTAAACAATAAAAAATACATCGAACATGCGCTTCATCATTTCTGATAGATTTTCTGACTTAGATCACCAAATTTTAATATTAATCTCTGTTTTGAAATAATCGCATATATAACTTTTACCAGAAATCAAGTTTTTTCTTTAAAATTTCTTATTATTTAATTCATATACGTAAATAAACTATGAAAAACTTTTAATATGGTTTAAAAGTATGGAAATATAACATTCAAAACCATAACAATTAATTGCGATTGCGTAAAGGATGTAAGATTTCCTTACAATTAAAATGAAAACTTCGCTTATTTTTCGACAATAATATAAAATTCCTTAATCGAATTTGCGAAATGTTAGCAGATGATGTTAATTTACTTAATTCATTTCGTATTCCAAATAATAAAAAAAAATTAAATATAAATCAATGAATTGGAAAATTGGACATGATATTATTTTGACTTATACACTGAGTTTCATAGCTATAACGTCATTTTGTTTTCCAATTATTTCTTAAACAACTAAACTGATCGCTTAAATGTCTTCAGAAGATGAACTCATCTCTGTCTTAGCTTTCGATTAATGCAACATAGAAAGTTAAGTTTAGCTTAACAACGAAGGCACTTGATTTTTGTTTCCCACGTACAACGGTGTTATCATTCGGACGTTGGGAAAGCACTGTTAGCAAGTACTCATACCACTCATTTCAGTGCTTTGCCAGTGCTGTCCCCTTTGTATTTTTCTACCTGGTCAGTGATATATACTTAAGATATATATTCAAATTTTGGTTTTTTTTCGCTGTAGATATTTATTAACGAAATCGTGAAAAATTAAAAATTTCAACTTTAAATACATGCATAAAAGGCATAGTTGATACTATTTGAATGTTGCAAAAATGTAGCATTATTTTTAATTTTGTATTTTAGGCAAAAAGTTTATTAAAAAATTTTAATTTTCTCCAAAACTGTTTGGCGAATATTTCTTGACCTATATCTAAGTCCGAATTCGTGATCTACGTTCAAACTCATTTAGACATGATAGGTTGCAACGCCGTTACATACAATTTTTCTGATTTTGTTGAACTGTGTAATCTTTGGCGTCATTTACTTTAAACAAAAAATATTCCTACTTTTATGCTCCATATTTCTTACCTCTAATATTTGTAATGTCTTCTCATGTGGATTGTACATATGAATTTCTGGCATTAGGGTGGCATTTAGAGGCGCTTTAATGCCCACCAACGGTTTCAACCGATACGGACATTCTCGTCCTTCACCGCGCACCAATAACCGTAGCTTACCAAATGATGTGTGTATATGTAGACTTGTGCTTATGGCACCTTGCTCCCGTGGTAAAAAGACAACATTAAATGTTGTATTGCCATTAGGAGGCACCATTTTTGCCTCAAAGAAACTACTGTAAAAGGCTGGTGTCCTTCCAGACACCGAACTCAAGTAAACACTACGATTACGATTTTGATTAACCAGTGTAACGGTGTGTGAACGTACTGTACCCACCGACCAGATGCCAAAATCCAATTGTGGTGGCTCAAATCGCAAACTATGATATAATTCTATCGATAGATCTCCACTTAGATCGGAATCAGTCATTTCTTTTAAAGTGGCAGCAGCTTCTGCCTCCAAGTGGTGTGGGGTAGCATGTTTCAGGTTGGCATTCTCTGAAATATCATGTTCGTTTGCAAAACCACACATACTAGTTGTCACAATGGCTAAAACTAGCATTGATAACCACAGACGATGATAAGAATACATCGTCGCTGTTGGAGTTGGAAATTTTCAAATACAAACAAAAATTTAAAATGTCTACTCCTCTTTGAAGTATTTTTAGAGTGTGCTGTATGTCCAAAATTAAAACAAGAAAAATGTGGTATGAGCCGTTTCCTTCCTTTATTTTACTTTCCTTGATGCTGCTGCTGCTACTGACAGACAGTCTGCTCTCTGTTTTACGTGGTGTTAGTGTTGTGATAATCAATGTCTGATTATTTTTGTTCTTCCTTTTTTTCTATTTTATTTTTTTTTTGATTATCGTTTTGCTGTCGTCTGCAGTCGTTTGTTGTTTATGAATGTTATTAATTTTATGTTAAATAATTATTTTGCTTTTTAATTATACGATCACTAGATTTTATTTGCAATATATTTTGCATAATGTTCTGTTTTGTTTAAACAAATATTCTTTTTTTACCGTAATAATAGTCAATTTTAGAGTAGAGATACAACCTTGCGGTTGCGGCGGCGGATTCCGCTGCGGTGAGCGAAAGCACATCAACGACTGCGGTGGCGGCTGTTTTTATACATGCATGTGTGTGTTAGATATGGAAAAATCGCTTTTTTAATATTCATTCACAAAAAAAACCATTAACAATTTAAAAGAAGTTAAAAAATAGTTTTAAATATTATAATAAATTTGAGCTCATTTAACTTCAATATTAGTTAAACAAAAATTTATTAATTTTGATATTTAATTATTTTGTATTAATTTAATAAAATCTAAAAACTTTGTCTAGTACTCTTAGGATCAAAAACCACGTGTAAAACATTTTTGATATCGAAGTAAAAATATCATTTTCCATCCCGGATGTGTTTGTAGAGAGCACGTCACATAATATATGAACACCAACAAAAAGTGGGATTGTTTAATGAAAATATTGCAACGCTAAAGAGAGTATTAAAGAAAACGCAATAAAATTAAATTTTAATATATTATACTTTTTTCCTGAGTTTTTGTTGTCAAATAAAAATATAAACGCCGTCGCAGCCGCAAGGTTGTGTTTCTGTTAGTACGTCTATATCAAAAACACTCGTTTATAGTGTAGGGTTGCCAAAGCCTTTGATAGTATGTGCTTTGATTGTATATTGATATCTGACACTATTATAGAAATTTCCAAAATACCATGAGCATAATTTAAAAAGAAAATTGTTTGCCGAATTAATGACATTAGATAAAGAATTATTTTTTAATTAAATAGGAATTAAATTCTAAATAGAAAATTCAAACCCATAAATCGGATTGCCTTGTTTTGTATATTTATTTTAGGATTCAAATATATCTAATACATAAATAACACAAATACGGCATTCGCACCTATAAGTAAAACTCGCGTTTCTTATGCATATCTCTTTTTCGGACCGTAAACAATGGATTCATGGTGCCGTAAGTAACAGACATACCATTAATTTGCTTCTTGAGATGCTTTGTACATCTTTCCCCATATATATTTTTTCACCAAAACCCTCGTAAGTGCTTTGAGTTTAAAATACCAAGGTGGCGACGAAAGTGATCAGGCATAAAAGGAAGAAGGAAAATGCCGGCGTAAGCAAAAATGTTTGTCGAAATGGAATTCCTATAATAGGAAATTCACATAGACACATATTATAGGGAGTTCACATAGACAGGCTAATCTTCTAAAAATGGAATAAACTGCTTAATCAAGAACTAAACAAGGCGATTAAACCATTTTTTAATCTTTTATGACTAACAGTTAATCTAACTTTTTATCTGACTACTATTTCTAAACGATTATACTAATTGAGTGCAACTCTGTGTTTTTATATAATTTCGGTTGGCAACGCTAACAAAACACACATACAAAGTCAGGTAAAAATTAACGCTAAGAGGCTGCCGCAAAAAATGTTGGCGCTGTCGACACACACTCTTGATAACACCGGCATTTTCCTTGCTCCTCTTATTCCGGATCTCTATGGGCGCTACCTTGGTATTTTAAGCTGACAGAGTTAATCCTTTATCTGTCAAGTAAATCAAAATATGTATACCCAAGAAATATTTTTACGGACTCTCCGGCATGTACGGATTCTTGAATCCGGGGTTTACGGTACGTTTTCGGACCGTTTAATCGGATTTTCGAAAACACGTTTTTAGTCCGTTTGGGGATATCAGTTTTCGTGCCGTTTAATACGGACTTCACCGATTTTCATCCGTTTCAAGTCAGTCACAATCGGTAACAATTTTTTTCAATTTGTTTTATTAAAATAAAATTAAGTAAATAATATAAAAGATCGGGGCACCAAATAAATTCAGATAGCATGCATAATATGCATTGCATACGTTAGATGGTAAGTATTTATATAATTTAAAACGCTCAAATGAGATTGCAAACAATAATATATTTGTTCATAGAATCCATCATTTTTAAACCCCACTTCATATTTTTTACATGTAGATATCTGATTCAATAATGGGCCACAAACTAACGATGATGCTCTTGGTGGAAACAAAAAAACTGCATCGAAAAAGTAAGTATCAATTTTTTTTTTAAATAAAAAAAATATATTCCAAGAAAACTCTTACTATCTCTTGAAACTAAAATAATAAATTCTTTTTTCCTTTTAGATTTTGAATATTATCGACCACAAATGTTCCGTGATGCTGCTAAGCTGGATACAAAAAGTAGCTGTGTCGAATTTCGTATTTAATTAAAGTTAAATGAAGTATATTTTAATATTTTTTCTAATAAATTAATAAATGTATAAAAAAAATAAAATCCATTGAGTTTTTTGTAAAAAAAATGGTTGGAATACGGACCAAATAAGTATTTTCAACGATCCGTTTATTGTCCGTTTTATATCCGTAAAAAACGGAATCATCCGTTTTCAGCACGACAAAACGGTCCGGAAACGGTCCGTATTTGACGGACTTTAAACGGATTTGAGTCAGTTTTTAACACGACCCAACGGTCCGTAAACGGTCCGTCATTGACGGACTTGCAACGGATTCGAATCCGTATTCGATGTTCCTTTTAATCCGTTTTCTGGTCCGTATACTGATTCGGAAAACGGTACGGAAACGGACTCCGGATCCGACTATGCTGTACCGAAAACGGCACATAAACGGACCGGATTGTTTGCTGGGTATGTAAGCAAGGAAGATTAAAAAGGTGAATTTTGCGTAAATCAAGTAGATTAAATTGTTAGTCTGACCTCCCTATTATTAAATAATTTTTTATGGAGCTGGCAACCCCAATGTGAGTTTGACAATTTTTCAATCTATCTTACTCGTTCTTTCTTTATCGAAGGTAAAGACTATACGTTACTGCCATATCTTTCTAACTCTAACTAGAATAAAACAGCTGACCTAGGTGACCCACCAGTTATTTCAAGTACGACCGAATATAATAAAAAAGGAATTCGTCAACGGTTATTTAAAACGGTTCAAAATACATTTTTCTTGTTGTCTATGTACTAAATTAATGTATTTAAAGTGGCAAACTACTGCATTTTTTATTAAATGTATTGGGTAAATGCAAAATAAAATCAAGTATGTACCAACGTTAGTAAATTACTACGGCCAAGCGTATATTGGTGTTACCATTTCGATATGCCAGTAAAGTTAATATTAAAAATCCGACATATTGCCAGTACTTGCAATACCGTATCCAACAGAGGGCCGACACTGTGCCGTTTGTATATTTCTACCTGGGCAACTTTCAGGGTTGGTAAAACCTTTATGACACTAATGTGATAAAATACGATATACACAAGACATTGCATGAATCCGGCTATCATATATAAAAAAATGGTTTAGAATTAACTCAGAAATGTAATAGAATTTAAATATTTTGTGGACAATTCAAAAAAAAAGTATCAAAAATACATATTAATTTTTGATCTTATAGAATTTTTATAAATGGTTGATTCTGAGATAACCGGCTGTCCTTGGTATTTAAATTGGGAAAAATAAAATATTAAAATATATTCTACTTCATTATTTGTTTTACAATAAAGCTTTATAGGTCCTTTGCAGTCACTAAAATATTTTTTCCAAACATTGTTGTCTTCTTCAAAAAATTGCCTACCAAAGTGTTCAAATGTCATTCCCCTGGCTGTCCCTCCTAACGTTACTTTCTCTTAAATTTTCATAAATTTGTAACAAAAATAGAAAATAATTATTTCATAAAATTAGTGCTAAGGAAAAAATAATATTAAAGATGTTTTTTTTATATTAACGTTTATATTTTTTTTTTTTTTTTTTTATTATTCTTCATTTTGTAATTTGAAAGCCTTTTTTGGCTAATTAATAAATTACAATAATTCCACTCACTTAAGTTAACCTTAAACTAAAATTATAATTAAATAAACCCTGATAACAATTAATTAGCTACTTTAAAATAATTATAAATATTATTTTATTACTCAATAAAAATCACACTAATTGTTTTTTCTTTTTTTTTGCTAACCCAATTAAAACAGAACGCAAAAATATACATCATTTCTATTAATCTTTTTGTAATAAAATTATCCAAAATATTAAAATTGACGTTACTAATGAAAATGATTTAAAAGTTTTCCCTTATAAACATGATCGGTATAGTTGAAATGCCTTAAAAATGATGGTAGTGCATTATATAACAAAACCAAACGCCTTTGAAAAGACCGACTTACCCAAGGAGTATTAAATGGTATAATAAGCAAATTCGATCTAGTTGATCTAGTAAATCTAAAAAGTTTGATACAAACAAAGGACATCTTATACTAAATACCCGATAAAAATAAAGCAGAAGACGTATACTTATAAAATCGTCAAACGATGTTCCCAGAAAACGATAAACATGTTCTGTAATATGTTCACGGATTCGCACCGAATATATATATCTTATTACTCTATTAAAGAGCAATCGAATGTCATTTATGTTATAATCCCAAGTGCCAGAATATATCTCCACACAGTATAAAAAAAAATGGCATTATAGTACTATGGACAATTCTCTCCCTAACATAAACTGGAATAATCAAATTTGTATTATATAATCTCCTTAATATGAAAAATACTCTTGACGTAAGATATCTAATATGATGTTCAAATGTTAAATTACAGTCTATCACTACTCCCAAAATCGATAAATGGTGTACAAACTCAATATCAGTATCATTGATAGATAAATATAAATCCTGAGCAAAATGGTTTGAGTTGGAAAATAACATTGCCTTTGTTTTCATCGTATTAATTTATATGTAATTATCCATTATCCAATTCGAAATACGGTCAGTTGAATAGTTTATCACCGTTTGTAGTACACTCAAATTATCCTTTTTACCACAAAACAAAATTTGTATATCATCCGCATACCCGAACAGATAACATCTTCCAACATTCAATATACTGAAGAAATCATTTATGAACATAGTGAACAGTAGAGGACCAATAACGGACCCCTGAGGGACACCACTTATAACCGGCAAAACCTCAGAACATTCTGCACCAGAAGAAACAAATTGGCCACGATCCGAGAGATACGAGCATATTAGTGCAGCTGCAGTCCCTGAAAAATTGTAAACTTCAATAAGTTTCTTTAAAAGTAACTTATGACATATCAAAATGCTTTGGTAAGATCAAGTGAAAGCAGCACACACAAATGTTTATTATCCACATGGCTTCTTATAGTATCTGTAAGCCCCACCAAAAGTGAAGTAGTACTATGGTTCTTACGAAAACCAAACTGACTACTACTCAAAAGATTGTTACTATCCAAATATTCCGTTAGCTGATCCTTCATTAGCCTCTCCACAACCTTCGACAATACCGGTAACACACCGGTATCAATTATCATCTTTTATTAATGATTATTTTCTGTCAATGAAGGTACACACGATTTCCCTGTAAAACTTTATATTCGTTAAAGTTTCATTACTCGAGCGGATACGTTTCGTAAACGCACTGTACTCAATGCAATGTGTAAAAATAGTACCTACATACAATATGTTGCCTCTGTTTTACATACTAAAACAAATGTTGACGGATTTGCTGAAAGTATAGTCTGTTGAAAATAGAATTTACTTTTAGCAAATTCGAGACCATTTCTTTAGTACCTATGTAAACAGATACAGCGGGGAGGATACAGTGGGAAGCATTTATACGAAATTATTTCGATCAGGGATGTTGTAAGTTTGGTCCTTGAATAAAAATAAATACAAAATTTGATGTGTTCATTATTAGTATTTTTGGTCACTGCTTAAAAAAACAGTTTCCCTGAAGAAATCACCCAATGTGGGGACGAAATATTGGAAATAAATAATTAATAAATAAATGATCTTAAGCTCGTTTAAACTAAGAAGAATTTAATAATATATTTTGAGCTCATTTCTGACTCATTTTGGAGCTTGTTTGCTGGCGGGTAGGGGTGATTTTAGTATTTTTTTTTTTTTATATATATAAACACATTTATGGTTTATTTTAATATTTTTTATTTATTTATTCTTTCCGTTACAATTTATATATTTTTTTTTAAATGAATTTTTTATACTCCAAACATGCAGTATGTATGATTTTGCATATTTTATTAAGTTCTTGAACATTGTGCATGTAAATTAAAGTCAATTAACATTTTTTATTTTAATTTTGAGTGCATTTTTAATGTATTCTCTAATTTATTATAACATGTGTGCAGATTAAAGAATTTTTATAGATATATTTTATTGTGAATTCATAATTCTATTTATATTTTTTTTTTTTTTTAAATAAAATACACATTTAAATTGTGTATCTCTAAATACATTTAGAAAAAATGAAATAATTATATTAATTTAACAATTAAGTATCAAAGTATTATAATTTGAGAAAGGTTTAAACAAATATTTAAATTATAATATTAACGAAAATATAAATGCCATTATAAGTATAAAAAATAAAAAAATATATATTAAGAGAAAATGAATTTTACAAAGAAAGAGGGAATGAAAAAAGTATGAACAGGAGAAATTTAAAGTTATTCAATGAGAAGCATGAGAAACATTATATGCCTGCCTGTGATGTAGTTAATTTGTTTTATATTTTGAGATTTAAACTTAAAGAGAGCCTTAAAGGGGGGAAAAGAGGCGATGGATAAGTATAAAAAAAAACTTATGGATAATTGTATTTAATTAAATTGCTCGGGCATAACATAAGAAATATCATCCCAAGGATGACGATAAAGACCCTGTTTCAAACGTTTCTGATCCATATAATGGCCAATAAAACCTATGCTACGACCCAAAACGAATAACGAATTAATGGCGCCAATATTAATATATTCCTGAGCTTCCTCGCTGTAAAATTAATTAAAAGATTTATTTAAAAAAAAAAACATTTAAAATCAAATTCACCATATTTTACATACCTAGTAAATGAGCCACAATTGCGTAGCATATCTACAAAAGAGGTGGCTATAAACACCATCTACGTTTAAAATCAAATTTGGTTTTTTACTGGTTGTAATCTTTTCTACTTCTAAAGCATATTTGAGCAAAGGACACGAGGGGAAATTATCCAAAACAAATTCTTTGATAATTTTCACACGCACATCAGGATTATTGATGGACTTTACGCGATGACCAATACCCATAATCAATTGCCCGTTCTTACGCATTTGATTAACAAATTCCATGGGATGTAAACTGGAATCATAAGCTTCAGAGAATTGGCGGGCAGCACCATCTAAAGCACCACCAAAACGATCACCCTGTAATAAAAAGAATGAAATTTATTATTACAATTACGTATTTAAACTTAAAAACAGTTAAATGTAGAGAAATTTTTTAATTCAAGCTTTTTCCTGACAGCAAACAATCTCAAAAATGAGTCAGAAATGGGCTTAAAATATATTATTAAAATTTCAAATTTTTGCATGAATGTGGCCTGCTGTTTTATTTAAAATTTATTAAAAAACGATATTTAAAAATTTCTATACGCTCAAAAATTCATATTTTTTTTGGAGCCTTTTCTGAGTTGTTCACAAAACGCGTGTTGTACATGGACCTGATGATCTTCGGCTTATTTCTATCCTTCCTGCTTTATCAAAAGTTGTTCAGCATATTTTAAAAGATCAAATGATGAATTCGGCTTCGGTTAGGATTTGTGAGTCACAATACGGGTTTCGTAAAGGTTATAATACTACATCCCTGCTTCTTAGGCTTACTGATTCTATAAGGTCGAACATTAATGATGATAAGCTAAGCGTTTTGATTTCTCTGGATTTCTCTAAAGCTTTCAATTCTGTTGATTTGCAGGAATGATAATGAAACTAAGGATTTTAATTTTCTAGGTCAGCTTGTAAGCTAATTTTGTCCTACTTAAGTGTGAGGTCTCAGTTTGTGGTAGTTAATGGTGTGGAATCTGACGTACTTCCACTATTTTGTGCAGTTCCTCAGGGATCTGTCTTGGGTCCTTTACTTTTTCTTTTATACGTTAATGATCTTCCAGAAGTGACAAATACAGCAACATCTGAAGCATTTTTATTTGCTGATGATGTTTAAAGGCAATCGTAGATTTCCTGAAGTTTTTGAAAACAATATAAATATGTGTCTTGAAAGTGTTTTGCAGTGGACTACTGATAACTTCTTAGCTATTAAAATTCCTCCAAGACTAAAGCTATGATGTTTCGTTTTTTTATAAATTTAGATGTATTTTTGGGAGATGATGAAATTTTGGGAGATGATGAAGTCAGCATAAATGTTTGGGAGTTATACTTGACAGTGAACTCTCGTTTAGATCACATATTGATACGTTAGCAGGTAAAATCTGTTGCTCGCTGCGTAGGCTTTACCGAACTAATATTTTCTTGCCCTTACGTATCAAGCAGATACTGGCACATGCGATTTTAATGTCACAAGTCCTTTATGGCCTTGAAGTAGTTTCTGGTACTATTAATGTGAATCTTATGAAATTAAAACGTATAGTTAATGCAATTGTCCGGTTTGTATATAAGGTTGTATATAAACGTATAGATCATATTTCAGATTATGTTAGTCATTTTCATGGATGTTCTTTTGACAACTTCATTAAATATCGAAATTTGATTATGTTTCACAAGGTAATGAAGAATGGTAGACCATCCGATATTTGTGGATCTTTTTTATTCTCTCCTTTTAATAGAAATCCGCATTTTGTTCCTCCTAGAATAGTCAGGTCTACTTTTGAAAGGTCCTTTATGGCTAGGATTCCTCGTTATTGGAATATATTGCCGCATAAAACTCTTGGAATATTTTTCCGGTCTAAATTATTGATTTAATTGATACAAGGTGTTTTACTGTGCTACCTCTAATTGGACTTCTTTTGCTTGTGAATTATTTTACTATTTGCTTTTTTTAATTATTATGGCTGGGGAGCCAATGAGGTTTGTATATTGGATGAACGTGATTATTATTATTATTAAGTTACTATTTGAATTGTATAACTTAGGTGTTTTTATTACTGTGTAATATAGTATTTTGGCCTTATCGGCTTTATATTACAAAACTGAATAAATAAAAATAAATAAAATAAAATATTCAAACTCAATTACATTTCTGAGTCAATTCCGAACTATTTTTTTGATTTGATAATTTTCATCAAATATTTGTGTCACTTATGATTCTTTTATTAATTGTTTACACTGCCATCAAACAAGTTAAAAAATAAGTCAAAAATCGGCTAAAATATTTATTAAAATTTAAAATTTTGTATTAAAGTGGTTTATCCAAAAGAGCCGTCTTTGTTGGCGAAGTGGCATGTTCCACTCGGCATATGGCAAAATCTTAGATTTTAAAATGTTCCTATACACAAATCTGTCCATTTTGGTAGAAATTCTGTGGAACGGCCATTGTCCATGACCTGAAAAACACGTCCACGCCATCACATAGCCGCCCCCATGCTTGACAGTCTTTTTACAATATCGGCATATGCCGTGTGAGATGCAATACAGGTGAAAGGCTTAAACCTCGATATTGTAAAAAGACTGTCAAGCATAGGCGCGGCAATGTGATAGCGTGGACGTGTTTTTCAGGTCATGGACTAGGGCCGTTCCACAGAATTTCTACCAAAATTTACAGATTTGTGTATAGGAACATTTTAGAATCTAAGATGTTGCCATATGCCGAGTGGAATATGCCACTTCGATGACGATAACGATCCGAAACACACATCGAAGTTGGTCAAGGAATGGATACAATCGAAAGGGATTCAAGGGCTTGCTTGGCCGGCCCAATCGCCCGATTTGAACCCAATTGAAAATTTATTTTCAATATTGAAGAGGAACGTTGGATCAAAACGATTTTCCAACAAAGACGATTTGTTTTTGTGCCTGGAGGATGAATGGAAACGCATAGATCCAAAAATAATTGATAATTTAATAAAATCTATGACGCGTAGGTGCGCCGCAGTAATAAAAAATAAGTGTTATTATACCAAATATTAAAAGTTTCTTAGGTTTTGCCCAGTGAATTTTTAAGTATTTTTTTGTTGTTGTACTATAAGAACCGTTAGGTGAGAGATAATTACCAATTTTTTGTTTTTTAATTTTGTATGACACAGTAATTAATAAAACTGCATTAAAACATTGAATTGAAATATGTTCATTTAAAAATAATTTGACTCAGAAGCTAAAATCAAGCAGTGTTTCTTAGGTTTTGCCCAATACTGTATATTGGCATTTATTACGAGTATCTTATAAGAAATTAATAAATTTCTGGAATAACTTGATAAGCCACAAAAGTTAAAATAAATCATACATCGATGGTTTCTTAAATGATTGGATCATCTGTTGGAAAATAATCTTTATTCACCATACTTCAATCAATATATTTACAAAAAAATTCAAGTTTGCTTTTATTTTCTTCAGAGTTAATCGTTTTGTTCAGAAGTGTATCTTATTGGTGTGGCATATCATGTTCTTGCGTAAAACAATATTGAAATATAGTCGAATTGTAAAAAGTAACATTTGCTCTAGATCTGAAAGTATTTGGAATATAGCTTAAATCATTTAATGAACATATAAAATCATTTTTTGAAAACGTGTGTCTTATCACGTTTTTGCACTAAGCCCTTCAATTACATTTCTAAATTTATTCCGAACTATTTTTTCCACATTTTTGTGTCTGTTGTGATTCGTTTTAAAGGTTCAAATTTTGTCGTATAATTTAATTCAATTCGAAAATAATATCCCTAATTAAAAGTTCAACTTTTTTCTTTTCGCATTTACTAGATCATTGTCTACACGTTTTGTACATTTTTACCCATTAAAAAGAACTTTTAATTACTTTATTTTCAATCCTGTTCGACTCGAATTGCTTTTCGAATCAAATGTTTATTGATATTTTCTAAATTTCAGTTCGGAATTTCAATTGATATTTTCTGAATTTCAAATGGATATTTTAAATGTTTGATATAGTTTTTAATAAAATTTAGGATATTCTAAATTTTAATTGATATTTTCTGAATTTCAAGTGGAAATTCTGAATTTAAAATGGATATTCTAAATTTCAATTTATATTTTCTGAATTACATTTAATGAATTCATTAAATTTTCGTTCAATTTCATGATGGTATTAACTTTTTTGTTTAATTCAATGAAGGAATTAACATTTTTCATTAATTCCCCAAAGGAATTAGCTTTTTCGTTTAATTCCCTTAAGGAATTAACTTTTTTATTCCTTCAGATATTTGTTGTTTAAAGAAGAGTTTGAAATCTATGTAATCTATGCTAAAATATTTACTTACAATTGTTAATAAACCACTGACAACTGAAGACACCAAATCTTTACCAGCTCGTGCACAAACAATAGTATTATGTGCCCCGGAAACAGCAGGCCCATGGTCGGCAGTAACCATTAGACACATTTCAAAGAATTTACATACGTAGGGAGGTAAGCAACGCTGGAACCATAGCAATGAGATGACACCGCCAATACCAACATCCTTATTAAGAACTTCACTAATAGGCATACCAGCATAAATTAATTCTTGACCTCTTTCATCACAAATTGAGGTCATAAATGAAGCTGGCTTACGAATTAGACCCAATTCGCGGGCCCAAGCATAATCCATGGGTACGGTAGGTGGTGGCACTTCTTCACGTGGTACAATACGACCAGACTTGACCAATTCAGCATAAACTTGTTGTACTAAATCACCTAAAGAATCGAATGAATCGGGTACATAAGCACCAGCCTCACGTAGTGCCTTATTTTTAGCTGTAGCAGTTTCGCTATCGGAATTGGCACATGAACCAGCATGGCCAAATTGTACTTCAGAGGTGAACATACTGGCACAGGTACCTATGCACCAAGCTACCAATGGTTTTGTTATACGACCATCCTTGAGAGCAGCACACACTTCATATTCTTCAGTGCCACCAACTTCACCCAATAAAATTATAAGTTTGGCTTCGGGGTCAGCTTGATAACGCAAAATGTGATCCATAAAAACGGTGCCAGGATAGCGATCACCACCAATGGCAATACCCTCCAAAACACCATCAGTTGCCTTAGAGATAATGTTATTCAATTCATTGGACATACCACCAGATCTTGAGACATATGCCACACTGCCGGGTCTATACAATTTCGAATGGAGAATATTATCCAACATACCTCCTGTATTGCCGATTTTGAAACAACCCGGCTTGACGCCTCCCACTGTGGCGGGTCCAATAATGGCTACACCTTTCTTATTCGCCTCTACAATCATTTTGCGTGTCATATTTTCGGGTATACCTTCGGCAATAATGGCTACTGTACGTATTTGGGGATATTCCATAACTTCCATGGTAGATTCATAGGCTGAACGTAGAGATGCAAAATTAACCATTACATCAACATCTTTATGTTTTTTAATGGCATCTGACATTTTTTTATATACAGGAATGAGAATTTCTTTGTGACCCCAATAGAATTTTTGCTTATGATCACCAGTAAAGGGATATACCATAGCAACGACAGAAGGTTCATCACGTCTGTATTTTTTAAACAAAGAGAAAGACAAATAAAAAATAATATTGAGATGATGAATTAAAGAATAATTTACCTCCTGTTTTTATAAAGCGAACGCAATAATTCTTCTAGCGAAATTATTCTGTTCGCTTTATAAAAAAAAAAGTTATTTATGTTAGCAGAACTATTTTTTAAAAGGGGAGCATGGGGTAAAGTGGGAACTTTAGCTTTTTGAAAAGCTGTCCAAAAACTTAGACAGTGTCTAACAGTACAATAGATGTTTATTCTAATTTTGTACGTATTGCTTTTATTGCATGGTTTGCAAACACTAACCCTAAACTACCGATAACAATTCAATACCGTTTCAACGAACTATTCTTAACCTTAAAATAACACTAAACGAAATAACTTAAAACACCGGTAACCCTAAAATACCCAAACGAAATAATTTAAAATACCGTTAAACTTAAAATACCCTAACGAAATAATTCTTAAATATCGATAACCTTAAAATGTCCTAACGAAATACATATTTTTTTCTTTCTCAAAAGCTTTATGGCTTCAAAACGGGGATGGCAGGCAATACCGCCAAAATACCGTTATCGATTCAAAACCATTTGAACTGACTGTCGTTATCCCTAAAATATTGTTACCGAAATTATTTAAATACCGTTATCCGTAAAATACCGTTAACGATATAACTAAAATACCAATTTCCCTAAAATACCGTTACGAAATTATTGAAATAGCGTTATACTTAAAATACCGCTACCGAAATAATCTCACAAGATCAGAAAAAATAATAGCTGTAAAAATTTATGTTTTCCCAAAGTTTATTCATAATTTAGCCAGTTATTGGAAGTCGGTCTTGATGGGGCTTAAGTATGTGTGCTTGCATACCTATACCGAAATAACTAAAATAACGTTATCCTTAAAATATCGTTACCGAAATAACTCAAAACCCGTTATCCCTAAAACACCGTTACCAAAATAACCAAAATAACGTTAGCGCTAAATAACAATTACCAAAATAATTAAAAAACCTCTTCGCTAACATCCCCTTACCGAAATAACTGAAATGTCTATACACCTAAAATACCGTTACCGAAATACGAGAAAATAGTGTTACCCTTACAGATAACCGCATCGAATCGGTTACCATCAATGCTTTAAAAACATACATACATATCGTTCATTCCATAAAAAAAAAACATTGCAAAACTAGCATTTCTTAACCTAATGTCATCCGACTTTCTTCATATTGTGAACATGAAGCAATAACTGAAATATCTATACACCTAATTTTTTCTGTAGACCACTGAAATTATTGTGAAACAAATACTGGCGAAACGCTTTTTGGAAACGCTGGTAAAGCGTCTTAAAAAAGTGTTCTGCTAGTAGTTTATTTATACCAGTGCTTGATTTTTTGTATCATTAATGAGTTTATGACTGGGTATGTTTTAATGAACAAAAGACGACCTAAAAACCTGAAAAAATGGCTAAAAATGGCCAAAAATCGTTACTTTTGATCGACATTAATGGTTTAAACTACGTGAAATTTTGAAAAAAAAGTCAAAACATTCCGTAAAAGAAAGCTAAGAAGGCAAAAAAAAAACTAATACAGTCGAATAAAATTTTTTTAAATAGCGATACCGATTATATAGCGATTTCTCAAAAACTGAAGCCAATCTGACACTTACAAATGTACTTTCGCACTCAGGGGACTCCCCCCTAATAATTCGCAAAGGATTCATCGAAATTCATTTTTTCGACTATCACAGTGTTATACAAAAAAATTTAACAAATTTTTAAAAATAGTAAGAAAAAATATTTGGATATTTTTTTTATAGAAATCTGACTTGTTAATACATAAAAATTTGATTTTTAAAAAAATTTTCACACTTTTAGTGCGTAAAAAGTTAAATTTTCAATTAATTATAGCTCCCCTAGAAGACGCTTACATTTACTGAAAATGCTTAATGGGAAACCAATCTATCTTCCTACCAAGTTTTGTCAAAAAATAACGGAATCCATGCTTGTTAAAAATTGGTTTAAGTACCAACTATATTTAAGTTAAATATACAGTGCCGGACAAAAGTATTCACACAGCAGCAAACTTTATTTTAAATCTTTTATATTTTTAAAATGAAAGCTATTAGCCGTATAAGGTATTCAACAAAATTGTTTATTAACTTATCAATAATTTAAATACAACAAAAAACTAACACTAAGCCTGTTGTATTTAAAAAAAATTGCCAAAATATTGGAGCTGATGTTACGAAGAAATTGGTCCATTCTATGCCAAGAACATTAAAAGAAGTCATAGCAAAGAAAGGCTACTCCACAAAGTATTAAATCATGAGAAATTTTATTTTTTGTACAAACATTTATAGCTGAGTGAATACTTTTGTCCGCGTAAAATAATACTTTGAATTACATATTTAGTTTTTTCTTATAATATAACATACTAAGAATAAGTTTTTTGTTGTATTTTAACAATTTATAAGTTAATAAACAATTTTGTTTAATACCATATCCGGCTAGTGGGTTTCATTTTAAAAATATAAAAGATTAAAAATTAAGTTTGCTGCTGTGTGAATACTCTTGTCCGCCACTGTATATGCTTTTAAACAATTCGCATAAAACCCCACCAAAAACTATTCTGCCAAAGAATAATTCTCATCGAGCATTCTCATCGATTAAACTTTTGATTGTCATAGGAAGCAATCATTATTTTAATGCTGCAAAACAACTTTATGCCTAAATAAATTCCAAGAAATTGTTTAGGCAGAAAAACTTCCAAAGATTCGTATTTGGAATGATTCCCACCTATAACAAGCCAATTTTAAATTCATAAATTAAAATGCCAAATTAGAAGAGAAAATGTTTTTGGTGGGATCTTGCTTCATTTTATGATATGATTTATTTGAACGTTAACGAAAAATAATTTTTTTATTTTTATTTGTTTAATATGCGCAAGCTTTTTATTAACTAAATTTTCTTTTATACATTAACACTTATTAATTTGCAAGTAAAAGGTTTTTTTTTTTTTTTTGTTTAATTTTTTAATGAAGTCTAATTAATTGTTAAAAAAAACAATCAAAATAATACTATTTTTTATAATTTCGAAACATTGGCACCATCGTGTGGTGTTATCATTTAGGCGTAGTAAAAGCATTTGATTTGTATGTTTATAAGTGCTTTCCCAATGCTTTGTAAAGCATTGGCCCCAGCGTGGAACGGTGTTATCATTTGGGCGTTGGGAAAGCAATTTAATTTTGTTTATTTGGGCGTTGGGAAGGTACTTGTTTTTTTTTATTTAGGCGTTTTGAAGGCATGATTTTGTTGTTTCCTAGTGCTATCCCAAAGCTTCCTAAAACATTGGCCCCAGCGTGGAAAGGTGTTATCATTTGGGCGTTGGGAAAGCAATTTAATTTTGTTTATTTGGGCGTTGGGAAGGTACTTGTTTTTTTTTTATTAAGGCGTTTTGAAGGCATGATTTTGTTGTTTCCTAGTGCTATCCCAAAGCTTCCTAAAACATTGGCCCCAGCGTGGAAAGGTGTTATCATTTGGGCGTTGGGAAAGTACTGTTAGCAAGTACTCATACCACCCGTTTCAGTGCTTTGCCAGTGCTATCCCCTTTGTATTTTTCTACCAGGGTTATTTATTAGAGTTCGTCAGAAAAGTTTATTTTTTTGGATTTCATTACTAATTTAAATGTTTTTGGCCATATTATTTTTTTTTTTTTTTGAACTGCTTCCATATGCGCTCGTCGGCCAAAAACTCTGATTTAGGGTACCATTTCCTACAGAACAAAAAGAACTAAATTTGAATTGACCCTTCGATTCTGCACCAATAAGTATTTTAAAAAACTTTTTTTCCGTTTTTAAAGTGCACCATAGGCAATAGAATAGGCTGAAGAAATATTTTGTTTTCAAAAAACTAATACAGTATTTTTTTATAACACAACGCATTATTAGCTGAGAAAAATGGTGCACAATTTTTCGCTTTATGGTAACCCAGATGGCTCAAAGCATGCGAATGGTGACACTGGTGCGGGTGTCTGTGGACCAGGTTTCCAACGGGCCTTACCCCTCCATTTTTCAGGCAGAGATTTTTGCTATCTGTGTCTGCGCGGAGGAGTGTCTACGAAGGGGCACTATTAGATCTGGCATCTACATTATCTCTGACAGGCGACATTAAGGGTTTTAATGTCCTATGAGGTGTCATCTGGTCTGGTCATGGAATGCATTCTGGCTCTTAACCGACTTGGCGGGCGCAACTCGCTTACCTTAGGGTGGGTTCCTGGTCACGAAGGGCATGAGGGCAACGAGAGAGCAAATTGTCTTCCTAATTGCGGGGCCCGAAGGCCCTTTATTGGCCCTGAACCATTCTGTGGTATACCTTTGGGGTATGTTAGGGAGAAGCTCGGGTCGTGGAGGGAATCAGAATTATCTCTCTATTGGGAAAACTCTCTTGGCCAACGACAGGCTAAGAGATTAATCTCTTTTTCCAGTACAGGATCGAGGAGACTCTTGTCCCTCGAGAGGGGTAACTTGAGTACCCTGGTGTCTTACCTGACTGGACACTGCAATCTCAGATACCACCTGCGCAAAAGGGGCCTTTCGGACACGGATGAGTGTAGGTTTTGCGAACTGGTAGCTGAGACATCGGAGCATGTTCTTGGCGATCGCTTTGTCTCCCCTTCGGACATTATGAAGGTTTTGCCTAATATTATTATTGGCTTTACAGGTAGCTTGAATCTTTAGGGTAACTTTAGGCAGCACAAAAGACGTAAGTTGGTCGCGGTGCATAGTGCCATATAATCTAATCTAACCCAGTAAAAAGTTATTAAGTTTTCAAAAAGATGTCTTCACTTAAATCCAATATTTTATTTATTAACAACTTTTTAACGAAAATCTTTGTAGCATTTTTAAAATACGTTTTCATTAAGTGTATTAAAAAATATTTTTATTACTTTTCACATAATTGATACGTTAATAACTTTTTAGTGGGTCGCCATGGATCGTAAAATTGTGTACCATATTTCTCTGTTGGGAATACATTTTTATTGCTCGCGGTTAATAAAAATCATTTTCTTGATCTTTAACCGAACTAACCAACATCTCACACACAATTTATAGATCAACAATAAAAATTCACTATTATTGAAAGTTTTTAAAACATTAGTTTTTTTTATTAAAAACTGGAAAAAAAAAACTTTTTTAAACAATTTTTGGTGTAGCCTCGAATGAAAAGTTAAAATTTATATAAATACAACTCTTTTCGCTCTATAGGAAAAGGGACACTAAATAAGTATTGTTTGCCACCGAGCGCATATGGAAAGATGAAATTAAAAAAAAAAAAAAAAATACGCCATTTTTAAGGATGTAAAACCATAAAAAAGTGGTGTTATCACAAAATTAAATTATTGTGACGAACTTGTTGCCACAAGAAATCCAAACTATAGTCAAAAAAAAAAAAATGGCCTATAACTTGCTGCTGTTTATGGATTTGGTATATTCCATTTAGCTATTTTCTATTTAGATCAAAAACCAGATTTAGGGCCACATTAGCGAACATTCAATTACAATTCACAATTTTTTAAATAAATATAATTTTTTTATTTTTTTTTACTTACGTGCAAATAAAATCAAAGTCCAACATTGATTGTACAGCCCGCTGTTGCATACCCCAAACAAAAGCTTTTGTTTTATTGGTAAAGAATGTACGTGTTGTTGCATTCACCACACTATCAAGTGCATCATTGGTTTTAACATCATCTGCCGAGATAGGTGGTAGTTTAATCGATTGTTGTGGTGAACCTAAACCTTTTAGTTTTTGATAGTTTGTGTTGTGATTTATTTTATTTGTTTTTTGTTTGTGATTTTACCACACAAATAAATTTAATTTTTTTTTTAATTTTGTAATTACGGGCAGTAGGAGACGACACAACAAGTCAGAGTATACGTTACGTAGGAGACATGATTATGGTAAACAACAAATCAATCAAATCAAAAACGATAGGAACGGAACATAACAGAGAATGAGAGGTACCAATATAAAGAGTAAAGGAACACAATACAACAAAACAACAACAAAAAACACACGCAAAAACATAAAAATTACATAGAAATAAAGGTGGTGAAGGTGGTGAGGTGTCGTTGGAAGTACGGGTGGTTGGTTGGTGATAAGGTGGTGTTGTTGTGGATTTTGAGAAACAAAACAAAATACAACATGTTAAAATTATGTTTGAAAGTGGGTTTAAAGTTAAAGGAAAAAATGACAAAGTTAATGATGAAATTTTTAAGGATTATGAATGAATTTTATGATTATTTTAATATAGAAAAAAGCAACAAAAGATTTTATGGATTTTATATCAATTACATAAAACAAGATGATAATAGATTAATTTAATTAAAGATGAAACATACAAAATAGACGAAAAAGATTGAAATATATGTTTAATTCTATTGGTTAAATGAGAGAATAGTTTTAGTAAACATACTTATGAAAAGAAGTGATCGAATAGATTTTATATATTTTTAAATATTTCAAAATAAAAAAACGATTAACAAAAAAATCACTATTGAACAGTGGAAATAAATTTAAATAATGTTATTTAAAAATTATTTTTTAAATAAAAACTATTCTTAAGTTTTATACTATTTTCGCACTGATCCAAAAACTACACTACACGAAAAAATTATAACATATAAAATATTTTTAAATAGATTTTAACTCCAGGAAGGTATCTATTTATATTGTTAACTTATTATTGATAGAGTGATTGGCCGTTATTGGGCCAATTTTGTTTTTGCTGTATTTAAATGATTGTGCTGATTCTTTGGTGGGCGCTGTGGTGTAATGGTTAGCGCGTTGGACTGTTACACAGATGGTCCCGGGTTCGATTCCCGGTGACGGCAACATCAATTTAGAAAAATAATATATATGAGTTTTCTATCCCTCATATGTATCGCAGCTCCCACCTTCGGTGTTCAAATAGCACTTAACCCCACCGAAGTAAAATAATGAATCAGGGCTATGAAACAAATAGCTTCAATAAATTCGCCAACTCTGCATCAGGTGCCGAGCAACAACTGTTCTAAGACTTATCATCTCGCGCAATTACAGTGTTGCCATGTTTGAAGCCATTCATCTTTCACCACCTTTCATCTCTCCACTATCCCATTTCCAAAGAAAGCAACACGTTAATTAATAGGAAGAATTTCCTGAGTGTTGCTTCTCTTTATCAAACAAAAAAAACAGTTTCATTGTTCCCTAAAAATACTGAATTCCATATAACAATCACCAAAACAAGGCTTACTACGATCGAATATCTATATCGATTTTTTAGGGCGAAGTTGTAATTTCAGGCAATTGTAAGCGTTTTTGCCAGTCCATTTTATACAACTAAAAGCATAGTGACTATTAACATTCCAAAGCTTTGGATTTTTTAGAAGGTGGGCGCAGCGATACATATAAGTGATAGAAAACTCATACATATTCTTTTCCTAAATTGATGTTGTCGTCACCGGGAATCGAACCCGGGACCATCTGTGTAACAGTACAACGCGCACACCATTACACTACAACGTCACGTTTTTGAAGTTTTTGGTGGTATTTGCCACTCGGTTTTGGTGGTATTTGCCACTGATGCAGTTGCTTTTATAATTCATACATTAACTTATTTCATACATTCGGATGATAGTTACACATTATGCTTCAAAAACCGTATTATTTTGCAAATTATCAAACTTAAAACTAATTTTTGTACGTTATAATTATTTTGTATCTCTTTAATTAATAAAAAATTAAATATAACATACCGGGATAAAGTAAATGGAAGTAGTTTTACAGTTTTAAAATAATAAATTAATGTCTTACACATTTATAAAGACAAAAATGTATTATACAGCAAAATTTACGCGAGAGACGCATAAACAACTCAGTTATAATTTTTTTGTGCAGTGTAGTCATTTTTAAGTTGAAAACAAATTTTAAATTGAAAACTTGGAAAAAATGAAAACTCCTTTTAAGGCCCGATTACTGAATGTACAGTTAAAATTTAAGAGACCGTTAAACTGAAAATTTGTATGGGAAACAACAACAAATGTGTCAGTTAAAATCTCAGTTAGTAGCTAACGGGACTTTGTGAAAATGAGGCTTAGAGTTTCAGTATTATTAAAGGCTTAATTAGTTTAGATGTATCATAAAACAAGTAACGTAGCATTTTTGTAGTCAAAATATGCCCATAATGCCTACTAGTAACCGAATATTCGTGACATCTTTAAAAATACTAAGTAGGTTCCTTCGATTTTTAGAAATCTATAAAACTATTTTGTATAATATTTTGAAATATTTTTAAAAACAACAAAATCTTTTCTTTCACTGTGAAATTGTAAATAAAAAGCACAATTAAATAGTAAATAATATTTTTCATATAACTTACCGTTACCGTTACCATTACCATTACCGGTATCTCCAGTTAATGTTCTTAATTCAGGTTGCGCATTTTGTCCACCAGGCAATAAAAAGTTAGCCGTGGCAAATTCAGCACTGGTTGTTTGTGGTATGGGACGTTTACCTAAAGCCATACCACAAATAGATGTCATATGAGTCTCGGGACCAAAAACATGTAATGGTATACCCAAAGTGCTACCAAATTCGCGCATCTTGCGTAAGCCCTCTTGATAATTGGGACCAGCACGACGCACATAAATGGAAATATTATGTTCAACCAATCTTGGTTGGAATTCCCGCAAGGCCGTTATAATACCGCGGAAAGTGGCAGCTACATTTGTAAAATTAGCTATACCACCTCCGGTAATTAAAACTTTGCCCTCTGGGTGTTTGGGTGATGAAGTCATAAGATTCAATATAGTTTTGGCATATTCGTAAGTTTGTTGTTCTGAAGGAGCACCACTATATTCACCATAATTAGCCAACTCCGAGGCCCCACCCAAATCGCAAATTGTATCAGAATAAATAACGCTAGCACCGCCACCAGCAACCATAGTCCAAATTCTACCATTTCTGTTAAGTATAGTTAGCTAAATAAAAGTAAGAACATTATTAAATTAAAATTCCCCAAATATACCAATTTTATTACTCACTTTCAAAGAGGCCCCGCTCTTAGCATCTAAATCTGCAATATATGCTTCCTCGGGATAAGCATCACGTCCGAAAGGTGGTGGGTAATCAATATCACCCCATTTGGGACGGCATATAAAATCAGCGGTTGAGTCCAGCTTAGCCGCTAAATCTAATATACATATTATTAGCTGTTACCACCAATGGATTAATTTCCAAATAAGTAAAATATAAATCGACAAAAGTCTTATAAAGAGCAAAAATAAATTAGCAATACGCTCTTTATTGCCAGCCGAGACTTCAGTTAACAATTTTTATTAATATCATCCATAGTAACATCACTATTTACAGGTATATCCAATTTTAAAGCCTTGGCATCAACATCACCAATATCAACACCACCTTGATGGTAAAAGAGTATGGTATCAGCCGAACGATGAGAATAAATGCAAACATACATTTCTTCAGCCTTAATGAAAAATATAATATTTTATTGAGTTTGATGTTTGATGCTTTAAAAATTAATAAATTTTCTAAACTTACATCAGTATGTGGCACAAATGGTTCTATGATAAAGTTTCTCAACTTTCCAACAGCATTGCCAATCTTTTGATCTTTGTCCATGCGTTCTCCGATCCATTGTTTAACTTCCTGGAAATTCTTTTTGACACCAATTAAACCTAATTTACCACGTCTTTTTATAAGTTGATCAGGTTTAACCACCAATGGCTGTAAATATTAATCAATAATAAAATCAATTTGAATGTTTAATTATCATGAATTAAATATAAAAAAAAAATATTCAGTCAGTAACAACAAAAGATGCGTCAATAGATTTTTTTTCAGAGATTAACAATTAAAAAAAATTAAACATCACCTGATTTGATAATAAACTTGTTAAAATTATAACAATTAATAGGCTTACATAAATAATAAAACAATTTTGAGATTACAATCTTACAAACTAAGCATCATCTACTATAATCCTTAAATGTTTTTACACCGTTTGTAAATAAGGAAACACGTGTTTATGCGATTTTTTAAACAATTTGGTAATTAAAATGCCCTTAATCAGCCAAGTGATTCAAATGTTATAAGTAAGGCAACCAAAAATAAGCTTGAGCTTGTTTTTTATTTGAAAGAATAGAACTATTTAGACTAAATATAAGTTCTGATCATGTTATTGTGAAAATGTTAAGCTATATTTTTTGAGTTTTTATGTCTGCTTGTTTTAGCTTATTTTGCTTCTTTTAAAATTTAGCTTTTTTATTTATTTATTTATTTATTTAAAAATATATTCTATAAATTAATTTACAAAATATACAAAAGGCGCCGGGTGACTAGACCATATGCGCACGAATAAAGTCGACTTACAATTTAATTTTCAAATACAAGTTAAAAATATGAGTTTAATTTTTTATGAATAATGGACTAATTTATACATCTTGGATATTATGTTTCTGGAGACTTGTCTTTATGGCCGGTATATTTACAGTTGTAGTGCAGTCAATGATTTTCTCCAGAGGTTGATCAATTTTAGACATCGGGCATTCGGTTAAAATGTGTGGGATTGACAAAATCGCATCGCATGTGGTACATTTTACAGGGTCTGTATGATTGTAATAGTGTTGTGTATTAAAAAGAGCTTTGCCAACTCTTAGACGACATAACATAACGCATTCACTTCTTGTCAAATTTATGTTGTATTTATTACGCGGTTGTGCTGGATGAAGTCTTCTCTGTGAAGCTCGGAATTGGTTAGAAATAATTTTCGGAAAACATGGAATTTTCGTTATCTGCGATATATTTTGTGCATTTTTTGCTGCTTTGTCGGCGCATTCATTTCCTTCTATGCCAATATGCGAAGGAACCCATAAGATTAATATTTGCTGGTTTTCATTGGGGAGAGTAATGACATTGTTATATGATCCATTGTGATTTTTTGTTAATGCCCTAGTTACACTAAGGCTGTCAGTACAAATCAAAGTTTTAACTCCCTTTTGAATGGCAAGGGAAATAGCCGTTTGAATGGCTGCTAATTCTGCTAAAAATACTCCCGTATCATTGGGTATACGTGCTTCTACAAGAGTTTCAAAGTGAGTTGGGCTTGTTTCATCAACAATTGAGTAAGATGTTATACCACTCTGAAAGGAACCATCTGTGTAAAGTATCGTTTCAGGACTAAAAGATGATATCTTCTGTTCCAACATTTTTTTATAGATTAATGGATTGATGTTATTTTTATTGTGGTAACTTAAACTTGTGTCTGTTGTGGCGCAAGATTTACCATAATTTGTGGATTCTGGCTTTTCCGGTAAAGCGATGTTGTGTGTGTTAAGAAGCATAATTATTTGACCAATTGCAGATTTTGGGCTCGCGTTTTGAATTTCAAGATGATTCCAAAAGACTTTATGAAGACCATCAGATGGAGTTGTTATTGATCTGGACGCCAAATTTACAGCACTTTTTTCCATTATAAGCTTAAATTCTTGATATCCAGCCTCAGGCCTTAGTAGTTCTAGCGGTGTTGATCTTAGTAGACCGGATGAAGTTCTATAACAATTATTAATGGCAGTGTTTAACTTTGCAACGTTTGTTTTTGAGGTCCATCCATAGATAGTGATACCATGTTGTAGGACACCAGTAACCAATGACCTACAAATTTCAAGAGCAGTGTTCATATGAGGACCTTTATTACGTGAGCATATAAGTTTCAAAAGATTATTTATTTTGCTCAATTTATTAGCCAAAAATTTAACGTGTACGTTCCATAATAAATTTTTAGTAAATAATATGCCCAATACTCTCATTTGCTCTCTAATTTCTATTTCCACATTCCTTATAGTTATAGTGTTGTTGCACTCTTTTTTTCTACAGACATGAAGAACTTCAGTTTTATCGGCTGGTATTACCGCTCCTCTAACAACTGCCCATTGGTGCATAGTCTGATCTAAATTGTTTAAATTCGTACTTACTTCATCATGGTTACCAGAAGTAATCGCAAAAATGTTATCCGCATAAATAGCTACGAAATCTATTCCAGGAATATGTTCGATTGCCTTTGCCAAGGAATTGGCATAAATTGTATATAATACCACCGATAGGGGAGATCCCTGTGGCACACCATTGTCCAGGGAATAAGTCAATGAAAAGTAACCATCTACTCTGACAGTCACCTTCCGGTTTACAAGAAATGATCTTAATAGCTTTAAAATGTTGTTCGGTATACCCCATTCATTCATTTCAATTATTACGAAAGTCAGCACAACTTTGTCAAAAGCTTTCTCTATGTCCTCAGATATGACTAAACTGTGTACGTGTTTCTTTAAATTATTTCGTAGTACCTCCTCCATCTGATGACATATACTATGAACACCGAGCTTTGGTATAAATGCATGTTGTATTTTAGAAACATTATCTATAGAGTATTTCCAGAAACGTTTTGCCAAAATTTTTTCCAAAATTTTGGAAAGCACTGGTAATAATGAGATGGGTCTATATCCGTCTAAACGGTTGGGTTCCTTTCCAGGTTTAGGAATCGGTGCCAAAATTGCCGTTTTCCAATCATTGGGATATGTACCGTTAGCCAATATATTGTTGTACAAATTACAGAGACGGGATCTAAATTGCAAAGGAGCTTTTCTTACCATTGAGTAAGTTATTTTGTCTCGTGCTGGTGTCGATCCTTTCAATGTTTTCATTACCTCATCCAGTTCAGCAATATTTACCTCATAAGACAGAATAGCCTGTCGCTCTCCTCGTGGTAATTGATCAATGTCGAGATTTTTTTTTAGCTGATACGATACTTGAATCCAGTGTTGAATCTGAGCTTATGGCTGTCCAATATTCAGCGAATTTATTAGCAATTTCCTGGGGGTGAGAAAAACTGTCGTCGTTAATGCATATGGTGGGAAAATTATTTATTCTTTCGGTCCTCAAGTGGTTGACCTTATTCCATAAGTAGCGAACATCAATCGTTGGGTTCAAAGAATTCAAAAAGTTTTCCCAAGTACGTTTCTTTGCAATTTTACATTCTTTTTTTACCTTAGCACAAGATTTTCTGTATTCTAAACCGTTTGTTTGATTACGGCACCTCCTAAAATTTATCCAAGCCGTTTGTCTTAAGCTAATTAACTTAGCGATACTAGAATTAAACCAAACAGGGTTGTTTTTGTCCTTCGGCCTTCTACTTATGGGAATACTTTCATTAGCAGACTTTCTTAAAATACGCTTTATCTGAGCCGCTTCTCTATTTATATTTGTTGACGACGGGAAATTTTCATTAAATTGAGTAACTTTATTTTCAAAAAGTGGCCAATTGGCCCTGGTGTCATTAAAACGTGGCGAAAACTGTCTCCTGACAACGTCAGTGTTGTTAGAAATTTTTATCGGGAAATGGTCACCAACTTCTGGCATAGGTAAGCAATTCCATACTAGACCAGGAGCAAAATCAACACTGGCCATTGTGACATCAACAGATGTTAGGGTATTTCTTGTATTGAATAAGGTTGGCGATCCATCGTTTAATATTACCAAGTCTTTGTCATCTGCAAAATGTTCCCATATCTTACCATTTGGAGAGTTATTGGTTGAACCCCATAATACGTTCTGGGAATTTAAATCACCAGCCAACAGGTGATGGACACCATTTACTAGCGATATATTTGCAACCATTGAAGGTGTAAGGCTCACGTCATGTTCTTTATATATATTTGTTATATGAACTTCTGTGTTGCATTTAATGATTATTTTTTGAAAAAGTAGATCGCCGGTTGATTTGTTATGTTGTGTGACGTTGATATTGTTTTTAACCAGAAGTGCAATACCAGCTTTAGCGTAATCGTAGTCTTCTTTGTTATGATGAAATACTTTATAACCAGGAAGGTGTAGAAGATGTATATTTTTATCTAAAATATGTGTCTCTTGCAAAGCTATTATGTTCGGTTTATGTGAGGCAACTAGGAGTTCTAATGCGTATTTGTGATTTATAAACCTTGAATGTTCCACTGGAGAAGAGTCAAGTTAAATCCATTATTCATAATAAAGTTAATTATTTTTTGCCATTGGCTATATTGTCTTTTGTCTTTTTAAATGTATTTGGTGTAATAATTACATTAATTCTGGAAAGTTATTATATAATTGGGAGGTTGGCGTATTTTCATTATTTAAATTACTTGTGTGTGATCTTGGTGGAGAATCTAAACATAAAGTTTCATTTATGTCATTCACAATCATTCCATCTGTTGAGTCATTATCGATATCCTTACCAAAAGTAAAGTTATCGCCAGATGAATTGTCATCACTAAAGATTGTATCATCTTTGTTTAAAAATTGTGTATGTGTGCTAATATTTACTTCTTGAGAAAAATTTGAGCAAAATTTATATTGGTTGTTGTAGTTTGTAGAGGAGTTGAGTTTTGAGATGAGTTTTTATTGTTGTTGTTTAATAATACTGTTGAGTTTGTTGTGTTTGTGGAGAGAGATTCTGATGTTTTTGTATGTTCATTTTTTTGTCTGCTTTTTCAATGTTTTGATGTTCTGCATGATTTTTCTTGTTCGCTGAAGAATTTTTTGTTGACATGTTGTTTGATGGCTGGTCATTTAAAACTTGTGCGTATGTTTGTACATTTTTCTCCTTTCTAGGAATAGGTTTTAGGGTGTTTATTGTAGGGTTGTCATTGTAGATTTCCCAAGCTTCACGATTTGTGCATCTTCTTGACATTCTCAAATAATTCACCGACTTATGCTTCCAGAAGGTCGGACAATTAGGATCATTTGATGTATGAGCCTCCAGTTGACAATTTACACAATATTTTCGTGTGCATGGTTCATGTGGCGTTGGTATGCCACATTCACCACAAATTTCAACACCACGACAGTATTTCTTGGTATGGCCTAGTTTCTGGCAGTTTTTGCATTTCATTGGGTTCGGAATGTATTCCTCGACGGGAACTCTCTCCCATCCCAATTTTAGAGTTTCGGGTCGGTATATAAGGTCAAATGTTAGAATTGCGGCACCTGTTGCTATGATTTCCTTACCCTCAAGTTTTGTAATTTTGCGGACTTCGACAACTTTTTGAGATTTAAGCGATTCTAGCAGTTCTTCTTGTGGTATGTTAGCAATTTTTCTTGAAAAAATTCGTCCCTGCACGGTATTTAATGTTTTGTGAAGTGATATTTTAACTGGAATGCAATCTATGAAATTAGATTTTAGATATAGTTCAGCAACTTTGTTATTTGGAACCTTGATTAGGAGGTCGCCACTTCGCATTTCTGTTACTTCCAGTCTGTCTTTGCTGATAAAATCAAGACCACGTTCTACTTGAAAGACGTTGTAAGATGCAAGTGGTGCGACTTCAATGTTGGCTTTTGTCGATACGGCAGATGCTACAAGATAGCGTGGAAGATGTTGTTGATTTACAGCGATTTCCGGTAGAGGGACAAAGTCATCAGGGCGTAAGCGTTTGTTCTTATTGCTTTTATTTTTCACAGGCACAGAACTAAGTTCCCTAAACCGGTTGTGATTCGGGGGGTAAACCCCGTTCATGGCGCTTCCGACTATGAAATACGGCTTTTAGATTCAAATATATACAAAAAAGTTTATGAAAATTAAATTAAATGAAAAAAAGTATTTTCCACACACGAAATAAACAAAAAGTGATATTTAACCACTTATCGATAAAAAAACACACACGCACAATCTATCAGAGCGAGAGAAAAACGTGTTTACGCGGCGACTGTCAAACACAGACTGCTTTTTTATTTAAAATAGGGCTTATTTATTTTCTGTTTTTAGCGATCGGTATTTTGAAGTTTTTTTTTAACTGAAATTTGAAACCAATTTGAACTTCAAAGCTAAGGAAAACAATTACTCTTATGTACCTTTGTTTAACTGACGAAGCTCCACTTAGACCCGGTTCACACACGGCAATTTTACTTGCGCAATTCTTGAGATTATAGAAGAGGGAGGAAAAGAGAATGGAAGGGGGTACAGACTTGCCCGTACTCCAATTCCGTTTCGTTTTGTCATCCGCAATTTTCAACACTGCAGGTTGATATACGAAAATTGCTTAAACAAACTTTTCCTGTGTGAACACAAAAGCAATTTCAAAGGAGAATTGAAGAAAAATTGCGCAAGTAAAATTGCCGTGTGTGAACCGGGACTTAACAATTTTATACAAATTTTATTTGTATTAACGATTTGAATTAAAAGTAAATAAATTCAACGGTTTAGTTTTTAAATTTAACGGATTATTTTTATATTTAAAAGGCTTATTTTAATGTTTTTCGAGCTTTTTTACTTAACCCTCAAAGCGGCCTAAGCTTTTTTTAAAATCAACTTTATACCACTTGTTCGGCACGAAAAATAAACCATATGTTCTACCAGAAATTTTTTCGTTACCTATTTTAGGCGATATGGGCCAAAAAAACTAAATTAAATTATTCGTCTTACCACAGTCCAAAAATTACACTTTTTGTGTTTATATTTAAGAAGATTTGCTGATTTTCGTTTTCAACATATATTTATTAAACTTAAAGGCTTTGCTAATACTACTTAAAATAATCTTTCTGTTAAATTTCATATGTTTTCAAGTTAAGCCGATGTTCTTTACAGGTATCCCATTAGAATCCTGAATGTCATTGGACCAAAATTTGAGCTTTTTTTTAAAGTGTTAGCTTCGATCTTACTTTGTGTGTAGTATCAACGGTTTCTAATCAACATAAATATGTTTTCAAGATTTTTTAAAATTGTGTTCATTTCAAAATATTTATTTTTTAAAATATTACATACGAAATTTTAACTTTAACACTTTCTCGTTTCCAAACCATGCTATGCATACAAAAAATTACTTCACAAAATATTTTATAAAGTTGGTTGTCTATCGAAATAGCTTAAATTCTTATTATAAAACACGCATTTGGAGCACTTATGGCCAATTTAAAATACCCCGCCTGAAGGCGGTCTTGCCGGTTAGAGGGTTAAAAATTGTAATATGGCGCAAAATCTAAATAAATAATACTTTTCTATACATATTTAAACATATCAAATTTTATTCATACAGTTATATACAATTATATATAATCATTCATATATGACATTTCGAATTCTTATAACTTTTAAACGGCTCATCAGCTGAAAACCAATTTTTAAAATGTGTGTGAAAACAAATTTGCAGTGTTTTTAACCAAATTAAAACCTTAACCGATTTTCTACCAAGCATATATTCCGTTAGACAAAACTTGGTGGAAAGATAGGGTGGTATCACAGTAAGCATTTTCAATCATTTGTATAGCTTAATCGCACCCTCTAGTAGTGAATAATTTGTATAGCTTAATAGCCCCCTCTAGTGGTGGTATAAACAATATAATTAAAATTCAAATATTTTCCAAATTTTTCTTTTTATAATAATCTTTTTAACACAAATGTCTATTAAAAATCGCAAACATTTTTTAATAGTTTTTCGCCCTATTTTCAAGATTGATTTACAAATTTAATTGTTTTAATGCGTTTTTAAAAAATTATTATTTGGCAACTCTAATTGCTGAAATTTTTATATTTCTGTACCAGTTCGTATAATATCTAATTTTTGATATTAAAAACACAAACGTATTAATTTGCACATAATTACATTTTTACATGTGCGGTAATATACAATTTTGATCAGTAATTTTTTTTAAAGTTCATGTTTAATGAAAAAAAGTTCTTTTTCTAAATATTATATATGTCTTAAGCTCAATCAGCATACCACTTTCTTAAACTCTTCTTTATTATTATTTTCTCAGCATCATTTATAATTTTCTCAATTTAATTTATAATTTTTTGAATTTTAACTAAAAAATCACAATTTCAAAATTTACTTTCCCAATTTCAAATAAAAATTTTAATTTCATCTAAAATTTTCGAGGGCTTTGTGGTTGAAATGGTTAGCGCGTTGGACTGTTACACAGATGGTCAATTAGAAAAATAATATGTATGAGTTTTCTATCACTTATATGTATCGATGCGCCCACCTTCGGTGTTCCCATAGCACTTAACCCCACCGAAGTAAAATAATGAATCAGGGCTATGAAACAAATAGCTTCAATAAATTCGCCAACTCTACATCAGGTGGCGAGCAACAACTGTTCTAAGACTTATCATCTCGCGCAATTACAGTGTTGCCATGTTTGAAGCCCTTCATCTTTCACCACCTTTCATCTCTTTACTATCCCCTTTCCAAAGAAAGCAACACATTGATTAATAGGAAGAATTTCCTGAGTGTTGCTTCTCTTTTTTAAAACAAAACTAACATTTGTAAATGAAAAATTATGATTCAATTATAATTTTTTTAAATTGAAACAAAAAATCTGAATTTTATTTGAAATTTTTATAATTTTAAATGGAAATCCTTAATTTCATTTGGAAATATTCTAATTTCAAATGGAATATCTGATACACGGATGTTAAAGTTGGTACAATTGTACTTTTTTTGGTACATTTTATCCTTCAAAAGTACCGTGGTACTACCGCGGCTCATTTGGTACAATTTAAAAATTTTTAATTTTTCCCCTTTTTGAATTTTTATTATAGCAAACAAATTGTTATTGTGTCCTTTTTTTATTGCATTTATTCGTTTTATGTAATGATTTGACGATTTTTCACAAAATTTATCTGGTAGACTGGTATTGTGGTGTATATAGCGCTTATATATATTGACACTTGTTGCAGACAACTTCACTTTCATTTTGAATTTATTAAAGTTCTGAAGAAGTGAAAATTAAAGTAAGTTATTGTTAAAGAAATTAAAGAAAATGCCACACAATATTATATAAAATTATGCGAAGTTTTGACAACCAAAGTCAACTTTAATAACGAATTATTAATGGGGTTCCATAAGTTACTCCAGAAAATGTTATTTCAGGTAAAACAAGTAGTATTGTACCTATTCTAGTAAAAATGTTCCCGAATGAAATTGCAAATTTTGATTCAATAAATAATCAATTTAGAGCTTTCGCTGACGTTGAGCAACTGAAGTCGTTAAAAAAATTAAAACATTTGTAGTTTTTGGTCGGTAGTAGCTAATTTTCAAAATGAACTGATTTCAATATGTTTCCAGACATTTATATAGTCGTTGCTGGAATTGTATCCATTCCACATTCATGTGCAAATGTGGCAAGAGTTTTTTTCTTTTCAAAATATAATAAAAACTAAGGAAAGAAACAGACTACATGTGCATTAGCAAGTCTCATACAGACAAAGGATTGGTTAAGATCGACAAATTCGTGATGCTATGATGAATTTTTATGTACTTTTTTTGTTGTTTTAATAAATTAAAAAAAAAATGGTACCATGAAGGTCCAAAAAGTACAATTTTTTTTTTGGAGGTTGGTACAAAATTGAAAACCCCATTTAACATCCCTGATCTGATATTCTTATAGATTTTTATTAAATTTGAAATGGAAAACCCCCATTTCATTTGGAATTTTCTAAAATGTAAAATAAAAAATCTGAAATTCTTTTGAAATTTTCTCAATTTTAAATGAAAATTATTAATTTAATATAGAATTTTTACAACTTCATTCGAAAAGCTCTCAATTTCAATTATAAATGGTGTATTACAGATTTGGGACAGCCGAACATATTTCAAACAGGACAACGACAAACATTTGCATCAAGAACCTTATTTAGGTCGTAAGTGATTTCGTCTTACTAAAATGTCTAAGAGTTCCAAGTGGAATAACAAACTGTCATATTCTGTTACAAACAGTAGAGTGTACAAAAAACTTTTTTGTTTAATGAAATAACATTGCTACCACCAAAATAGAAAGTTTATACATATAAAATTTTGATAAGAAATATGAACATTTTTCATCACGAAAAAATTGCATGATTGTTGACGTCGCCAAAATACATAAATGTATTTATAAGGTGAAGTGTTATGTTAATACAATATATAAAAGATGCTTATCGTCACCTTTCTATAAATGCTGTTACTTAATAATCATATTTTAATATGTAGTTAAGGTAAAGTCTGTCCATGTGTCCATTCAATGACAGCAAATATAAAAAAAAAACGTACGATAGTAACACAAATTGAGCAACAACAGGTTGTTTAATAATAAACAAATAAAATAAATCTCATGCTGAAAAATATACATAGAACGTCAGTAAATATTTGAAGAGAAAAAAAAGCAACGATTATAATGGCGTGGTGTGGTCATGTTATGGTATGGCGTGTCATAGATTAGCACACATTTCACATTACTACTAATCTTATACTATGTTTCCACTTAGGTGTTTTGGTGGAAAACAAAATGTATGGGAAAACATGTACAAAACATGTTTTGTTTCAAAACACGCCCAAAACACGTTCAGTGGAAACGTAGTATTGTTGAAATGTTACCAGCTGATGATCACGATCTACACTATTTCCGTTTAATACATTACTAATTTCTTAAGAAAGTTCGATTTCTATATCAGAATTTGTACAAAGCAAAATTAATGAAAGAAGTTGTTATCTATTATCTTTTTAAAATTTAGCAAAATAATGATGAACCTTACAATATTGTCACTAAAAAAACAAACACACGATATTATAAAATGTGTGACGAGGATGTGACAAAACTATAACAAATTTTTCTTTAACCTTATTAACATTCAAATGATATTGAAAACTTAGGTTTTTATCAGAGAAGACAAAAAATGACAAAATAATTGTATTTATAAAAAAAAATATTGGAAAATAAGTAAAATAAGCAAAAGTAAAACAAAAAAAACTAAATAATTAGGGGAGTAACTTTTCTAAAAATAACCTGAGTTTAACTTAAGGGGGGACATTACATTCGCGGCAGAGAAAACAGACCTTTTTTTAAAAATTCATAACTCAGTCAAAAACAAAAAATTTCCAAAAATTCAAAAAAATATATTTTTCTCTGCCGCTCCAAACTGGCGGCAGAGAAAAAAACGGGGCCTCGTGGTTGCAGCGCTGGGAGTCGCAAAAAATGCCTTTTTTAAATCTTAACAAAATTGGTTATCGTATGACACGAGGTTTTTTTTTAATTTTTTTCAATTTTTGGTGATGTTCCAAATTTAAAAGTGTGTTTTTTCGAAAAAAAATATTGACTTTAAAAATTCATAAAAAATCGAAAAAAAAAATTTAAAAAAAAGCTCGTGTCATACGATAGCGAATCAAGTTTAAAAAAATACAAAAAAAAAAAAAATCGTCAAAAAATGAACCCGCTAGTGCCGCAACCAGTACGAAAAACATGGTTTCGAGATAAACGCGTTCAAAGTTTGTGAACAAAGAAAAAACAACATCCACTGATGCTCCATGAACTGAGTGAACTCCACCTCGGATTCCATTTCTTCTGTTGAAATAGGTTTTCTTTGTGTAATGATTTTGTGTAAAAAACCTCTTTTGCCTTTTCGATCTAAAGAACGACGCTACATTTCTCAATATTTTTCACAAAAAAACCACAAAAAAGCGCGAAAATTAAAAATGCGCTTTCACTAATCCGGCTGTAACTTTTGAACCCGTAGGAATTTTTCCATGAAATTTTTTTATATTTACTAAAATACAAAATTTTAAAAAAAGTCGATTTCAAAAAACGGCCAATGTCATGTCCCCCCTTAACCACAGATATTTTCATATAAATTTGACATTTAAAACTATGGTTAAGCCCTAAACTTTGGTTAATTTGAGATAAATTAGCAGTTACAAAGTTACAAACTTTTAAAGCTCAAATTTAAAAGAAAATGCTATTCTAAGATTTCAAAATGGCAAAAACGCAAAAAGCAAATATGAGTCAAAATTACACACATAAAATTGTAATTATATATATTTTGAAATAAAATTTAAATGGTGTAGGTATGTATTTCACCTTGATTTTATTGGTTTCAAATATTTTAAAGACTAACAACAATAGCAATAGCCGACCGGCAAACGGAATATATAAACATAGAATATTTTTTGCAAAGATTAGAAACACAAACAAGGGAGGTATCCCGACCCGAAATCGCAGATTTTATTGAACTTTCGATGTGTTGTAAAGGAGCCAAAAAGGGATACGTTATTTTTTTTTTTATAGCTACTTCACGTTTAAGTTTTAAAAGTGGCTGTAAAAATGTATTTGTTTTTGTATGAAAACGTCTCTTTAATTTACGAAAACTAGATTTATTTGTTCACAGGGTTAAAGTACTTAAGAAAACAAAAATGTTGATACCCATATTGCCTATATAGTGGACCCAGATTTGCCAAATTTTTGAATTATTTAAAATAAAAGGGTAAAAGACTCTTCGGGAAAAATGGAATAAAACCCGAACGATTTCGAATATCTGAAAATTCTCAGACATCCCCTCAATTCAATGTTACGCAAAACACATTTTCTTTAATAACGAAAATGCTTGAAAGTTTTTAGACATAATTTGTGTACAAATAAATGTGTGGGTGATCTTTGACGCCATTTAGTAATTTTCAAAACAGTTAAAAATATTTTTTTTCTATTATATTTATATTCTAAATTGAAGTACCTTAAAAATTCATAAAAATAATTAACTAAACAAATGGTATAAATATGCGATTGAATAAACCCAATGTGTTAAAATTCTACCGCCCAAGCGGACATATTTTTGAGCGATACCAATCTAGCTCGTTGGAGTGTTTACTCGATCACAAGCGCAGCGCAAACAGATCTGCTAATACTGATTTATATTATCCTTGGCCTAAACATGAGATTGTATTATCTACAACATATCCAAAGTTCATTAAGATCTGCCGGTCGGTCCGGGTGGGGATACCTCCCTTGTAAGAACAAACAAAAAATTATAAATAACAAAATTTTAGTTGTTATGAATATCATTCAATAGAATTGTTTATTAACAATGCAAAATTATAATTACGGTTCAAATATAAATAACAAAAAAGTAGATGTTTTAAAGAAAGATAGATATTTGAATGCCTCGCTCGAACAAGAGCATAAGCGACAACTTTTTGAAAACGCGTTTTATTACATAACACGACAGTTTAGCCATAAATACATATCATCCTGTAAAGAAATGTTGCTAAGCATTTTCATGCGTTTTTGACTGCGAATTGAAACATTGAAGTTTGTTTATACATTGCATATGAATAATTAAAAAAGTTTAACTTATATTCTTTGAAATCGCAAATAATTCATTCAAATATCATATACCATATCATCCTGTAAAGAAATGTTGCTAAACATTTTCATGCGTTTTTGACTGCGAATTGAAACATTGAACTTTGTTTATACATTGCATATGAATAATTAAAAAAGTTTAACTTATATTCTTTGAAATCGCAAATAATTCATTCAAATATCATATATCATATCATCCTGTAAAGAAATGTTGCTAAACATTTTCATGCGTTTTTGACTGCGAATTGAAACATTGAACTTTGTTTATACATTGCATATGAATAATTAAAAAAGTTTAACTTATATTCTTTGAAATCGCAAATAATTCATTCAAATATATAAAAATCATATATCATATCATCCTGTAAAGAAATGTTGCTAAACATTTTCATGCGGTTTTGACTGCGAATTGAAACATTGAAGTTTGTTTATACATTGCATATGAATAATTAAAAAAGTTTAACTTATATTCTTTGAAATCGCAAATAATTCATTCAAATATATAAAAATAAATAAAGAAGATTGACAAATTTGGAAAATTTTGACGCATTTAATGAATTGAATGAAATTTTCGACACGGATAATACAATTAGACTTGTATTATCGAACTGTGATCGAACTCCATAAAAATGTGACTTTACAAGAATTTCCCACGTTTTTCTTTTCTCCTGTAAAGTCCTGAAAATGGATTATATACCCTTATTTGAGCAAGGCATTTATTTATAAAAAAAATAATACATTTTCTATGATAGAAATAAATTTTGGTATTGATATAAATTTATTTAAAAATTATTAATTCTTATGAAATTTTCTACTTAATTTTGTATGTGAAAAATTAACAATTTTAAAAACACTAATAAAGTAGTATAATAAATCATTGTATTTATAACGATAACGTATTGTTATGATTAGTTTTTAGTATATTTTAATCAAAGACAATAGATTTATAGAGTTTTATTTTCTATTTTCATTTTTTTTTTATCAAGTTATTGCCATTAATTTTTGTCTAACTATATTTTGTAGTTTTTTTTAAGAAAAAAACAAAGAATATAGACTTTAAAGTGAACACCTTTGATTACAACGGTTAAAAAAAAAATTTTATTTTAAGAACCAAGTATTTCTGATAAAACGTTTGAACGTTTCGTTTTATAAAATGACCCATATGATTTTTTTTTATAGCACTAATTTATTTATTATGAAAATGTTTGCCCTTTTTTGATGGGACGTTTTTCAAAAATTATTAAAAATATAAAAAAGTCCTTAAGGTATACACATATTTTTAATTGATATGTTGATGAGAAAAAAAATAAGAAAATGTTTTTCTGTGATTAAAATTAGCTGATCAATAAGTCGAGGGCGGATCAATAAGTCCGTGACTTTTCGAACTTCCCTCGTAGTTACATGAAATGCAAAACTGCTCCCATCAAGTACCACCTGTTAATTACTGTCAAATTTTGAGCAAGTTCCGCAATTTACTTTGCGTTTAACAGCTGTTCAAAACATACAACATCGTGGATTTTTTATAAAATGGAAAAAAGTGAATTTCGAGTGCTCATTAAACATTATTTTTTGCGAAAAAAAAACCGTCAATCAACCAAGAAAAAGCTTGATAAAACTATGGGGACTCTGCGTCATCGATTTCAATGGTAAACAAAGTGGTTTACTGACTTTCGTTGTGGTCGCACAAGTACGACTGACGCTGAATGCACCCGAAAATGTCGAAAAAGTCCACGATATAGCATTTCATATGGCAGTGTAGTTTAGATTTTAAATGATCAGTTGGGTTTAAGAAAGCTGTCTGCAAGATGGGTGCCGCGTTTGCTGTCAATTGACCATAAACGAAATCGTGTGACAACTTCAAATTATTGTTTAAGAGTTGTTGAACCGCAATTCGAATGAGTTTTTGCGGCGTTTTGTAACTGTGCATGAAACATGAATCCATTACAACACTCCAGAGACCAAGCAGGAGTCTAAACAATGGGTTTCTCCGGGTGAACCGGATCCGAAGAAGGCCAAGGTAAGTTTGTTGGCCAATAAGATGATGGCAACAGTTTTTTAGGATGCACGCGGGATAATCCACATCGACTACCTTCAAAAGGGAGAAACAATAAACGGCGAATATTATGCCAACTTATTGGACCGATTTAAAAAGAGGATTTAAAAAAAAACACGACCCCATATGGCCAAGAAAAAGTTCTTTTTCATCAAGATAATGCACGGGTGCACACGAACTATAACACCAAAAGATGATGATGAATTAAGTTAAATTTGAATCTTGCAAATGTTAACAAAATCGAATAGTGTTGCGATTGTTGCGTTTTTTACTGAATATTGAAATATTTAGTCATAGCTGGAGAGTACCGTTTGTAATTTTGATTTTGCCTTTTAAGTAGGAAGTAGGAAATACGTTTTTATATTGTAATTGAAAGAAAAAAATAAAAATAACTGTTGTTGAAAAGCTGTAGTTTTTACCAATTTTTACAGTTGTTTTTAAATTTTTGTAGTGAAAAACTGGCAGTTATTTTTATGTCATTATTTGTAAGTTGTTTTTCAACAAAATAACAACATTTTCAGTTATTTTAACAGTAATTAATTTTGTCGCCTTTTTAACAGAAGTTTTTCTCTGAAGGGATTCACAATGGACCGTATTGGTCTCCGAGTGGAGTTGTGCCCCCTGGGCACATAACCCTTCCTAACCTAACCTAACAGAAGTTAACATTAAAAAAAATAATAAGTGCATATTTTTATAGTTTTTAGTGCATATTTTAAGATTTTTCATGCATATTATTGGCGCCTAAAATACACGTTTTTTTAGCGCATGAAGTTCCTGTCCCTGGTTATAATAAAGTATAGAAAATGCGACATTAATTGTCTTTTAAGCCATTACATTTTATGATTTCAAATTTTAAATAACAATGCATTTAATATTCAAATGCTACCATAAAACTTTCCGCGGAAAACCTCTATAAAGTTTAAAGAATTCTAAAATTCCTTGCAATTATTTGAATATTAATTAAAATTATTATTTATTAGTTATCAAAGGTTATTATTCAATGAATAACAAAAAAAAAAAAAAACAACAGACATCCCTAGTAAAATATATTAATTATTTTACTCGCCATGAAGAAATTAATTTTAAACATTTAAACAAAAAGTTTAGATGGGAACATGACTTTAAGGTAAATCCGTAGGTAAAATTTGTGTATTTTATTTGACATTCTAAGGTTTAATGTTGCAATTAAGAGAACATTTTTCCTATATATTTTAGGCAGGTAATGTAAAGCCATAGTGTGGAGTGCACGACTTAAGTTTACCCTATAATGTCTAGTTTTTACTACTTTATTTATAAAAAATGTCGCTGTCCCGAGAAAAGAAAACCCGCTTGCACTTATGTATTAATCAATTACAATTTCTTACATCACAAATACATGCATGGAACATTTTGTTATATTTTTGTCTTTCTATATAAAAAAACATTTAACTAAAGGAACTAAAATTCCGTGTAATACTATGGCCGGGTGCTTTAATATATTTTATTAACGTCACAATTAACATTTTTTATACAGAGGTCTATTGATGTCATTAACACCAAAACCAATCAACAAAACAAAATTAAAAAATCAAAATGAAAAGCAAAATCGAAAAACTAAACCAAATGTCAAGTTCAATGCGACAAATTTTTAAAAATATAAAAAAATGTATTAATTTATTGCAAAAACTTACCGTATTTAATAACCATGGTTGTTGGGCAGCCAATTGAGACCAATCGGTTTTCATATTAACTGTAGCAAAACGGCATGTTTGTACACCGGCGCCTTTATCATTCAAAAAACGATTTAAAATATCCTTACCGGTGGCTTCAGAAATAGCCTTCGCTGACATTTTTATGTGATTTCAAAAACAAACTTTTGTAGATTTTTATGAGAAAATATTTTAATTTGTTTGTTTTATTTCAAAAGTTGAGTAAAATAAATCAAATAAATACAATTTAATGCTGTAATGAAAAAAAAAAAAAAAATATTTTTAAAACGAATTTTGTAATTTATTTGTTACGTTGTTTTAAATAAAATTGTATATATTTTTTTGTAACAAAAACAACAACATGTTTTTTTGTAAAAAAAAATGCAACGGTAAAAATGTCTCTTTCTCGAATAAAAATCCCGTAAAGAAGTATATAATAAATTTGAAACCTGTTAAAAACAGAAAACATTAAAAAAAAGAAACTCACAAGCTACCAAAATGTATAGAGTGTAAGTTTAACAACTTAAGCACGAGTTCCTTTTGTAAAAAAAGTATAAAAAAAAAATTTTAAAAGTGTTCAAAGTTTAAAATTTCTTTAAATTTTCAAAAACAAAGTTCACACACAACTTTTACGAACAACCGATGGTCAGCTTAACAACAGGTGACTTCGATCTACACCTTAGACGAGTTAAATGAAAACTAAATCGCATTGTTATATTTACTAAAGCCATATAGCCAAAGAAAAAATAAAAGAGGAAAAAGTGAGTGTCTTAAGCTGAGATCGATCTTCAAGCTAGAGAGCTAAAAATAAAAACACTCTTGCGTTTAGTATTATGCATACTTTTTTTTTTGCTCTGAGACAGGTTTTGACTTTATTGTTCATTTATAAAATTAGTATTACCAGATAAGAGTGTAATTTTAGTAATGTCTAACTTATTAAATCAGTAATAATATTAAAAATTCCAATTTACGAAAAAAAAAAATTATTAAAATTTCTACTGAATGTAGACGACTTTTTTATTTCCTACATAATAAATAAAAAAGATCTTGTATGCAGTAATCATTTTTATTTTAATAAATAAATAAAGATACAGTCAAAATTTCTCGGGAGTACTCAAACCCAGTGTAGAAAAGCATTACCATATAAGTGGTTATATACGTACATATTTCATAATGGCAAGTACTTACAATTATCATTACAAATCTCATTACTTTTATATGGGGATGTTGCGCAAAAAATAACATACCATTACTCAGTCACGTAGCTAGGGACCCCCCCTCCCCCCACCACCCAAGAAATGATTTGACAAATTCAAAAACTTAATACAATGTTATTGATAAGTTTAATATAAAAATATTTCTTTTTGACTTAGATCATATAGGAAATGCCTGTTAGTGCAGTATTATATGGTACGAATTTTCAAATTTCATTAGAAATCATTAGTGTCCGACCGAACAGAAAATGCATTTGGTCTGTATTCGGTATTTTAAAGCATTATGGACAAATTTGGCGAATGAAAAAATGTTTATTGGGCTGATTAGATGCTATTTTGAGTGTCAAATTTGAAGAAAAGTCTGTAGTTAAGCAGTGAATTCACTGTTCGGCCTCAGAAAGTTCGGCCAAATTGAAAATAGTTCGGCGGCCGAACTTTTAACTTTATAGCTAAACTTCGGCTTTTCTCTTAAATTTTATACACAAAATCGAACTGTTCGGTCGGACACTAGAAATCATTGCCTGCAAATGGGAGGCTATCACTGTTAGAGTTGATTTTCGACAAAAAAGGAAAAAATTGTCATTTCATAAGAGATTTCGATGTGTTTGCTTTAAAATATAAGCAACAAATTGCTTGAGACAATGCAAAATAAAAATTAAATATGTCTACACAGAAAAAAACTAATATTGAGAGTCAATTAAAATATTTTTTGATTCAGTTAAAAGTTTAATTGCATTCAGTCCTATTGACGAAATTGTAGTAACAATTAAAATAATTTGTAACTATTTAATTGATAATATTTTCAATTAAAGTTATAATCATATCTATTAAAAATTTAATTGAATATTGTTTTTTATTTCAAACAAATTTTTAGTAGATACTATTCAAACAATAATTTAAAAAAAATATTGCTTAAATTAAAAACAAATCGTCAAAATTACAAAATTAAAAAAAAAAATCACCAAAATTGGAAAAAATCGCCAAAAATTTAAGGAAATCGGAAACATTTGAAAAAACCGCCAAATATGACAAAATTTAACAAAAAAAAAAAACAATCCTCAAAATTGCAGAAATTTAAAAAAATGCCAAAATTCGAATAAATCTAAACAGTCGCTAAAATTAAAAAACGCGAATTTTTTACTTTAATCGATTTTTTTAATTTTTATTGGCAATAATTTTTTTTGTGTATTCTGTTGTGTGTCTTATGTGTTTTATTAAATATATTTCTTAAGTTTAATATAATTTTATTAAAAAATAAAAATTATGTTTTTTTTTTGAACAACATAGTTTTTATTTTTTAATAAAAATTATATCAAACTTGTATAAAACACAAAGTACAGTCTAGTTTACTCCCCCTGTTTTGTTTACAAATGAAACAAAAAATAAAAAAGGAGGAAAAAAACAACAAACGTGTATTGAATATCCACCAGAGGTGGACCTTGCATATAACAAACAAGTTTTCAATTTATTTTTTGATCAATGGTTATAATCTTTAACTTCAAGATCATATATTAGTTCTCATGTAGTGAGTAAACTAGTTTATATGAATGTTTGATGTTTGGCATGGGATTTTTACCGCTTTCAAAATGCGTTCTGATGATGGGAACCTAGAAAATTCCCGAAATAGATCTATCAACACATTCCTGAAAGGGTCAAAGAATAAATTTGAAAACAAAAACTCTATAGATTATTTGTTAGGAAAATATCCCTATAAAAAATATAGAGTATGGCCTCGAACTTGAATAATTTTCATTTTCATATTCTCAAAATTAATTTAATTTAAGCTATTTTAAAAGCACTCAATTTTTTGAATTATCAACGTTATGCCAACAGTAGCAAGTTCGTTCAAACCAACGGTTGGCCATTGTTATATATCGGGTAGCTGGACAATACTGTCAAGATTGTTAATCCCACGTTGTGACAACGCATAACCGACCGTCGCCGACGCTTTGCCAACACTGTGCCGATTGTATTTTTCTGCATGGGTAATTTTAAGTGCTCTCTTTTGTATAAAGTAAATATTTCATTTATATTATGACATTTAATTTATTTGGCTAAATGAATGAAAACAAATCTTTCGTCATTCACCCTTTTAATAAAGGAATTTAAAAAATGTTGAATCATTCAAAAAAGAATTCATTCATATAATTTAAAGTTTACGAGAATAAAGCTTAGAATTCGTTCTATAAAAATCGGGGATGGCAGACAATGCCTCTAAAATACCGTTATCGATTCAAAACCCATTCAACTGACAATCGTTATCCCTAAAATAACGTTATCGCTGAAATTCCGTTACCGAAATTATGAAAATAGCGTTATCCTTAAAATGCCGTAATCGTTGTAAATATGTAGATATATTTTTCTAACATTTGATCAGTGTGCGTTAAAAATACCGTTACCGAAATAACTGAAAAACCATTATCCCAAAAATAATGTACCGAAATAACTTAAATATGTTTACCGCTAAAATAACGTTATCGAAATAAGTAAAACATCGTTAACGCTAAAAACCGTTACCCCCCAAAATACCATTACCGAAATAAAAGCAAATAGCGTTTCCCAGCGATAACCGCATCGAATTGGTTACCATCCATGATAAAATTGCATTTTCGGTATACAATTGAAGGGCTTAGTGCAAAAACATGATAAGTCACACGTTTTCAAAAAATGATTTTATGTGTTCATTGCATTACCTAACGTGGTATCAATATCCACTTAAATGATTTAAGCTATATTCCAAATGCTTTCAGATCTAGAGCAAATGTTACTTTTTACAATTCGACTATATTTCAATATTTTTTTACGCAAGAACATGATATGCCACACCAATAAGATACACTTCTGAACAAAAAGATTAACTCTGAAGAAAATAAAAGCAAACTTGAATTTTTTTGTAAATTTATTGATTGAAGTACGGTGGATAAAGATTATTTTGCAACAGATGATCTAATCATTTAAGAAAGCATCGATGTATGATTTATTTTAACTTTTGTGGCTTATCAAGTTATTCTAAATTCTAAATAAAATGTTTTTTACTGTCTTCTAGTCTCCCAGCGAGGAACATGTAAAAGAAGCCACATCTTTGCACTTACAACAAGTATATTTATCACGAAATCTGTCAAATCAGCTATCTTTTCTTTAAAATAAAAATATTCCAAATAAAATTTCTTCAACAACTTGATAAGCCACATTAATTTAACAAAATGTGTTTTACTGTCTATTAGAAGACACATCTTTGCACTTAAAGCAAGTATATATATCATGAAAATCCTTCAAAAAAGCTACATAGTCTTTAAAATTAAATAATTCCAAATAAAATTTGTGCAAAAACTTGATAAGCCACATTGACGTAATAAAATGGTTTTTACACTCTTCTAGACTTCCACCGACGGATATGTAATAGAAGACACATACTGTCACTTATTACAAGCATTTATAGCTCAAACATCTTGCCTAGAAGTCATTGAAAACCATTTCTTTAAAATCATTGTGGCTTATCATGTTTTTGCAGAAATTTTATTTAAGATTTTCTCATTTTTAAAGTTGCTGTTTTTCTGGACTTTTATATTCTAGATACTTGTAATAAGTGCCAAGAGGTGTCTTCTATTACATGTCCATCGCTTTAAGACTATAAGGCAGTGAAACCGACTTTTTCAAATCCACGTGGCTTATCAAGTTATTTCAGAAATTCTCTTTAAGATTTTTTTATTTGCAGGATTTTCGAGCAACAGATACTTGTAATTAGTGCTAAAATATCTTGGCATTTATTACAAGTTTCTACAGCACTAAATGCCTGAAATACAGATATCATTTCTTTCAAATTACAAAATGAAGAATAAAAAAAAAAAAAAATTAAAAAATTGTAAATAAAATTTTTGAAGAAACTTGATAAGCCACATTGACTTAGTAAAATGGTTTTTACTGTCTTATAGTCTTCCGAAGAAGGTCATGTAATAGAAGACACATTTTGGCACTTTTTACAAGTATCAAATATCAAGAAAGACCATTTAATTTGCTACCATTTTTCAGACTATGAACTTCTTTACTTATCTTATTTATTTATTCGTAATACAATAAGCCTACAAGGCCAAAGCGTATTACTAAGTAGTACAAAATACTTCACTAATTATAAGAAAAAAATTATAATATAATACATTATTAATAAAAATAAAGAAAACAATGTTAATAGCAACCCTAATAATAGAGAAAAGAAAAAAAACACTCTTGTAAGATATGACCCAGGTACACAAATATGACATGACCATTATAAAATAGTAGCCCCAATCCGCGAAATTCAAAAAAAAGAAAATCACCGATTATTCAGATATGGATTCCTCTGAAAATTACACAAGAGTCTATTTTTAAAAGTATCGGTGGAAACAGTTAAATCATGCAAATTTTCGGGTAACTGATTCTAAATTCTCGCAGTTCTGACAAGAAATGATCGTTCATAAACTGAGCAAGTAAACAAGGGATAAACAATATGGGTATTCCTCGGAGATCTAAAAAATACAAATTTAGAAGCCAAATATTGTGGCACATTAAATTTAAGTATCTTAAACAGGAAAAGCATATTACGTAATTCAAGGTACTGCTTAAAGGAACATCCCAAAAATTCATTAACAGCACCAATTACGCGAACATGGTCATAATGAGCAATTTCAAAAACAAATCTTACTATTCTCCTAAGCACACTTTCAAGCCTATCAATATTATAGGATAATGTACCACATACAACCTCAATGCCATAATTAAGGTGTGACATGAGTAAAGTATGTGCGATCATACGTTTAACCCTGAGTGGCAGGTGAAGTCCAGAGCGGTAAAGTGATCTCAGACCTAGAGTTACCTTAGCAGAAATAGCATCAATATGGGGACCAAAATTTAAGTGATCATCAATTACCAGACCTAAGCATCTGAGACTATCAACAAACATAATATCCACACCACCCATTCTAATATGGGGGTAAACAACGCCGCGATATAGTGAGCGAAACATAATAGCCTTGGTTTTCATGGTGTTAATAGTAAAGTCATTATGCACCATCCAATCATTCAGATTAGCAAGGTTAAAATTGATCACCGCCTCCAAAACCTCTGGAAACTCTCTTCTATTATTAAAAAGCAGTTGAATATCATCTGCATATAGAAAAGGTTTCACCAAATGTAAATCCAAGCAATCCACACAATCATCTAAGTACATTAAAAAGAGAAGGGGTCCAATGACAGAACCCTGAGGAACTCCTGAGTAAAGAAAGGCAACGTTAGAATTAGAACCGTGTAAACTGACGAATTGAGATCTACCCCGTAAATATGAATAAATTAATTTACAAGCCATTCTGGAAAAACCATAAATTCTATTAAGCTTAATTATCAAAATATCATGATTCAGACGGTCGAAGGCCTTAGAAAGGTCTAACGAGACCAATACACTATTTCTACCATCATTAAAATTCTCCCTCACACTTTCAGTTATACTTAAAAGCATAGCAGAGGTGCTACACTTATCCCTATAGGCATATTGAAAGCCCTTAATGAGGTTATACTGTGAAATATATTGAACTACCTGATACTTTAAAATATGCTCCATTATTTTCGAAAGTGAAGGTAAAATGCTTATAGGGCGCAGATTCTCATTATTATACGAAGAACCCTTCTTAGGAATAGGAACCACCCGTGCAAACTTCCAGCTGTCTGGATAAGTCGAAGTAGAAATTATCATGTTAAAAAAATATAAAATTGGCTCCAAAATATGAGGGAAAATAATTTTAATAAACTTTATTGGAAAACCATCAGTACCAATAGCATTAGATCTGACTTTTCCTAACGCAAAACACAAATCATCAACACCAACACAGTTAAATGAGAATCTGAGAATCCATCCAGCCCACCACATAAGTTCCCAAAATCAAAAGTAGACGTATTATTTACATTATTATTAGAAACGAAAAAGTCATTAATATTATTAACATCTACTTCACCCAAGTAATCACTATTACTCCCAGAACATGCTTTATTCAAAAGCCTCCATATTGCCCTATTGTCAATACCATCAAACATTATCTTTGTGCAATAACTTGATAAGCCACACTTTTTTTTGTAAAAAACAGTTTCCGATGGATTTCTATCATCCATGAACGGGTATGTGATGGGAGCCTTCCTTAAGCACCTATTATGTATGCTTACAGTCTGGTTTAGTTAAAGCCTTATTTTCTACATTGTTTTTAAACTTTGAAGGCGATTATTTCATTATTTTAATTTTGTGGCTTATCAAGTTTTTGCACTAAGCCCTTCAATTGTAAAAAAAAAATTTTAATTAAAAACTAATAATACGGCAAATCTTTTAAAGTAACTTTTAATTAATTTGTTTAAATTGTAAATTATACAGTTTTTAATTTTATAACTGCTACTTTTTATAACACATGTCGTATGACATTTATTATTTAGACAAATTTGTCAGATTGCGAGTATACATTTGATAAGAGCTGAGAAGTTTCAAATTAATTTCTCTTTGTTTTCTATATGTATTCTTGTTTTAATTTTTTTTAATAATTTCAATAATAATCGAATACAAAATTAAAAGTATTAGCAAAATATACACATTTTAATATTTGCGTTATTTAATTATTGAGTTTTAATTCCCTTTATTACATTCCTTAAATGTAGGTACTAATAGAATCTATTCTATTCATATCAAACTATGTATATACATACATACGTAGAGGAGAGTGACGTTTTTGTTGTTTTTCACAGCCAGTCTAAAATATTAATGTGTTGGTAATTATTAAGTTGGAGGCAAATTATAAACGCACCAATAGTGTTGCCGGGTTCATCGGATGATGTTTCCATGTGTTTAAGAGAAATATATAATCAAACCGGTGATTTTTTTTTTCATTTCTATCATAATATTGTATGCTTGCAAAGTACCCAGTCAGAAACTGCCAATGGTAAAAAATCGATCACTTTAAGCCGCTTTAACACCGTTGCCAAAACGCGTTTTGTCAATATTTGTTTTACGATAATTTGAGGGGTCTACAGTAAAAATGATTGGAGAAGAATTAGAGGAGACCTCTATGCCAACGTTGGTAAAATTTGATGCTTTGTTTAAAAAAGTATGTAGTCGGAAGGTTCCGAGCTCGAGCCCGGTTTCAGGCAAACATTTTTTTCTGATTTTTTTTTTTCATAATTTCTACTATTTTTTTCATATACATACATAAAATTGATATTTTTTGTTTCTGGAAAAGCTCTTTTAAGTACAACTTTTTTTGATTTTCCAACGTTAAAACTGCTACCCAGCAGTTATCATTTACTAAAGTTCTTAGCAATCAAGTAGTATATGTAAAGTTGCCCAGTGGTTAATTTACATGAAATTGTTTTAATTTTATTTTTCAAAACAAGTTTTTATACGACCTATTTCATGGTTTTACCAACATTTTGCCAACTTTAAAAATGTTTGAACAGACGTTAACTTTTCAGACGGACCTTTTTTCTAATAATTTTATCATTTTGGGATTGGGAAAGCACTTGTACCACTGGCTAGAGTGCCTTGCCAGCGGTGGTCCGTTTCTGACTGGGTTTGTTAATTAGAGCGGCATTTTTTCAACTTTCGATTTTTATCACTTATTGTTGCAATTATTGCAGAAATATGTCTAAAAGTTAGATAGTGCGAATTTGAGAAAAATCGGATAGCATTAATCCATGAAGACCCGAGTCAAAATTTTCAATTTTTAACAAATTTTCCTAAACTGCTTTAATAAAAATATATCTAGCAACACATAATTTTTAATTAATTTTGGCATGCAAATCACGAATATTTAAAAAGTTTTAAAATCGGACTAAAGGTTTTCTGGATATTGCACCTTGATTTTTACTAAAAATTGAGCTTTTTTCCTCCATTTTACAAATTTTTTAAAAATAATCCTAATTTTTTTTTTATTTTTGCACTAAACATACAAAATGACTTTTAATTTGATCATAATTATGTACATATTGTTTGAAGGATAACTTATTTATTTATTCGTAATAACTTGTAAATTATTCTACAAATATATCGAAAACAGAATATTTACATCCCAGGTGAAAAAGTTCATATATTGTCATATATGGCCACATATATGAGTTCATATATGAATCCATATATGTTCGGATCCGAAATATGGACATATATGCTTATATATGGACATATATGAATGTTAATATATTGTCATATATTATTACTTTTCCTATATTCTCGTATATAAAAAAGCTTTTTTAGTTTTTTTTTCCAAAAATATTCTGTTTATTAAAAAATACAGCTATTATAATTCTATATACATGTTACTGAATACAGGAATTTTTTTAAAAACTTAAAATATACTTCAATATAAGAATATTCTACACCATTTTTAATTGTATCTTAAAATTTAAATAGTTCTGTTTAGTTTTCCAATTATTCTGAAACACAACTAAAAATGGGTCAGTTTAACATTTGGTATTTTTTTAATTTTTTCCTGTTTTTTCATAACTTTTGTATAAAATCGCAAATCAAAATTTCAACTTTGAACCCCTCCTCCCGGAAAGGGGTGCGTTTTTTCCTAATAACTCATTCTCTGCAACCGTATTTATAAATTAATAAAACATTGATTTATATATTTTTGTTAAGAATTCGTAGACCGGCAGAGTAAGGGTAAATATAAAAAAAAATCATCCTCATATATGGTCATATCTGATCAAATATTAAAACATATTAACCATATGGAATAATATGGAATAATATATGAATTCATATATGGAGATATATGGCATATATGAACAATGAACAAATATATGCAATATATTATAAACAAATATATGCAATATATTATCATATATCATCATATATGGTGTCATACATATCCATATATGAACTTTTCATTTAAATGTATTTACCCATATGTATATGCTCCCATACATTACATATATGTACATATATGCATATATATGAAACCATATATGCTCATACATGAAACCATATATGACAATATATATGAACTTTTTCACCTGGGATAGTAAAATTGTTATGCTTTTAAATTTTAAGCAAAATTATTAAAGGAATATTTACTTTTAACTTTTGATTTTCATTAAAGCACTATGTCCAATAGTTTTGTGGTGCGTAATTTAAGAAAAATCGGATTACTTAATCCTTGGCGACCTGCGCAAAAAGCCTCTATGGTCAAAAAATAAAAATTAATTTAAAAAATATATTTTGAGATACATCATCTCTAATTTCAGATACATATATTTATGATTAAATGAAAGCATTCTTTGTGTAGTAATTGAGTGCAAAAAACAAAAAAAAATAAGATCATTTTTAAAAAACTTTTAGAATAGAGTAAAAATATGGCATTTTTAGTAAAATTAAAATCGCAATATCTCAAAAACCGTTTGTCCGATTTCAAAACATTCTTGTTCAGCAATTAATAAAATTATGTGTAGCAAGACATATTTTTATTAAAGCAATTTAAGAACAAATTTCAAATATCAAAAATTTTGGTAGCGGGGCGCCACGGGTTAAAGCTATCTGATTTTTCTGAAATTTGCACCAAATAACTTTTATATCTAATACTATAATAATCTGAAAAATAAATTGAAGTTTTTCCAAACAAATTTTTCTTCATACAAAACAATGCCGCTCTAATGTTCACATTTGCATATGAATTTGGTCTCGATTTCGAGAGAGAAACCAAACAAACGTTTTTGATACATGGTAACAGATGAAAATTCTTGAAAAAAAAAAACTAATAATTTTGCAAAATGAATGGTAAAAGTGTTGGCAACAAGTGCTGACATCATTAGAAAAAAGGTCCATCTGTTTCAAAAGCACTGGCATAAGGTTTGATGAAAACAACTTTTCATCGTTGGGAAAGCAAAATAAAAGTTGGTCTTTAAAGACCACTGTCAGTGGTACAAAAATTCAAGCGCTGGCTAACCAAGGAATTGTAAATAATCTACTGGCAGCGTTTTACTTACCAGTATTTGTTTTACAATAATTTCAGTGGTCTACAGAAAAAATCATTGACAAAGAATTGGCTGAGACTACTATGCCAACGATGGAAAAACGTGTTTTTCCATTGCTATCCAGTCAGAAATTACCAACGTCTCAAAAGTCTAACCACTGGTAAAGAATTTACTTCATAAAAATGATGATGCTTTGTTTTAAAAAATTTGTAGTCAGAAGGTTCTAAGATCTGTGCCAATGTTAGTTTTTTGTAGTCCACTGAAATTATTGTAAAACAAATACTGGCAAAGCGATTTTAGGAAACAAGGGTAAAGCGTCTCAAACAAGTGTTCTGCCAGTAACTAAATTACAATTCATCGGTTAGCAAGTGGTATGCCAGCGCTGGAGTTTTTGTACCACAGTCAGTTTCTGACGAGGTAGTTACATCTGCTGATAAGAATTTAAGCCACGTTCGCAAAAACACTCTTTATAGCTTATTATTGATGTTCTTATTAACAATCTATATTTACGTAAAAATAACGTTTATTCGAAAAATTATAAGTTTTATTACATTAAGCCCTTAATTAAGGGCTAGTAACTTTTCTAAAAACAACCAGGGTTTAACATTATGGTTAAGCACCAAACTTTCGTTATTTTGAGGTGAGGTCTAGTACTACGTTCATATTGAACCCCAAAAATCTTATTTTTGTTTTTTCTAGTTTTCGACTGTCAAGTTCCATAAAAATTTTAAATCAAAAACTTGAAAAAAACAAAAATACGTATTTTGGGGTTCAATAAGAACGTAGAAAATCCTGATTTTTAGCAACTTTCTTTTTGGCAACACTGTTTTTAGCAGCTCATGTAACATGTTACTGTTAAACATGTTCAGTTTGGTCTATAATTTAACCATGAATCGACTATCAAACGACCAACGCTTGCAGATTATTCAATTTTATTATCAAAATTCATGCTCGTTTATCATGCTTGAATAATCGGAAAATCGTGTTTAGCGACAAAGCAAGTTTCTGGTTGAATGGATACGTGAACAAGCAAAATTGCATTATTTGGTGTGAAGAGCAGCCAGAAGCATTGCAAGAACTGCCAATGCATCCGGAAAAATTAACTGTTTGGTGTGGATTATGGGCTAGTGGCATTATTGGACCGTACTTTTTCAAAGACGACGAAGGCAGGAACGTTATTGTGAAAGGCGAGCGCTACCGTGCGATGATTACAATTTTTTTTTTTTTTTGCCCAAAATGGAAGAGCTGGACTTGGGTGACTTGTGGTTTCAACAAGACGGTGCCACACAGCACGAGAAACAATAGCCCAACTGACAGGCGAGTTCGGTGAACAGTTTTATTTCAAGTTTGGAAAGGTCAATTGGCCGCCTAGATCGTGCGATATAACGCCTTTAGACTATTTTTTGGGGGGATATGTTAAGGTTCATGTATATAGGTACAAGCCCGCACCGGTTGACGCATTGGAAGCCAATATTGAAGAATTTATTCGTGAGATAATAGCCGATTTGTTGGAGAGAGTGTGCCAAAATTGGACCCAGTGTGTGAACCATTTGAGGCGTAACATTTACATAAAATCATATTTAAACATTGAATTATATAGATCGTTCTATCGACTCAAATAAAGATTTCATACATTTCTCTAAATTGTATGTGTTTTTTTTTTTTTAATCAATTCCCTTTATAAGAGGGCTACACAAAATGTTTCCATTCAAACATTTTAAATTTTCTTATTTAAAATATGAGAATATTATAGCTCTTTGTACAACGTTTGTTTATTTTCAGCTACTAATTATTTTCGCAATGGATACTAGCAAAAATAATTGTTTTGTATATTTATGCCAGCGCAAAAAATGTAACACGTAGGAAATTAAATCAAGTATTCTACAGCAATGTAAACATTATCGTTTTGCAAAAAATCGTAAACAAGTGACAGAAGGAGAGCGGGCTTCAAATATGAACACGTCATAGAAAAGAAATATGCAAAAGCAGAAGGCTCCTCCATACATGCAAAAATAAGTAAGAGTATAATGTTCGACAATACCGACTTATTAAAACTCTACATTAATTTGCTTTAAAACATTTTAAGATTTAAAATAATTAAATTTTTTTTAATATAAAATATAATAAATATAAAATATATATCTAAATATTTCAGTTGACAAATTTTGTTTATCATTTGACTAAATGATTGAGAACAAATATTTTATCATTCACCTTTTTATTAAATGATTTAAGGCAATTTCGAATCATACATATTTGAATCATTTAAAAATTAATAATTTTTATTATTTTTTTTTTTTTTATTATTATTACTTTAAACTTTGGTATTTAGGGACAAATGTAAGATTTCTAATCAAATATTTATTTGTTTCAAATTTTTTTTTGAAGGGTTCATCCTAAATTTTAAAAATTTTTGCTTATAAAAATATGAAAAAATGTGAATCTGAATCTGAATTAAAGTTTTTGTGAATTAGCTAAAATTTAATTAATTCTTTCAAAGCTCTGTATACAACTAATAAATTCGATTTAAATTCAAACCGGATGCTTACAAAATTAATAAGCGAATTAATGTAATGTGTTTAATTATTTAATATTTTTTTATTGGCCAGCTAAGCCGATTTTATGTAAAGCTGAATTAAGCTCGAAATCCGGTTTAAAACGAGATTTCGAAATCTATTTCTCGTATCATTTTATACACAACCATATGATCGAAGTCTAGTTTAAACTAGATTTCGATGGTAACTTTTAATTCAGCTTAAAAGCTTATCAAAAGTCGGTTAGCTGATCATTTTTCGGCTAGAAGGCGGCTTTGAGCCGCCGCAAATTTTTCATTCAGACGCCTCCGAAAATTATTTTGCTCGGATCAGGTCTGCGATAGCTACGGTGGCGGCGTTTAAGCTTAAAAATGGCGACGGCTGAGGTGTATTTTTGTCAGATCTAGTTTCTTGTTAACAATCAACAAATATTATGCATAAGTGATTAGTACTAAAAATGTATTAAATTGAGTGGACTTATTGTTAACAATAAAAATAAAAGTTAAAATATAAGAAAATCATTAAATTTATTTAAAGAAAAAAATGATAATCCTTCAGTTTTTATTAATATCATAAAGGACTTGAAATGTGAAATCAACCAATAGGTTGCCAGCACCTTTCCCGTAATCATAGTCCCTCACCAAAGTCGCCTTTTTATAAAAACTACTTTTAATTAAAAACCTGCTTTTATCTGTTTTGATATTATATTCAAAAATAAAGTTACTTTCAAGTTGAACCGGCTTTAAATGGGTGTCACATCAAACGTACAAAATGATTTCTTCCATTATGTACTAAAATATAAGCAGGTGGCAATATTGAACAGCTTATTTTTATATTTGTTCAAAAAGAAAACCAAAAAGAAAAAGATTAATTTTTTTTAATAAAGGCACTAAATGGAAAGTTTGCAATGGAAAGCCCTGAAAGAGAAAAGTTGTATTTGAATTGTTTCTTTTTGACCATGAATACATTACTAGTTTTTATAGGAGCTGAGGAAGCCAAGGGAGACGGAGCCGAATTGGGATTCTGTTGATAAGGAATTTCTTCGGACGTGTATCTCTTTGTATATTATGTATTTTTTTTCATTTAAATACTAAACTTATGCAAAATGCCTTGCAATATGTTGCAATTTAAACATTTTTCTTTTTCACAAAAAATTTCTTGCCGAAAAACAGCTGAATATTGTTAAATAGGTTAAAACCAACTAGTTTTAAACTAAGTTTTAAGACTAACGATTAAAGTATACTTTTATGCTACGTTTCCACTGGAGGTGTTTTGGAAGTGTTTTTAAACAAAACGTGTTTTGTACATGTTTTCCCATAAATTTTTTCTCGCCAAAAAACATTTTTTGATCAAAACATGTAAATGTAAGTAGAAACATAGTATTACTTGTGTATAGTATAACTTACAAAAGTACACTTTAGAACTAATAAAGTGTACTTCATTTTTGACTATGATTACGGCCCAATGTCTTAAAAATCTAAGATTTTCAGTAAAATCTATGAAAAAAAAAACAACTTAAAATTCGGCGGCTGTCGTTTTTGCCAAGGACTATATAGAACTAGGATGCACAGACCGGTGCGCGACGCGCACCTCATCGTGCCAACGCGCACATAGGCAGTTATGGAGGCGACACAATTTTAGCACAGTGGTTTTTGTTACCCACTATTAATATAATTTACAGGTATCCCTCGATTTACGCGGTACTTTATTTGCGAGGTTTCGATATAACGCGATTTAATAATAGTGACCATTTTTCTGTATAACGCGTTTTTTACGAGTTTTTAGTATAACGCGATTTAAAAATAGTGGCAACCCTCTAATTGCGCGCATTACACCATTTTTTTAAACATTATCAGCTGTTTGCAAAAAAGAAGAGGTTACATTTAATTTGCAGTGTAAAAAAACTTTAAAGGTAATACAAAATAAACAATTTGCTGTGGTTTTGGTTTTCCTAATGATAATGTTGTTACTCCGTTAACAGCGGAAGTTGTTCAAATACTACAAGTAATTGAAACATCTGAATTATTTGAAAACATTGTGGATGAGGATATATTGGAGATGATAAATGATGTTCCAGAATTGACAGAACAAGATCTGATTGAATTAGCCACGGACCCCGATGAATCAACTGAAGACGAAAGTGATAGTGAGGATAATCCAGATTTTGATTCTTCTAAGTTAAAAACTTTTATACAAATGGCTCAGGATTTGATAAAATTTTCTACTGATAATGACCCTTGTACAAATCGATCAGATTTATTTCAGTGTTTAATAAAAAAATCGTTGGCATCATACGAAGAACTTTTAAAACAACAGGAACAGCAAAAAAGGCAAAAGCGAATAACAGACTTCTTTAAAGTGGACGAAGACGTTAATTGTGACCAAAATTCTGAAGACGTTAACTATGACAAAGACTCTGAAAAAGTAGTCTTTGACGAAAATACTGAAGATTTTAACTATGACGAAATCTGTGAAGATTAGCAATATGTATATTTTATATTTTTTATGAATTTTTTGTTTTTATTAATTTATGTTTTGTTGATTTAAAAAGCCGGAATGAAGTTTTTTTTTATAAAAGTTTTGTTATTTTTTGTTAATTTTGAATTTTTTTTCAAAGCTAGTTTAAATATACTATTTTTACAAATAATATTTTGTTATAACTATTGAAAACAACAAATAAAATAAATTTAATTTAAATTATATTATATTAATAAGCTTTTCTTTTAACACGGATTTTCGGTCTCAAATTCGAATTTTGTATTGATATAGAACTTTTATTTATGCGGTTTTGAATTACGCGGTTTTTTTTCGGTCCCAACGTGCCGCGTAAATCGAGGGGCACCTGTATTTATTTATTTTTTTTTTTAGTAATTTTTAAGCTATTTCAATTTGGCCAATTAATTTTCAAAAGAGTTCAAAAATTATTTATTTTTCTCTTATATTTCTATTATAAATTGAAATAGCTTAAAAATTACTAAAAAATAAATAAATAAATAAATTATATTAAAGTTGGTAACAAAAACCACTGTGCTAAAATTGTGTCGCCTCCATAACTGCCTTTGTGCGCGTTGGCATGTTGGGGTGTTGGCGCGTTGGCACTGTGCATCTGGTTTTTGCAAGCTCACATTTTAAGCCAAAGCAAGCCGTTTAAAACGGCGGCTTAAAATGCGTCGGTCGGCTTGTTGCTCTGTATACCAGCTAAATTGCATTTTTTCGCAAAAGAAAACAAATAAATCTATTAAATACTGCGTTTCCACTTACGTGCTTTGAACAAAACATGTGTTTTAACGAAAAAGAAAATGTATGGAAAAACATGTACAAAACATGTTTTATTTCAAAACACGTTCAGTGGAAACGTAGTATAACTTAATGTATGTAAAATAGTTAATAACCAAGTACAATTAAAACAAGAGTTACAAATAAAGTTCACGAAATTTTAAGGTTAACGGTATTTCATTCATTTGGGTATAGGTATTTTTTGATTTAAATTATTTTGGTATTTGAAGGCTAAGGGTATTTCCGTTATTTCGGTAACGGTATTTTAAAGGGTTCCGGTATTCTAGTTATTTTTGAAACGATATTACTATATTTGTATAACGTTATTTGTATGCTTATCAGTCCGTGGTAATGTACAATAAATATAAACGGAATGATAAATCTAGTATACTCGCTAAATATGGTGTAGCGTAAAAAACGAAAAAAACAACGAATTAAATTATTTGGGCAAAATAGTGAAAGTCATTGACTGTTTAACATGTAGTAGGTACATTATTTGCATAAACTATAGCAATAAATTGAATCAATTTATTAATTGGCTAACTTTAATTTTATTAGTTTACATTTTTTTTACCAATTAAACTTTATAACAATAGCTTTTTCCTATTTTGTCCCTTCTATGAGCAAAAAAGTGTGTAAAATCAATATGTCATCAATTAATAATGGTATTTGTATAAACAAATTAGAAAAATCCAATTAAAATGTGATCAATTTAAATCTTGAATAAGTTTAAAGATTAATGGAAAAATTATTATTTTTATTATATTGTATTTCCTTTTTTTTTTTTGCGAAATACACTTTTTACAAATTTTGAGTGCTGAAGCATTCTTTTCTTCCTTTTAATCGTTTTCTGTTTTACCGTTTCATTGCAATTTTATCTTTCTATGCGTTTTAAACATTTTTTATATAACCACTTTATACACGTTTTTTTTTTTAAATACTAACTTTAATGTAATTTTTTTTTAATAATTTTAAGTCAATATTAATAAATTGCCGCTCTTGATTCACAATGCGAGAAAAACAAATTTACAATGAACTACTGCTTTTTTTTTTGCGAAACAGTGCACACAAAAACTAAAATCATTGTAGCGCTAGTGTTGCCAGATGGTTTTTTTGTAACTATCCAATTTTACACGATGAAATCAAGAAAAAAAATTTTATTTATTCAAAATTCAGATTTTATTAACATAATTATATGAAAAATGAAGACATTTTTTAAAATTATTTTGGTGCCCTAGGAAAAATTTTTAGTTTGTCAATATTTAGGAAAAGTTGCCGTAAATATATATTATATTTTGTATGAACATTAATTTTCAGTTTGTCAATATTTTGGAAAAGTTGCCGTAAATATATGTTATATTTTGTATGAACATAAATTTTTAATTTTTAATTTGTCAATATTTTGGAAAAGTTGCCGTAAATATATGTTATTTTTTATTTATTTATTTATAATTCATCTATAATACTAAAGCCCAAAAGGCCAAATAACAGTATTACATAGTAATAAAAAACTGAGTATTAATCTTAAAAAAAAAAATTAAAATATACTTTATAGCTTAACATATTGGCTCCCCAGCCATAATATTTATAAAAAGTTTATTAATAAAGTTTTAAAATTAAAGTATTAAAGCATTTTACCCTATCAGTGGTAACATTGCATACTTAACCACACAAAAAATATTATTATTCAAAAAAGAAAAAAATAGTTCAAAAACCATTGAAATATTCCAAGATTTTTAACCGAAAGGCGTCATTTGAATGAGAGAAACCCCTTAATTCTAAGGGCAACCGATTCCATCACCGAGCAATTCTGATTATGAATGATCTTTCAAAAATATTTCTCCTTATCCTGGGAATGAATATCTGTGGATTGCGCCTTGAACGCGTAAAAACAAAGTTCCTATATATTTTTTTTTTTTTTGTCAACAGTGCACAGACAGGAACCAGCTAATTACAGCAATATGGCGTATAGAAAATGAAATGCAAAAATTAAAAAAAAAAAAACAAAATAAACTGCACAAAAATCTAAAAAGAGACAGCTATATGTAAACAATTTGAAATACAAAATACATGGAGATTCTCTATAGCTATCTCTCTCTTCATATCAGTGTAATGTAAGCAAACTCATACGGTTCGAGATTAATTTTTTGACGTATGTCATTGGTAACACATCTGTGTATAATCTGTGCAACAGTGTATGCAACCCAAAAATAAATTTAGCTTGCTTTTTTCTTTGCATGTGTTTTGTCTTCAGTTTAAAAAAAAATTGTGACAACAGAATTCTCGCGAAATTTAACCTTTTTTCCTCCAAGGCTGAACATATTCTGGTGGCTACGGGCGATTACGCCGCCGACTTTTTGCCACGGCTTTCTTCTCTGGTATAGAACTTAGATAAATATCGTACACACAAACAAGTCGTTGCCAAGTAATTAGGAGTATTTCAAATTTGTAAATGTTCGAAGTGATATATCGCACGCCTAGTTTAAAAGTGACTAAACTCAAAATTTTAATTTTTCTGGTTTACATGTTTAAACTATGCACAATACACTTGTTTTTCTATAAAAAAAAATATCAGTGTATTTTGTTGTTGTTAACTGTTGCTAAAAAACAGTTATGTCTTTCTTTATGTTTCAATTGGTATAAAGTTGCAAATATTTCTTTTAGATTTCTGAAAAATGAAAAATTTCGAGTTGTCACTTTTGAACTAGGTGTGCGATATGTATATGTAAAGAAGTCAAGATTTTTTTTAATATTGCAACGTTTTCCAGGTTCAATAAACTATTTAGTTTTGTAAATAAAAATACTACATTATATTGCAAATAATATTTTTTATTAAAACTAATAATTTATGTAACAACAAATTTTTAAATAAATATACTTAAAAACTTATATGAATACCTAGATGCATTTAACCATGATGTGTTTACGATCTCCAACGTCTTAAGAAGTTTCCAAGTTCTGCGTGTAATAAATCCAATATATTGTGCCTGAAAAATAAAACAATACAATTATAATTTAATTTTTCTATTTATATATGAGATACGAGCTTCTAAGCACGATACTTCGTTACCGATTGGCTTCGGAATATATTAGGATGGAAAATTAATTATTTTTTAAGGAATTAGTTCCATTAAATTAGTTTCTAATTTTTAAGTGCATGTGATTTCAAGTTTCAGATTCTGGTGGAATTGTTTCTTCTATAAAAAAAATATTTTAAATGTCAGACTGCCTAATTTGTAGTTAATTTTATGTAGTTGTATAATTACCACGAAACTTTGTAAACTTTTTCTCTTTTTTTTCGGCGTGTAAGTTCATATTGCACCCCGTTCCGAAATCAAAATTTCCAATAAGAAGATAAATTCTCCGTCTGGTCAGACTGGTAAATCATCACTATTATTAGAAGTACCGAGTACCAATTACTTTGTAAAAAATAAAGAGCTGCCATTTATTGCCCACAAATTGGTTTGTGTTTACCAGAAACCTGAGCCGAGCAAAATAATCCGCGGCGGCAGCTGAAGAAATAAATTGCGTCGGCGGCTCAAAGACGGCTGCGAGCCGAAAATTATTGCCTAGCCGACTTTTGATCAGCTCATAAATGAAATCGGCTTACTACGGAGATTTTCCGACCCGAACTGGCAGATCTTAATGAACTTCAGATATGTTGCAGAGAATAAAAATTTCAGGGCTGCTCAATCTAATGTTTAGGCATTTCTAAGTGTGTTCAAAAATTGCCCCATTTTACGTTTTTCGGTTTATTTAGTTCTATTTTATGTAATTATAGATAAACTTGGTATTAAATGAAGGGTTTTTTTGAAAACACATTCCTTGGTGTACAAATTATGTCTAGTCTTTCAAAAAATTTGTTTATTCAAAAAAATGTGCCTCGAGTAACATTAAATCTGTTGTATTAAGCTAAAAATAATGCATAGTAATTAATGCCTATTAAATTTCATCGAATGAGTGTCTGAGCTTTTTCCGATATTCAAAATTGTTCGGTTTTTATGCGACTTATTGGGCAGCGAAAGAATATACTTGTCTCTTTTGTTTTGCTCCATTACAACATATCCAAAGTTCACTAAAACCCGCGATTTCGGATCGGTATACCTCCCTTGTTAGACTGCTAATAAAAAAGATTTAAATAAGTAAAAACATTACAAGATATCCGCTCATTAATATTATTACGCTCAAAGAAGTTTGATAGTAAAATCTGACAGTTAAAACAACTGTAAATTCAGAAAAAAGCCGTTAATGGGAGTTACCATTAAATTAACAAAAAATTTAGTTGTTATTAACTGTTAATAACTAATAAATGCAATATAAATAACTATCAATGTCGTGAAAATAACTCGCAATTTTTTCTTTAAAAGTTTTTATTTTTATTACATTGATAGTTCTTTTTACTGCATTTATTAGTCACTGTTTTTAACAGTTTCTTTCGGCATTTTAAATATTGTTTCTTTTAATTACAATACAATGCATTTTTCTTATTATTTGCAAACTATGGACATATTAATAGTAACAAATATAAAGTAAACGATAATTTTTAAAAACTCGACTATCTTCTATTTTTAAATAGCTAACAAAAATTAACTTTTTACTGCAACGGCAACCGGCAACATTCACCGCTACTTTTGACATATTCACCAAGCTGGTGAATGATTTTAAAAAACGCAAAAAACACAGCTGCCTGTCAAAAAGGGGTGAAAAAAGCCAAATAGATCGCACTGTGCACCTGCTCCGAGTAAAGTAATCCGCGGTTGAATAAAAATTTTGCGACGACGGTTCAAAGCCGGCTGCGTACGATAAAATAATCGTCTATTCGACTTGTAATCAGCTCTTACACAAAATCGGCTTAGCTGGCCAATACGAAATTGTTATTAAATATTTTTATATTTAAATAACTAAACACATTACATGAATCCGCTTATTAATTTTATGTATAAGCACCCGGTTGGATTTTAAATCCAATTTGTTGCAGAGATTCGAAAGAATTAATTCCATTTTAGCTTTATTCAAAAAAATTAAAAAAAAAAATATTTCCCCTTATAAAAATAATTAGAAATCGCTAGATTAGAAAAAATTCGAGTTAAAGTGAATTCAATATACATTAAGAAAATATAAATAGAAAAAATCCACTAAGAAAAAAGTTACAGTGGCGACTTATCAGAAAACTGGAGGCTCATTTAAAAATCGGCGGCCTATTTTAAGCCGGAGAATGTTTGGCGGCGGCGTCTGGAACAAATTGACGGCGGCTAGGCTTAGTCGGCTTAAGCCGGCACGGCGCAGGGGTCTGGTGTTTACTTTGTCAAATATTATCTTTTTTGTTCTTATCAGTAAAATTAGTAAAAAAAAGTTTTTAAGTGAGAGTTAAAATGTCTTCTATATATGACGATTTGCCTTTGGTAAGTTTAAGTCTAGAAATCTTTGATTTCTTATTAAAAACGTAACCTGTTTTTTTAAGGAGCACCCACGAAAACTGATACCGGCTTTGTGTCAACAATTTTATAATTTAGGATGGGTTACTGGTACTGGTGGTGGTATTTCTATTAAGTTAAAGTAAGTATTTTCAATGTATTCAATTTACACAAAGTTTCCAAAGAAATGTGAATCATTTATATCAGCTTATCCAAGGTTTTTGTCAAAAAAATTATCCTACAGAGTTGCCAGTTTACACGATTAAAGCGCGGATTCCAAACAATTGGAATTTTTAATTATTTTGATTTAAAATTTTTGGACCAAATCTGGTTTGCAGTCGTAGCTTAAAAAAATGAATAAATCGAATTTCAAGTTATAGGCCTCTAAGGTTTGGTTATTTCATTTAACCCTTACACTACAGTGCACACATTTTTAAAAAAATATGATAAAACCATGAGTTTCTTGTGGTTGATGGATTAGAATGAGGCTGGAGATGACCTCGTAGCTTAAGTCGAAAGTGCGTCTCTCTTACATTTATTAACAATCAGTGTTTTCTATTTGTAATAGTAATATTTTAATTATGATCTCAAAACTGACAATTCATAATGAAATAAAATAATGCTTCATATTTTTGTTTAATTATATTCATTAGGATATTGGTCATTGAAAAAAAATCATTGTACAAACTGTTCATCAGGGCAATATTGTCGCGATTTTTGTTAACAAATTCCTAATTTTCTAATCAGCCTTTATCTCCCAAAAAGGGGCGTTTGGTGTATCTCCTAAACTAGCGAAGCTAGAATCTCGAAATTTTGCACGTAGTTTCATTTAATGGCCAGAATGAAATAAAACAAAGCATTTTTGTTATTCAAATGCAATAGTGATAAAAATGAACTAAAAAGTTTCAAAAATTCGATTTTCAAAACCATTTTTGGTGGGTGCATGGGGGAGGAGCCACATATGTAAACCTTTTTCTTTCTAATTTGAAGACCCTAACAAGAATCTGAAGTCAAAATAGAAATATGTCCACTAATAAAAAGTCGGCAGTGAAAGGGCTTATCCAAATGGGTTTTTTTTTCAAAAATATTAGGATTAAAAAACTATTTTTTTTTAATTTTATGGCACATCAACAGGATTTTACACTACAATAAACCCTTATTTTGTACTCTCAAAAAAAACTTTTTAAAATTTTGTTGTGTTTAAAAAAATTTAATTTTTGACTTAAAATCGCGGTTTTCGAGATATTTATCTTAAATTGTAAAACTTAAAAAAATTACAACATTTCAAAAATTTTAAAAAATCCCATAATTTTAATAAAAACCCTCAAAATTAAAAAAAAATCCCAACAAACCAAAACTGCGAACAATCCAAAAATTTAAAAATAAAAATCGTCAAATTTAAAAAAAACAATCTACAAAATTGAATAAAATCGCTAAATTAAATAAAAGCAAAACTAAAAAAAATCGCCAAAATTTAAAAGATCACCTAAATATATCGCAGATTTGTTCCGCAAAAATAAAATTTTTTGCATTTTTTTAAATTTTAAAGAATTATTACAATGCGTGGAACATGATAAGAAACAGTATTTTCAAAGAAACGAAATGGAGAAAAAACTTTTGCATAATTTACAGAAAACCGTGCTAGAATACATTAATGCAAAATTGTTTTCCAAGCACTTTTCAGTCAATTAATTGATCCAATTGCTATGACATAAGCTTTAAAAAATGTATTAAATATTACGTGTTTCTGTATAAAGTTTAATATCACAAATATCGCGAAAACTAGTGATATCTTTAAAAAGTGGCTATATCCAATAAATTCAGCGGACTCCTATTTAGTTTACTAGCTGGTCAAAATTAATAATTATGTTTAAATTAAATTATGTTCAAATAATTGCTCTTTTCGTGCTTACATCGCGAATATCTCATAATCGCAAACAGCTGAAAGTTTTCTGAGACCAGATTCGTAACAGGAATATCATAGATATACTCAATTTTAACCCTAGAAAACTAAACCTATTTTTTTACACGTTAATACTAAACCTCGCCTGTAAGGCTACTTTTTTAAAAAACACAAAATTAGTATTTTTGAAAAAGATTTTTTTATTAAAAAAATAACTCATGGTAAAGAATACAATTAATTATTAACAAACCAAAAAGGAATTCATTTATTTTTTGATATATTAAATAAAAAAAATTAACATTAAAAGGAACACATTTCGTAAGAAATAGCAAAAAAAAAAAATCGAGTCGCCTCACAGGCCGGGTTTAGTATTCTAGGGTTAAATGAATACCATAAATGATAAGATAAAGAGTGTTTTTTATACAGGTATAGAACTTTAAGTTGGCAACACTTTTTTAACTGGCGGCCATTTTGCCAGCTGCCAAGTGATTTATGTTTATTTTGGTTTGGCATTTGAACATGAACAGACTAATGAATGAACAACGCTTCCAAATTGTGCAAATTAATTTTGAAAATCATGGCTCTGTTCGAAATACGTATCGCGCACTACGTCCATGTTACGGTCAACATAATCGTCCATCAGAGCAATTAACTATGGAACGTTTTCACACCACGTTTACTCTAAATGATAATATGCATCCACAGAGACGTCGTACAGTGCGTACAGAAGAAGTCATTGCTGCTGTAGAGCGTAGCGTAGAGGAAGACCCCAACCAGACGGCGCAACATGTCACACAGCTCATGCACAATTGATTTATTGAAGGAAATGTTTGATAACCGCACAGTTTCACGTTTCGGACCCGTGAATTGGCCTCCAAGATCGTGCTATTTAACGCCGCTGGACTATTTTCTGTGGGGATATGAGAAGTCGCTAGTCTGCGCCGATAAACCGGAAACGATTGACCACTTGGAGGACAACATTGGCGTCGTTATTGCCAATATACGGCCACAAATGTTTAAAAAAGTCATCGAAAATTGGACCTCCAGATTAGACTACGTCCGAGCCAGCCGTGGCGGTCATATGCCAGAAGTCATATTTATATTATAATGCCAGAAGATTATCTTTCGAATAAAGTAAATTTCAAGTCAATTTAAAAAAATCATCTTTGTTTTATTCCATTTCAAAGTTCTATACCTCTAAAAAAAATAGCCTTTATATATTACATGACATGTATTCAACACAAAATACGCTAAATAACCGCATACGTTATTACTAGAGATATCACGAATATTCACATACTATTCGGTATTCCTCATATTTTGCATGTAATGACCATTCTGCCGAATAGCGAATAATAGCACTATTCGGCAGAATTAGTCTATATCTAAAGTGCAGTGAACTTTTATATAAAATTTTTATGAAAATGAATGTAATAATTATTCGGCAAAGATTCGGTATTCGAATACACTATTTGTGACATCTCTAGTTATCGCACAAACGAAGTATAACATAGTGTCCACATTAGAGATTAACCTTAATATAATATGTGCGAGAACGCCACCAGAATAACGAATTAAATTATCTATGTTCATATTAATGTTTAGGGTGGAGAACACGCATTCATATATATATCATGTCTTCTCATAATTTTCTGTCTGCCGTTGAGTAAAGGCGTCCGTTTATTCATTAACAATGCAACTATGCGATTAAAAAATAACTTTAAATTGATTTATAACAGTTAAACAATTTTTAATACACTTTTTCTTCTTGTGTTTTTTTAGTTTTAGGCATTTAACTTTTATATATTTTTTTTACAATCTTTATGTATGTGTGTGTGTATTTTGACAGCTCATATCATAATATTGTTGTGTAGAGATTTATGTTAACAACTCTATTAAGATATCAGATATAATACTAACATTAACAGTAATGTGTGGTCCACACGTAATATAATTCTCTCTGCGATTGAATTCGAAGTTTGCTGACAGAAAACTATTAAAATTAATATCTAGTGTGGACACTATGTAATGAAAAATAGTCATTTCAAATTATATATAACCGTTTTTAAAATTTAAAACAATTGTTGGGAAAAACTAGGAACTGTTTTTATCAACTCTTAACAAAAAAAATATTAAATTATATCTAATTCGATACAAATCAAAAAATTTGTATGGGGACAAAATTTGGATGAAATCTTATTTAATATACATCAAATTGTACAAATTTGTTTCTAATTGCATCGAATTCGATACGATTGTATCAAATTCGATACAATTTGATGTATTTCAGATACAATTATATGTTCTAATTTTTCGGATCAAATTTGATATCATCACATATCTAATTTATATATAATTTGATGTTGCCCCATTAATTTTTTTTTACTTGGGCATACATAAAATAATTACTACTTATTTTTATTGTTAACAATGTATATGTGTTCATATTTTATAGCGATGAAATTTTCATAGCTCCAAGTGGTGTACAAAAAGAACGTATATTACCTGAAGATTTATTTGTACAAGATGAGGAGGGTAAAGATATACAAATTCCACCCGATTATAAACAGTGAGTCTTACTAATTAAAATTTTTATTAAATAAAAATCTGTTTTTTAAAGTTTATCAAAAAGTCAGTGTACTCCACTATTTATGTTGGCTTATCGCCATCGTAACGCCGGTGCTGTCATACATACTCATTCCCAACATGCTGTAATGGCTACGCTGTTGTGGCCCGGCGAAGAATTCCGTTGTACCCATTTGGAAATGATCAAGGGTGTGTTTGATGATGATTTAAAACGTTATTTACGTTATGATGAGAAATTGATAGTGCCTATCATAGAAAATACTCCATTTGAAAGAGATTTAGCAGATTCAATGTATGCGGCAATGATGAAATATCCTGGATGTTCGGCAGTTTTAGTAAGACGTCATGGTGTGTATGTTTGGGGAGCGACATGGGAAAAAGCTAAAACAATGTAAGTAAAGTAGAGATTTTTAAGGCAAATAATTAGTATGCAAAACACAAAATGGCTATCTTAAAAATATTAAAAAAACGGTGATCCAAAAAAAAAAACAATTTTTATAATTTTTAAATAATTATAATTTATAGGCAGTAATAATTAAAAAGTTATTAAACGAACTAATTAGATATGAAGTAAAAATGAAAAGCTTTCCAAACACACATATTTTGGTTTTTGTATATTCTTGATATTTTTGATTATAGGGTGATCTAAAATTTCGTCTCATTTT